>CM066044.1:126536160-126900963 GCA_033557465.1 Ichthyophis bannanicus
CATGTGAAGTATGTTTTACCACAAGGAATATAGCTATAAAATTGCAAGCTGGATAATGCATGCCTAAAAGTGTAGGCATGCTGGCCAGATTGTACTTACTGGTAGCTGATCTATGGTAGGCATTCCCGGGGGCAGAGTTGCGACGTACATGTATATTTCATAAGATATGCATAGAGTATAGGTGCATATTTACACCTTCAGAGCAGATGTAAATCTGTGTGAGAGAATTTGTGTGCCACCGGGGGCCATTCTTATAACCTATTTTATAAAGGCAGCCAGATGCCAGTGTTGCCTTTATTAAATAGACAAAAATACGTGCTTTTATGAGGCATTTCACATCAGCCCCCTGTTATGAAACTGCCCCTTAGTGCACGTAAAGGAGCTGTGTCTAAATTGTGGTTGTGTATTGCTCAGGCATCACTTATTCAGGGGAAACTAGGAGCTTGTTTGAAGTATTCTGATATTTATCCTGTGTTTAAGAAATCATCATTGGATTTGTTCAGTGATCGTCTTATCTCAACCTTGCCATTCCTTGCAACCCTTCTTTAGCAAACACTTCTGTCCTACTTCAGGATTTACTGGAAGACCACGCCTGTTTGAATCAGTTTCTATTTGACTTTAAGGCCATCCATTGTAATGAGAATCCTCGGTAGATGAGTAATGTTCTCCTCCAGTAAAGAGTCGATGTTTAGGAATATGTTTTATTGGTTTTAGGTGCTTTTTGTCTGAAACAATAATGCTTATTAAGAAAGGCATGTCCATCTGTCTATCCATATGCATAATTTTGTTTTCAAGGGAAGGAGAAGCTGAAAAGGGACTACAGAGAGGCAGGGCAGAGTGCATGGAAGGAAGGCGATAGAATCCTTATATGGCAAAACGTGCACCCGTATCCGCCATAGCATCCCAACCCACTCAACACACATGGGCTTCCCCACTCCCAAAAAACTGCACCTTATCTATCTCACACACATACCTCCACATTCTTCCATCCCACTCCAAATATACACCTACACCCTCAAGAATGGATACAAATATCTATCTATATTTATTTATTTGTATTTATTTATTTGTGCATTTTTTTATACTGCCCCTTCCAGAGATCAGGAGCGGTTTACAGAGAGCATGTCAAAAATTAACATTAACATGACATGGAACATGGAACATATCTATATATATATACAGTATATATATATGATACCATTTATGACACATCTCATACAGCACCAGCCACTTACCCCATAGCCACTAAGTCCCTGCCACCATAATGACATTTGCCACGTCTCTTTCCAAGTCCGCTAAACACACATGTACGGGTTGCAAACGGAGGAAGGGAACACGCTGTTTGTCACATTACAAATAATGCTGCTGAATATCCGTGGATGCTGTCGCTGCACGCCCCGATGCAAATTGGTTAGAATCGCGACATCCTGGGGATGCTCCAGGGGTGGCACCCATCGATAACCGGGCAGCGGTGATATCAAGCAGCTGCCTGGTTATCAACATATGGTGAAAGTCAGGCACAGTAAAGGCTGGCCTAATTTTTGCCGCTGAAGCAAACCGGGAGTAGCTGAATATTGCCGCTGTCCAGTTAGCTTACCGGAAATCTGGGCAAACCGGATATTCAATTCTGGGACCAAGACTGGTCCCAGCATTGAATATTCAGGTTAAACGTTCAGCAGTGGCAACTAGCCACTTTAGCAGTGCTAGCCGCTGCTTCTGAATATCGAACCCGCGATGTTCAATTATGCATTTTTACAGGATTGTTGTGGGAAGGGGCATAAGGGTACCCGTTATCCTAGGCACCAGCCCTGCCCTTAGTGATGGTACTATGAGACTATCTCAAAGGTCTATGATGTCAATATGAAGCCAGCAGCCTGCAGGGTAGGAGAGACTGGGAATCTGTCCTGTCCCTCCTTTCCCAACTAGACACCATAAAGACTCTGATAGGCAACCGGGAGAAAACTGAGGTTTGTTTTGAGGGGCGGGTGCCAGATTAGGGGACTCTGGTTCATGGAGCTAGATTTGGAGAGATTCTGGATCAGAAGGTGGACCTGATTGAGGAAGGACTTCTGGTTCAGAGGGAAGTGCCAGATTCAGGGACATATTTTTGTCAGGTGGAAGTGTTTTGTTGGGAGGGGATAAGAGGTAGGCAAGATCATATACATACCACTGGCCCTATTAACATGGCCCCCAGACGCATCAGGCCACACATCAACAGCCCAGTGCTCGTAGGGAGGAAAACTGGGGTTTATAAATAATTCCAGTTTATTTACTTATTTATTTATTTGGCTATGGTTTTATACCGCTATATCTAAAAGTCATACCAGTTTACAGAGAACAGGCCGTCGAGGCTTACATTGAAAATGCAATAAACATGAGGGAAAAGAGAAAAAAGGCTAAATGGGAGGAAGGGAATGAAAGAGCAATCAAAATATATATATGGAGGCACATTCAAAGTTGGCCGTCCAAACCCCTATGAGCAGGATCAGAAGCGGGACGCACAAAGGCAGACCCGATTCTGATCACACAGGGGCTCGACGTGCCCCATGGGATCGGAATCAGGTCTGGGTCTATACGTGCAGGCCGGACCCGATTCAGATCGGCCTGCAATTACAGGCCCCTGCCTGCTAACTCAGTCAGGCTCCTGAATGGAGCCACAGTGTCATGGCGTCCTGTTACCATGGCACTGTGGCTCCATTCAGGAGCCACAATCCCTAGCTGCCAGCCACTTGCTCCTTTTCCCTGCAGCCTGACCCCCTCCCATGGCCAGGGTCGGGCTGCGGGGAACCCCCTGCACCCCCTCGCCCCACTTCTGCCACCCAGGCCTGCCATCCCCCGTCCATCCTGTCGGCCCCAGACATACAGGGCCCACTTCAGATTCAGCCCAGTATGTCCCGGGCCGCGGACCGCCCACTGCCCACCTTCACTCCGCCTCCACAATGCCCCCTCCCCCCCCCGTCTAAGCCTCCCCGTACAAACTCCTTGTTCTTACGGGGAGACTTCCATTAGGGATGGCAAGGGGGTGAATAGCGGGGATGGACGTCCCAACAGGACGTCCATCCCCGCTATTTGCGTGTTAGAATAGACCCCATAGGGAACTCATATAAGTAATTACATATGCTGCATGTGGACAGCTTCGTTATTTGTGACGAGTTCAATGAATAGAAGTGTTTTAAGTTTAAAGCTGGCATTATGTTTCAAGGAATAATTCAGCTTGTGAAGTTCAACATAAGCTACATGATTATATTTGCATATAAAAGAGGTGCTTCGCATGCATTTGCATGGTTTGCATCTCATTATTATTTAGCTCATGTTGCACTGCCAGAATATTCATTATGCCATGCCATTTAACACAAATTATTTGGCAAAAATCATGTATTATTACCTTAGTGCACATTAGTAACTACCCTTCTAAAACATTTTTTGGGCCCCTTTTATTAATGCTAATGCTTTATTAATGCATGAGCTATGCTTAGCCCATTTTATTCCTATGGGTCATGTGGCAGATAGTATGTGATAAGAACTAGTAAAAAAGGGGACCTTTCTGTTTTAGGAGCAATGGACTTTGTACCGTTTTTAAAACATTACCATTTTTAAAACCTATATGCAAAATATTTAATAAATACAAGATACAATATGTCATTCCAGCTATATTTTGATCATATAACATAGCTCACTATGATGTTCTCACACAAACGTACACAATACCGATAGATTGTAAATAGTTGTTAATCTGTAATCCATGATGTTTAATATCCTGTTTTATGTGTCAAGTTCAAATATTCCATGTATACAAGTTTTATGTACAAAGTTCAAATGTTCTATGTTAAATGTTTCATGTACCAAGTTGTTACAATGTAAACCACACTGATTTAAAATAGTGCGGTATATAAAAATAAATAAATAAATATATACCGGCGATATCATGGCATATACTCCTATCCACCTGGATGCCCCAGACTACACCGCTATATCAACCTGCATTCATGAAATAACGACCTGGCTTACTAACAACAACTTAAAAATCAACATAAAAAAAATACAAAGCAATCATCATTAAAAGGGAATCCACATTCACTCCTCTACTACTATCAACATCTCAAATATACCAATCGCTATAAAAGAAGAAGTTCGGTATCTTGGAGTGATATTAGACAAACAACTTACCCTCCTAGCGCACATCAACAAGACGTCCAAAACAGCCTTCTTCAAACTAGCAATGCTCCAAAGACTAAAACCTCTCCTCAATAAAGAACACTTCTGTACAGTATACCAGGCCATCATCACACCTGTGCTGGACTACTGTAATCTCCTATTCCAAGGTCTACCTAAACAATCCACTCGACCCCTTCAAATAGTCCAGAACACTGCTGCCCGTATTATTGCTGGTGCTTCACTACAAGACCACATAACTCCCATACTACATGATTTACACTGGCTACCAATCTCTTCTCGTGCAAAATATAAATCAGCGCTCACCATCTTCAAGATAAAAAATAACATGTCAGCAGGAATACTACAAGAATTCATCGGAACCAAAGCAAACAAAAGACCGGACAGAAACAGCACTAAAACACCATACCAACTCCTAGTCTATTCACAAGAACCAATAAATCTACATCCATGAGGGCGTTCTCTCTTGCTGCCCCTGCTATTTGGAATGCACTCCCGGAAAAGCTCAGATCCACAACTGATATAAAAGATTTCCAGAAGCTACTCAAAACCACCCTATTCATTGAACAATTTAATGAAGACCCCCCAATCTCAGTAATTTTTACATGGAACCTTACCTATACCACCCCACAAACCGTTTTACACAAACTAAGCTATCTGCACCATATGAAGTTACAAGAGACTGTTAAATTTTTTGAAGTGTGATGTTATTGTTTACAATGGAAAGTTGTTACAAGAGACTGTTTAAGTTTGAAGTGTGATATTATTTACAATTGAATGTTCTTTGTAAAAGTTGAAGTTAATGTAAACTGCCTTGATTAAATGAAAAGGCGGTATAGAAAAACTGTTAATGAATAAATAAATAAATAAATAAATAAAATAAATAAGAATATGCATCTAGACTTTTGCTTCAAATCTTCATCCAAATTGAAAGCGCATGCAGATATCTGTGTCTGTTTTTGTAGGGGTTCATTGTTTTTATGGAAAATAATACAGTTATATTTTCTCTCACAACTTAAACACACCCACAACTAGAAGTATGTGTGTGGTAAAAATTGTACATGCACTTCGGCACACTCGGGGAAAATAATTTTCTAGCAACTAGTTTAGGTGCTATCTCTGAGTGCAATATTGTGTATTGTAAGATTCTATCTTACACAGTTCTGTGTCTATATTCTCAATTTATATGATCCTATACTTAGAAATAGCCTTCAAAAATTTTAGAACACAGTACACTGACCACAAAGGAGGGCAAGAAAATGGACCATGCTCTTACAATTCTGAAGTCATGCGGTTTTGAGAAAGATTCTTTAAAATTTAGGAAGAAAATTGAAAATGCATCTCTTCTTTCTTGCATTCTAATCATCATAATTTGTTGTTATGCTTTATTTATTGATTTTATTTTACTTATTGTATTTTGTCACCTGCCTAGCAAATAAAAATGAAATGGAAACGTTAGTATTAGGGAAGCTTGACATTATAAAATGCTGAAGTTCCCAAATATATATACTGTACTGTAATTTTACTTCTCTTCCTCTCCTCCTTTATTTGCCTTCAACTATCTATAGAAAGGAACTTTTCATTTTGTGAATATCATCAAGAAGAAATTGTTTCTTATTCCAGAATTGATACCCCAGTGTATTTCAACATGTTCTCCAAAGTTCTTCCTCGAAGGACATTAATAAGACTAAACTTATTCTGACTGGTCCCCTCCCTTAAGTGCATCAACTTGTTGGCGAGTGGAAAGCACTCAGCATTTAACCATCCTTCAGGGAACAGCACATGCAATCAGGATGGAACCAATTTATGGTTCCTTGACTCCAATCCCTATTTCCTTTGCTGACATCCTGATTTGTTATTCTGACTCCAAAGGCTGCAAAAGAATAACGGTAGCATACCATGAGGAAACATGCACTGATTTAACAGCTCAGGATGATTTTAAAGAATACAGGGATTCCTTCAAAGAAAAGGGAGGTCTCTTCCTAGTCATTAACTAAAGATCTTTATATTCAACTAACGTTCCATTTCCTTTCAAGAAATTTATTGCAGTCTGCTTAGAAGGCATTGTCTCAGTATTACATTGCATTTTAAAAACAATTGTAATCCCATTTTCTTCTCTAGTATCCATCATTGTTGTCTGATATGTGTAAAGTATATGCCATCTTGTGTTGAAAAGCATCAAAAGCAGTTTTGTTTCTTCAAATTGAATGAAAATGTGGTGCTTTATCTGTTTTATTTTTCCTTATAGGCATAAACCAGGAAAAAAAAAGCTAATTAATAAATGAGATCCACATTCTTTTGTTCATGAGTCCACAGCAAACATTTTAGGTCAATTTCAAGCGAAACTGACCATTTTCAATATTTCCTAAACTTCATAAGCCTGATTAAGTTGAGTTGTGGAAAATAACTCACACATTTCTAAAGAATGTGAATTATTTCTTTATTCTTGATTGGCAGATTTGATATAACACCCAGGCGCCAGCATCAGTGTGGTTTACAACAGTAAACATGCTGCGTAAACTAGAAAAAGGAAAGCAACGCCGTACTGCGGACAGGATAGAGGATAGATAGTCATACTAGAGAGCAAAGGAAAGAGAGACATGAGGAGATGGTGAGAGAGAGACAGAGAGGACTAGCACTGCGGGGAGGGAAGGTCGAAGGCAAGTTTGAAGAGATGGGTTTTTTAGCAATGTCTTAAACTTTGGAAAGGAAGGTTCCAATCGGAGTGCTGAGGGAGGTGAGTTCCAGAGTGCAGAGCTATGGAAGAAGAAAGCGGAGTTGCGGCTAAGTTCAAGATGGGCCTTGGAGGTGGGTGGGAGGAATAAGTGTCTGGCATGGACCAGAGCGGAGTAGGCAGTAGGGTGTGTGTAGATGGATGAGATCTGCCAGACACTGCAGAGTAGACGTGAGAATGGTTTTGTGGACAAGGATGAGAAACTTATAGTGAATTCTGTATTTAAGTGGAAGCCAGTGAAAACATATAAGGAGAGAGGTGAGTGATCTGACCGGGAGGCATGACCAAGAATGCGGGCAGCGGTGTTTTGGAGAAGTTGCAGTCACACTAGTTGATATCGTGGCAGTCTGGCCAGGGCAATGTTACAATAGTCAACCAAACACAGAATGTACTTCAGCTGTTGGATGGCAGGCCTTTCACAAAATCTGTTTAAACAACCCCAAGTAACATAATAACTAAGATCAACATATCAACTTCCAGTCTAGATCCTTGTTCAGTTAGTTGGCTGAAAGTAACACATACTGAGCTATCATCTATTATCCTTAACATGGTGGAACAATCATTGAGTCAAGGAGTTAGGCCACCATCATTAAAACATGCAATGATCTGCCAGATATTGAAGAATAAATCGATGAATAAAGACAGCCCCACTTCATATAGACCAATTTCTAGCCTTCCCATCTTGGCAAATGTGATTGAAAAGGGGCAAACCCAATTGCAAGATTATATTGATCTTAACGCCCCATTGGATGAGCATCAGTACGGCTTCAGACAGAATTATGGGGTTGAGATGATGCTACTAGCTCTCATTGATAAACTGATCAGAGGTATTGATAACTTTCATAAGGCATTTATTCTTATTTTTCTAGACATTGCCTCAACATTTGACTGTATCAGTCATAATCTACTCCTCACATGCCTCCATCGAATAGGAATGCATGGCATGTGCTTCAGTGATTCCAATCATATCTTACTAATTGTACCCAGCAAGTCAAGACTGGACAGCATACCTCCAACCTATACGAACAAGAGCAGGGCCCTCTCAGCCCTCCTTGTCACGTATACCTTCAGTCCCTCTACAACATAGTCAAGAAATTGAATGTAGGACGTCATGGATATGCATATGATATAATGTTATATCTCCCCATCAGCATATCAGATCTCTTACCACAGCAAATCAAGTCCTGCTTCAGTGAAATGGCACAGTGGCTAAACTCACACAACCTCAAAATAAACAATAAAAAGACTGAGGTTCTATAAGTTACCAGAAACCACAGCTTTATTCCACCTTCCATGATCCAACTTCAAGAAGCTGAAGTTGAAGTCGAATACCTTGGGGTAACCCTTGATCAGTCACTTAACATTGTTATCCACATAAAACAAACCACCAGCTCAATTTATTATAATCTAAGGATGCTCCAACAGTTGAGACCAGTACCTTCAAATTATGATTTCAGATCTGTGCTCCAAGCTATGATCACCCCACAGATTGATTTTTGCAACAGTATACTCCAGGGACTCCCAAAACAGACTCTCCATCACCTTCAGATGGCCCAGAATGTTGCAGCCCATATAATTTCTAAAGGCCAAAGCACAGACCACAGAAGAACCATCTTGTACAATCTTCATTGGTTACCAGTTCTAAGTAGGATAAGAAATAAATCACTAATTATCACATTTAAAGTACTCAATAATATAGCCCCCTCATACCTCTCCACCTTAATCAACATACCGCCTGATGAAAGATTACAAAGAGGCTGCACCCAGAACATTATAATAGTTCCTAGCGACTTTCAAAAAACTAATCACTCTACAAGTAATAAAGCTTTTTCAGTACTGGGAAAAATCGTAAAAACAATCATAAAGAATAAAATTACTCAGCATGTAGATAGCCATGGCCTAATGGGAGACAGCCAACATGGCTTTAGACAAGGAAGATCTTGTCTTACTAATCTGTTATGTTTTTTAGAAGGTGTGAATAAACAGGTGGACAAAGGTGAGTCAGTTGATATAGTGTATCTGGACTTTCAGAAAGCCTTTGACAAGGTCCCTCATCAGAGACTTTTGGCAAAACTAAAGAGTCATGGGATAGGAGGCAGTGTACTACTGTGGATCAGAAACTGGTTAAAAGATAGAAAGCAGAGGGTAGGGCTAAATGGCCAATTTTCCCAATGGAGAAAGGTGAATAGTGGTGTACCCCAGGGATCTATGCTGGGTCCGCTGCTTTTTGACATATTCATAAATGAGCTGGAAAGTAGAATAACGAGTGAGGTTATCAAATTTGCAGATGACACAAAACTATTTAAAGTTGTTAAAACCCAAGAGGATTGTGGAAAATTGCAAGAAGATCTTGATAACTTGGAAGACTGGATGAAATTTAATGTGGACAAGTGCAAAGTTATGCACCTAGGAAAGAACAACCCAAACTATGTTACACAATGCAAGGTTCCACATTAGGAACCACCACCCAGGAAAAAGATTTAGGCGTCATTGTGGATAACATGTTAAAACCCTCAGCCCAGTGTGCAGCGGAGGCCAAGAGAGCAAATAGAATGCTAGGTATCATAAGGAAAGAATGGAGAATAAAACAAAAGATAGTATAATGCCTCTATATCGTTCCATGGTGAGACAGCACCTTGAATATTGTGTGCAATTCTGGTCGGCGTATCTTAAAAAGGATATAGCGATTTTAGAAAAGGTTCAGAGAAGAGCCACCAAAATGGTAAAGGGGATGGAAGGATACTCCTATGAAGAAAGGCTAAAAAGGTTAGGGCTCTTTAACCTGGAAAAGAGACGGCTGAGGGGAGATATGATAGCTGTCCTATAAATTAATGAACGGAGTGGAACGGGTAAACCTAGATTGATTGTTTACGTTATCAGAATATAGAAAGACTAGGGGACATGCAATGAAGCTACAGGGTAAACTATTTAAGACTAATAAAAGAAAATATTTTTTCACTCAACGTGTAATCAAACTCTGGAATTTGTTACCGGAGGATGTAGTAAAGGCTGTTAGTGTAGCTGGGTTTTAAAAAGGTTTGGACAAGTTCCTGGAGGAAAGGTCCATAAACCATTATTAAGAAGGGACCCAGGATATCAATGCTTGACCCAGTACAAGCATTGTGGAACCTGTGTGTTTTGGGGAAACTGCTAGGTACATATGACCTAGATTGGCCAATGTTGGAAACAGGATACTGGGCTTGATGGACCTTGGTCTGACCCAGTATTGCATATCTTATGTTCTTATGCTTTGCCTCCATTCTCTGGAACTCTCTGCCAGAAAAACTAAGATCCATTAAGGACCTACAGACATTCTGGAAGGAAATTAAGATATATCTATTCCTCGAATACGTTGGAGATCCACTGGAGCAGAGCAAAATATTACCAACTTAACAGCTCCTCGGAGCCTTCCTCAATGTTTACCCATAATGAGAAATCATACCCTACCTATTAACTAGCTGTGAATGTAAAATCTCTTTGTAAATAACTTATTTGTAAATATGTTGATTGTAAATGTGCTATGAACAATCCTTATGTATATTCAATATTCAGTCTCTCATCTGCACAGATTTGACACAAGGAAAAGAAGGAGCGACGAACGAGGGACAAAATGTGCTCACAAAAAGATAGAGATGAATCAAGGGTGATACTTAAATAGTGGAGGGTTGATACTAGTGGGATGGGGTGCATGTAAGCAATGGGGCCAGGGAAGGACAGGAAGCACTGAAGGTAAACCAGAGAACAGCGAAACATAAAGAAGTTAAGGTGTAGGTAGTTTCTGGACAGCTAAGAGGAGATATGGGAGAGGCAGGAGTTCAGTGGGGCTGAGTCAAGGATGGAGGGACTAGAATGGTAAAGAAAGATTATATCGTCAGCATAGTAATACGTTGATATGGAATACTGTTGGATAATGAGAGTGAGAGGGGCAAGGAAGATGTTGAAAAGAAGAGGAGATAGAACAGAACCTTGTAGGAGGGGATTTTATTCTGGTTTAAGTTTGGCAGTACCTGCAAATGGGACCAAAGACTGGAAAATCTATCAGAATTTTCATGGTAAATTTTAAGAGCTGCCGTACAGATTCACTTCAGGCTTTCCCTATCATTGAGCAGCTGTGCTTCTCACACATGGCTTCACTTTTCAGGCCCTATTGAGTTAGGTAAATGATGCCTTACAATGATTCTCTCAGCATGACCCTGCATATTCCACAGGTTGCCTCGGATTCTCTTACAAATTTGGTGGACCCCAGATTTGCTAGACATCCATGTCAATCCTGGCTTCTTCCTGATGACACTGCTCTGGTTGCTGCCCTCTGTCATGGCCAGTGCCGGCCTGTCCATTGTGTGAGAATATTGTTCGCACAGGGACCCGTATGAACTTCATTCAAACACAATGGATGGCTGCAGAGGTGAGCCGGGGAAGCCCTTGTGAGGCCCAAACTCACCTCTGCACAGCTGCCAGCGTGAAGAGTGGTGTTTTCCCTCACGCTGGCAGCTGTGTTACTGTGAAGCGTGCGAATGCCGGGAAAAGCCCTTTAACCTTTCCCGGCATTCAGCGCACTTCACAGTAACACAGTCACCAGCATGAGGGAAAACACTGCTCTTCACACTGGCGCTGTGCAGAGGTGAGCTGGCGCCTCGCACAGGCTTTCCTGGCTCTCTCTGCAGCAGCCTAGATAGCCGCAGGGCTCTTCGGGGGAGGGAGGGTCTAGGATAAGACAGGAAATGGCTGATGAGGGGAGCTTGGATTGGAAATGGGCTGATGGGGGACTGGGTTAGAACTGGAAATGGGCTGATGGGAGGGGGGGCTTGGACTGGAAATGGGCCAATGGGGACCTTGGACTGGAAATGGGCTGATGAGGGAGCTTGGACTGGAAATGTGCTGATGGCGGGCTGGAATTGGACTGGAAATGGCTGATGGGGGGCTAGGACAGGAAATGGGCTGATGGTGAGAGCTTGGACTGGAAATGGGCTGATGGGGACTGGAATAGGACTGGAAATGGCTGATGAGGGCTAGGACTGGAAATGGGCTGATGGGAGAACTAGGCTTGGAAATTAACTGATGGGGGAAGCTTGGACTGGAAATGGGCTGATGGGGACTGGAATAGGACTGGAAATGGGCTGATGCGGGGGATGGGAGAATGGGACTAGAAGGCAGCGGATGCTGAGTGGGGCTGGAACTAGAAGGGAGCTGATGTTGGGGGAGAACTAGAAGGGGATGGGGCTTGGGGAGTGAAGATGGAGAGGGAAAAAGATATTTTGTATGGGAGGGAAGAAAAATCTACAATTGGGTATTGGGAGAGTAAGTGGGGATTAAGGATGGAAGGGTAAAATCTGAGTGGATGAAAAAGAAATAAAGAAAGAAATAGAGGAAAGAGCAAAATCAGTATGTTAAAGGAGATGTAGAGAGAGAATGGGAAAAAAACTAGAAGTGAGAAGAAAAGACAAATGGACAGCAGACAATGGAGAGTTAGCCGAAGACACGAAGAAACCAGAAGAAAGTGACTGGAGCAATTGCAACTGAAAATAAAATGCCCAAACAACAAAAGGTAGAAAAATACTTTTTTATTTTGAATTTATTAACTGTAGTATGTCAACTCTGGGAAATGCGCATTGCTAACGTCTTTGTGTTTTTGTTTAGTACAAGAGGAAATTAATTTATAGTTTTATATCTCCAGGAACAAGCAGGAATAAGTCCTCACATATGGGTACGTCGGTACTGACGGAGCCTGAGCGGGAAAGCTCCCCAGCTTCCCAGAAGGAAAGCTTTTTGGGGGGCCTCCCACTGCGCATGCGTGCTGCCTTCCCGCCTTCCTGACCAACTCTCCTCAGTTCTTCTTTTTCCGCGGAGCCAGCAGGTCGTGTTCCTGTCACCGCTGAAGAAGTTGTTATTTTAATTTATTTCTTTGGCCGCGTGTCTGCCTTCCCCGATTCCAGACCGGTACCGCCGGTCTTTTTTCCTTTATTTAAAAAAAAAAAAAAAAATCTTCTTTTTTTCCCTCACTTGGTGTGTTAGTTCTGTGAGGCCTTTAGGCCTTCACTAATTCTCCCTCATGGAGAAACAAGCCTCTGGGTTTAAAAAATGCACCAAGTGCAGCGGTACTATTTCAGTCACAGACACCCATGAATGGTGTCTTAAATGTTTGGGGCCTGACTATTCCATTCCGGATTGCCCTTCCTGTTCTTTGATGTCTAAACGTGGCTTACAGAACCGGGCAGCCAAGTTTCACATGCTGTTTTCTACAGATACTCCAGCATCGACATCTTCCAGGTCTTCCTCTCCTGATGGATCTCAGGTAACCAAACATTCCTCTGGCAGGTCCTCAAAGGGCAAATCTCCCTCTAAGTATCGAGATACCCCTGGGCTTGACCCTGAGGACCCTGCCCCAGCCAAACAAACCCCGGCGGGAAGCTCCGGCTTCCAAAGCTCCTCCTATGGGGTTACAGGTTGACATCGATGGCACGGGCCTCGACCGATCACCTGTTAGACTGTTCTGGGGTACCGGCTCAATCATCCGGTACCGACATCCAGGACAGTCGTGGCGTCCATGGATCATACAGTTCAATCCATGCAGCAGGCCATTTTGGCTTTTATTAAGGCTGCGACGCCCTCGTTACCGCACCCTGCGGTACCGACTCCGGTTCCGGTACCACAACCGATACCGGTACCCATGCCTTCCACATCGACCAGGATACCGATTCCGGTTCCCGGTTCCGGGGTTTTTCCCGATACCGATCCGGTTCCGGGTACCCCCGATGTCGATACCGGTCGATACGCTTATCGATCCCTGGAAGCAAACAGACGATACTTTGAGTCTTCTGATGATTCTGATTCATCAGATGACTCTGCTGAAGTATCCCTTACTCTGCCTGAGGAGCCCTCTTCTCCAAAGAGGAGAATGTCTCCTCCAGAGGATTTATCCTTTCAAGACTTCATCATTGAAGTAGCTAAAGGTCTTTCTATTTCTGTATCCTCTGAAAAAGAACCTAGAGCGAAAAAGTTGGACATTTTAGGATACTCTAAGGTTCCCACAGAGGCAGTCCACCTTGCCCATCCATGAAATTCTTCAAGAACACATGATGGACTTATGGGAGACTCCTCTCACCCTATCTCCACATTCTCGTCGTCTGGACACCATGTATCGTGTCCCCCCTTCTCCTGGGTTTCAAAAAACTCAGCTCCCGCACCACTCCATCGTGGTGCAGTCAGCTATGAAAAGGATCAAGAGTACTAAAAGACACTCTTCTACTCCCCCAGGAAGAGAATGTAGAACTCTGGATGCTTTTGGAAGAAAAATCTTCCAAGCAAGTATGCTTATTGCCAGAATCAACTCATACAGCCTCTATATGGGCATGTTTCTGAAGGAAATTGCATTAAAAATACGCCATTTCCTCCCCTTTATCCCAGAGGATAGAAAGGAGGAGTTCCTTCTTCTGCTGAAGCATACCCAAGATATTTCAAAGTTCTCCAACAGAGCAGCCTTTGACTCCTTTGAGGGTGCTAGCAGAGCCTCAGGTATTGCCATAGCGGCTCGCAGAATTGCTTGGCTCCAGGCCTCTAACCTTGAACCCTGGGTCCAGGATGGTTTGGGAAATTTGCCCTGTACAGGTGAGAATCTGTTTGGTAAGGAGTGGCAAATCAAAGCCACTCAAATGGATGCAGAAAATGCTGTTTTAGATAGACTTTCTAAGTCTACCTCTACCCCTATCAAGAAGAAATCTTTCAAAAAGCCTTTCTACAAGAAGGCCAGATTTGCCACAAATACTGGCCAACAATCTTCTGCAGCTCGCTTTGCTCCTAAGCGTCAGCAGCCAAATCAGGCCAGGGCAAAACCTGCAGGGGCTGCTACAGCCCAACAGTCCCAACCTCCTCAAGGTTTTTGACTTAAAACTAGAGAATTTAACCTTTCTGGCTCTAAAACATCCAGAACCTCTCACCATTCCAGGAAGGTTAACTCATTTTTCTCCCAGATGGGAGCAAATCACATCAGAGCAATGGACCCTCTCTATCATCAGAGAGGGCTACAAACTAAATTTCTCCAACCTTCCTACCCATACCATGGTGAGAAGTTTCAATTCTCGCCCAAAAGGCAATAGAAGAGGTTCCTCTTCCTCAACAAGGGTCAGGTTTTTACTCCCCTTATTTTCTCATTCCCAAGAAAACAGGGGGGTACAGACCCATTCTGGATCTCAGAGAATTGAACAAATTTCTATACAGGGAGAAATTCAAGATGCTTTCTCTAGGCACTCTCCTTCCATACCTACAGAGTCAGGACTGGCTTTGTTCTCTAGATCTCAAGGATGCGTACACACATATACTCATCCATCCATCCCACAGAAAATTCCTACGGTTTCTATTCCAGGGAAAACATTTCCAATACAGAGTACTTCCCTTCGGTCTAGCCTCGGCTCCAAGGGTATTTACCAAATGCATGGCAATAGTAGCTGCATTCCTACGCGCCCTAGGAATTTTTGTCTTCCCATACCTGGGACGACTGGCTCATCCGAGCTCCGTCTCAGTCCGAGGCTCAGACTTCCCTGGATTGCACCAGGCGAATTCTACAGTATCTGGGACTTGTGATCAATCTGCCAAAGTCCCAACTCACCCCTACTCAATCCCTAGAATTCATAGGGGCCTGGTTGGATACCACCACCGCAAGGGCCTATCTACCTCAGGCCTGTTGCCAACGTCTAGTGCACTTAGCCTCTCAGACTCAGTCCAGAAGCCACTTGACTGCCAGAGAGATGCTACAACTATTAGGCCACATGGCCTCCACAGTGCATGTGGTGCCTTATGCTCGCCTGCATATAGAAACATAGAAACATATAAAACATGATGACAGAAAAAGACCACCTGGCCTATCTAGTATGTCCTTCCATAACAACAACTACCCCAGTCCACTTTTTACCTTTAGAGATCCTCTGTGTTTGTCCCATGCTTTTTTGAATTCAGTTACTGTCCTCATCTCTACCACCTCCACTGGGAGACTATTCCATGGATCCACTACTCTTTCCATAAAGAAATATTTCCGCATATCACTCCTGAATCTATCTCCCTTCACCCTCATCCCATGTCCCCTCGTAGCAGACCTTGCTTTCAATTGAAAGAGGCTCTCTCCCTGAACATTTATGCCACGGAGGTATTTAAACATCTCAATCATATCACCTCTATCCCGCCTTTCCTCTAAGGTGTACATATGCACCCAAGCATCCTTCTAGCTTTTGCTGTCGCCTTTTCTACCTGTTTAGCCACTTTAAGATCAGACACAACCACGCCTAGGTCCCGCTCTTCTTTAGTGGACAAAAGTACTTCACCTCCTATACTGTATTGCTCCCTTGGATTGCTGCAGCCCAAATGCATGACCTTACATTTTTTAACATTAAATCCCAGCTACCAAATTCTAGACCATTCTTCAAGCTTAGCTAGATCCCTCCTCATGTTATCTACCCTTCCTGGGTGTCTACTCTATTGCAGATTTTGGTATTATCCGCAAAGAGGCAACCTTACCCGACAGCCCTTCCGCTATATCACTAACAAAGATGTTAAAAAGAATTGGACCAAGGACAGATCCCTGGGGCACACCACTGGTAACATCCTTCTCCTCAGAGTGAGCTCCATTTACTTGCACTCTTTTGTCGCCTCCCACCCAACCAATTTCTAACCCAAGCATAACTTTAGGGTCCATCCCTAGGGTGCTCAATTTGGTTTTATAAAGTCGCCTGTGAGGAACAGTGTCAAAGCCTTTACGGAAATCTAAATACACCACATCTAGAGCTCTCCCCTCGGTCCAACTCCCTGGTCATCCAGTCAAAGAAATCAATCAGATTTGTCTGACAAGACCTGCCTCTGGTGAATCCATGCTGCCTCGGATCCTGTAATCCGCTGGACTCCAGAAACCTCACTATTTTCTCTTTTCAGTAACGTTTCCAATAATTTACTCACCACCGAAGTAAAACTAACCGGGCCTGTAGTTTTCAACCACATCCTACTTCCGCTTTTGTGTAAAGGCACCACATGAGCCTCTCTCCAGTCCTTTGGCACCACTCCAGACTCCAATGAGGCATTGAAAAGGTTAGTCAGTGGAGTTGCTAGAACGTCCCCAAGTTCCCTCAGTATTCTAGGGTGTATCCCATCCGGTCCCATCGCTTTGTCTACTTTAATTTGAGCTAGTTTCTCACGAACACAGTCTTCTGAAAATAGTTCAAGATGTCCCTCGCTTATTTTCTTATTTGTGGGTGTTTTCTGAGGTCCTGCTCCTGGTTCTTCATCTGTGAACACAGAACAAAAATATTTGTTAAGCAATTTCGCTTTATCCTTATCAGCTTCTATATATTCCCCCCCTGCACCCTTGAGTCTGACAATACCACTTTTGCCCTTCCTCTTCTCACTAATATATCTGAAAAATGTCTTATCCCCCCATTTTATTGCATTGGCTATTTCCTCCTCCTTTTGAATCTTTGCCTTCTTGACTACTTTGCTAGCTTCTCTAAGTTTTTCCAAATACAGATGCCTGTCTTCCTCTCTCTGTGATCTCTTGTATTTCATGAAGGCCTCCCTCTTTTTCTTCACTTGTTCAGCGACTTCCTTTCGAAAACCATAGCGGTCTCCTGTTCCTTTTGCCTTTATTTACCATTTTAACAAAAAGGTTGGTTGCCTTTAAAATACCCCCTTTCAGTTTTGCCCACTGTTTTTTACATCTCCCAGCTGTTCCCATCCCACTAACGACTCCCTGAGGTATTGGCCCATCTTCACAAAGCTAGTCTTCCTAAAGTCTAAGATCCTCACCTTGGAATGGATTCTAACAGCCCTAGTCCTAATACTGAACCACACCATCTGGTGATCACTGGATGCAAAATGATCTCCCACTACAACATCATAAACACTTTCACCATTGGTAAGCACCAAGTCCAGTATGGCCCCTTCACGTGTGGGGTCTGTTACCAATTGCCTGAATAGTTCTCCCTGTAGAGTATCCAGGATCTCCTTACGTCTAGATGATACTGCAGCAGGAATGTGCCTATCAACATCTGGCATATTTAAATCTCCCTATCATAGCACTTCCCCTTTCCTAGCAATGCTGCGTATGTCTTCAATTAACCCTCTGTCCACCTCTTCCTCTTGTGAGGGAGGTCTGTATATCACTCCAATGCAAATAGATTTCTCTTTCCCTCTTTCTAGTTTAACCCACAATGCCTCCTCTCTCCCTTTTAAGTTCTGTAATTCCAAAGCGTTAATAGTAGTTTTTACATATAGTGCCACTCCTCCTCCCCTTCTTCCTACCCTGTCCTTTCTGAATAAAGTATAGCCAGGTATAGTTACATCCCAGTCATGGTTTTCTGTGAACCACGTTTCTGTAACTGCCACTAAATCCAAGTCAGCCACTCCCACCAAAGCTTCAACTTCAGGGATCTTATTTCCCATGCTACGGGCATTAATACACCTGCTTTCCATATGAGAGCAGCTCAATGGACTTTATCCACCCAGTGGACTCAAGCATCAGGAGCTCTCTCAGACCAAATAGCAAACTCCAATCGTCTCTTTTGGTCTCTCCAATGGTGGATATCCACTCAAAATCTGTTGTTGGGGGCCCCCTTTCAACCATTGTTGCCCCAAGCAACCCTCACAACAGATGCCTCCCAAATAGGTTGGGGGGCTCATCTCCAAGATCTCTCCACTCAGGGCACTTGGTCTCCACAGGAGACCACCCTTCATATCAACCACTTGGAACTTCGAGCAATCTTTCTAGCTCTCAAAGTTTTTCATACCCTCCTCAGCAACATGACAGTCCTTATTCACACGGACAATCAAGTAGCCATGTTTTACATAAACAAACAAGGAGGGACTGGCTCTCTGTCGCTTTGGCAACGAAGCTCTAAGATTATGGGCCTTCGCCAGAGAGCATCAAATCCATCTCCTGGCAGTATATCTTCCAGGAATCCAAAACTCTTGGGCAGACAAACTCAGTCGAGTTCTGCTTCCACACGAATGGTCCCTGCACATGCATCAGGTACTCAAAATCTTCCAGAAATGGGGAACCCCGGACATAGACCTCTTTGCAAGTCCGTGGAATGCCAAACTTCCCCGGTTCTGTTCCAGAATTCCGTGTCAGGGAGTTCAGACCAAGGATGCCTTCCTCCTGCATTGGGGTCAGGGTTTCCTGTATGCCTTTCCACCCATTCCTTTGATTCCCAAGACTCTGTTCAAACTTAAAAGAGATCAAGGGTCCATGATCCTCATAGCTCCACGCTGGCCACGCCAAGTGTGGTACCCTCTACTTCTGCATCTCTCCCAAGCCCCCTCCCTGGACTTGGGAGCGGCTCCAGACCTTCTGTCTCAAGAGGAGGGGACTTTGTGGCACCCAAACCCCAAGTCCCTTCACCTCAGAGCTTGGTTACTGAAGGCCTAGACCTTCAACACTTCAACCTTTCGCAGCAAGTGAAGGATATCCTACATGCCTCTAGGAAACCTTCCACTAGGCGTTCTTACGCTTTTAAATGGAAAAGGATTTTCCATTTGGTGTGCTCAAAAGGGTCATAACCCTCTGGCACTCACATTTAATACTCTATTGGAATATCTCCTGCATCTCTCCATTGCAGGACTCAAAATGAATTCAGTAAGAGTCCATTTGAGTGCTATTGCGGCATCACTTAAGGCCCATCAATGGACAACCTGTTTCCTCTCATCCTCTTATTGCAAGATTCATGAGAGGCTTAACTTTAACTAAACCTCCCATTCGACCTCCTCCGGTGGCATGGGACTTAAACTTGGTTCTTGGTCAGCTTATGAAGCCACCTTTTGAACCCTTAGTCACTACCTCCATGAAATTTCTTTCCTGGAAGGTTATTTTCCTCATTGCAGTCACTTCAGCTCACCGCATCAGTGAACTGCAGGCCTTAGTGGCTAATCCGCCTTATACAAGGTTCCATCATGATAAAGTAATCCTTAGGACAAATCCTCACTTTATGCCTAAAGTGGTCTCACCTTTTCATCTTAATCAAGAGGTATATTTACCTGTCTTTTTTCCAGATCCTCATGCATCCAATGCAGAGAGGAACCTTCATACTCTAGACTGTAAAAGAGCTCTTGCCTTTTACCTCCACAGGACACAGCAACATCGAAAGTCTTCTCAACTTTTTGTTGCTTTCGATCCTTCTCATTTAGGACTTCCAGTCTCCAAAAGAACACTCTCCAATTGGATTGCTCAGTGTATCTCTTTTGCTTACCAGAGTAAGAACCTTTCTCTGGAGGGCCATGTCACCGCTCACAACGTGAGGGCCATGGCCACCTCTATGGCTCATCTAAACTCTGTGTCCATTGACCAGATCTGTCGAGCAGCCACCTGGGCCTCGGTTCATACCTTTACAGCCCATTACTGTTTGGACAAGGACTCCCGCCGGGATGCCTTGTTTGGTCAGGCTGTCCTCAGACACCTGTTCCATTCTTGAACAACTCCAGCCCACCTTCCCTGAATGGATGCCTGAGATCCATAGGAAGATGAAGAACCTTTCAGGGTCTCATACCCTTCAGGGGATCTCCCGAGCATCTTATCTAGGGAGTCCCCATATGTGAGGACTTATTCCTGCTTGTTCCTGGAGATAGCACAGTTACTTACCTGTAACAGGTGATCTCTGGGAACAGCAGGAATTAGTCCTCACAACCCGCCCACCTCCCCTAGGAGTTGTATCTCTCTCTATCTCTCCTTTCCTCTCTCTATATTGTCTCAGCTATAACCTCGAACTGAGGAGTGTTGGTCAGGAAGGCGGGAAGGCAGCGCACATGCGCAGTGGGAGGCCCCAAAAGCTTTCCTTCTGGGAAGCTGGGGAGCTTTCCCGCTCAGGCTCCGTCGGTACCGACGTACCCATATGTGAGGACTAATTCCTGGTGTTCCCAGAGATCACCTGTTACAGGTAAGTAACTGTGCTTTCTCTGAGATGTATTGGTTTAATATTTGCAGTGTTGCCTTTTTGATAGGTTGGGTATGGTGCTTTGTGAGTCCTGGTGGTGATGTTATGATACATTGGGTTTACTATGGGTTCTAAATGGGCAGTGTTATAGTACTTCCTAATGTACTTAGTGGTTGGCACTGGATTATAGTAATGTATAAATCTTTTAGCCTTTCTTTATCTAGACACTCATGAAGAGGCATGTTTATTAAAAGTTAGTGCATGTTAACATTATGCAAATATTTATGCAAATGAGGCCCCACAATGAGTTTTCGCGCATGGTCTCGCACCCACCTTGGGCCGTCCCTGGTCACGGCGGCTACCAATTCTCCCACGCTCCTCGTGCCACTGGCTACAGTGGTGGTGTCGGGTTTTTGCTTTTTAATCCCCTACCTCTCCAGACCTCATGACAAGTCCATTTCTACCTTTTTCACTGACTTTGACTCATGGCTTTCCTTATTTCTGGATTCTTCAGCTCCCTCCCTTATTCTTGGTGACTTTAATTTTCATATTGATAACTCTTCTGATCCCTATGAGGTAGACTCTGACCCGCATTTAGTGGGGATATATGTCCGGGTTGGCTATATATCCCTACTAAACGACAAGGTGTCGATTCCACCCACAAAGCTCCCCACACGTACAGGAGAGATGTGCGAGGGCAAGCCGGAGGTGTGACCCCCTACCCCAGACATACAGGGCTGATTCCAGAGTTGGCCTTGTATGTCCGGGGTCGGCCATTTGGACGGGGGACTTACTCCACCTCCGAGGTGGAATGTCCCCCTAGATGGCAGTCAACATTTGCTCTGGGCAAGGAAAAGGAAGTTAGGGGGTGCAGGGGGTTCCCCGAAGCCTGACCCTGGCCACAGCAAGCCCAATTGGGCGTCAGGTGGCGGGGAAAGTATCATTTTGGGGTCTTCCGGGGATTGTAGCTCCTGCATGTAGCTGTGCTGCCATTGTAACTGGAGGCCATGACAGCACAGCTCCATGCAGGAGCTTGGCTGGGCTAGCTGGGTAAGTGGCTGGATGTCTGGGGGACTAGAATCAGGGTACAGCCAGCACATCCAGGCTGGGTGCACCTGATTCTGATCCTGTGGGGATATGTAGCCCTCACAGGATCAGAATTGGTTGCAGTTCTAGTCCATCCAGATTCTGGACGTCCGGACAGGCCGGAGGTGCCCAGATCTGAATTGGCTTCCAAGCGTCTAAGCTCCTTTCCCTTACCTCCTCATACAACCTCCAGCTTTGCTCTTCTACCCCCTCTCATCACCATGGTCACTGCCTTGAACTTGTTTTCTTTTCTAATTGTTTACTCTCTAATTTCCATCTCAGTTCTTCCTTTATCTGATCACCACCTGTTAAGCGTCACTCCATCACTACCCGCTTCAATCTTGCCCAGTTTCCTCCTACCTTTTTAAAAATCTTCATGCTATTGATCCACTTACTTTTTCCGCTACTGTCTCAACACCTCTTTCTTACACTTTGTCCTTTAAATCTGTTGATGAGGCTATAAATTCCTATAATTTTGCTCTCTCCTCTGCTCTGGATATTCTTGCTCCGCCCATACCACGTCCTGCGAGGTGCACTTCACCTCAGCCCTGGCTAACTTCATCTACCCGCTACCTATGCTCCTGTGCCAGCTCAGCCACAAGCACTTGGCTTAAATCCTATTCCCTTTCTGACTTTCTTCACTTCAAATCCATGTTTACTTCCTTCAAGTCCGACATTGCTCTCGCCAAGCAAAAGTATTTTATCCATTTAACAAGCTCTCTTGCCACTAGTCCCCACCATCTCTTTTCAACTCTCAACTCTCTTCTTAAGGCTCCTCCGCCTCCAATCTCTTCTTCTCTTTCTGCCCAAATCCTTGCCGACTATTTCTATGACAAAATTCATAAGATTACATTCCAATTCTGCACTAAATCTTCTTCATCCCCTCTTCCCCATCTTAAATACTAACTTTTCCCCTCAACCTCAATCACCATTTCATCCTTTTCTAAGATCTCCGATGAGGAAACCTTTCTTTTTCTTTCCTCCTCTAAACTCACTAGCTGTTTCTTTGATCCTCTCCCCACTAGTCTCCTTAACTCATCTCCTCCTCCCCTACCCACCCAGTTGCATGCAGGAACTCTCTTTTGTCAGGCTTCCTAGAAGCTCAGTGATGATATCACAGCCCCTGTTGTACTTGCGCCCTGTGCGACCGCACCACTCACACAACCTTTGGTACGGCTTTGCTGCTGGCTATGAACAATTTTAGCCTTGCACTGGGTACTGTTCCATCTCTTTGGAAGATTGCAAGCATTCATAGTAACATAATATATGATGGCAGATAAAGACTGTATGATCCATCTAGTCTGCCCAGTAAGGTAACTCTATCCATCCTCAAACTCTTGCAAACCATTATGCAAGCAAGCTGACAACTACCGCACCCAACCTCTATGTGGACACATCGCATCTGAAAACTGAAGTGGAGCAAGAGCAAACATGGCACGAGTTCCACAAAATTGATGATAAACAAACTATTGAAATAATAACCAGTATCAACACCACCACCTCCCCGCTAGATCCCTGCCCAGCTGCATGGATCAAGACAGCAAAAAAGGATATCGTCCACCAGGTCTCACACATTGTGAACCAATCACTGTGTCAAGGAATCATGCCTAACCAGCTCAAGAAGTCAATAATTAGACCGATCCTAAAGAACAGTTCACTCAACAAAGAGGACCCAACATCATACCGCCCAATCTCTAGCATATCTTTCCTAGCAAAGATCATTGAAAAGGCAGCCCTCATTCAACTGCAAGACCACCTCGATGACCATGAAACCCTGGACAGTCAGCAATACGGTTTCAGAAAAAAACCATGGGGTCGAAACTCTGCTACTGGCCCTGCTTAACAACCTCCTCAAGGGCCTAGAAGACAGAAAGAAAATGTTTATTCTCATTTTCATCGACATCTCTGCCGCTTTTGATACTGTCCATCATGGAATCCTACTTAACAAGCTGGAATCAATTGGAATATTGGGAACCCCCCTGAAATGGTTCTCCTCTTACATAACGAACAGAACCCCGCAGGTCCAATTCAACGGCGAAAAAAGCAGAAGCCTTCACTCAAACTCAAGGCATACCGCAGGTTCGGCACTCTCTGCATTACTTTTCAACATCTACATGCAACCTCTCAGTGGCATCTTCAGGAAACATGGCATCAATTACCACATTTATGCAGACGATATTATGCTGTACACGCATTTAGATGCCGAGGACCCCAAATATACGCAGCTCGAAACCTGCCTGGGCGAGATGTTAGGATGGCTACAACAAAACAATATGACAATTAACCACAAGAAAACTGAAGTGATGTACATATCCGGTAAACCTGACTTCGAACCTCCTCCGACAATCACACTGTGTAACAACACTTACAACACTAAAAATGAGATCAAGTATCTGGGAGTCACAATCGACAGCAAACTAAAGATGGAAAAGCACCTGAGTAACACCAACAAAGCCATTTTTCACAAACTGAGAGTTCTACGACCCTGCGGGATATACTAGAAACCATGCGATTTCCGGTCTGTCGCACAAGCACTTATCATGCCTCACTTAGACTACTGTAACGCCATCCTACAGGGCCTACCAAAGAAAACCACCAATATCTTGCAATTGGCACAAAATGTGGCGGCGAGGATCATCATGCGATCAAAAGTAACTGAGCACATTACACCCGTATTGATCGAGCTACACTGGCTACCCATTGCTGCCAGGATACAATATAAAACATTGGTAACTACGTTCAAACTCATACACAACCTAGCCCCATCATTCCTTTCAACCCTTATCTGCTCGCAACCTACCACCAGAGACAGGAGAAACTATCAACTCGGACACGCTACAAGTTCCAAACATCATCAGACATGTAAAAGCCAGTACTAGCCATAGAGCTTTCTCATTCTCTGCCCCAACTTTATGGAACCACCTACCATATGAGCTGAGAGCAATTAAGGACATAGCCGCTTTCAGGAAGAAATTAAAAACACATCTATTCCAGTGTTACTACAATCAGATGTAAAGCTCGGAGGGAGAAAAGATAAAATGAATAGTTATTGTAAAAATGTAAATATGGTAAGAAGAATCTCTTTTGTAAATTATGTAAATATGTTAAGACCAAGCTTTAGACCCTATCCTGTGTGCTGTGTTTTACCTCTGAACTAATGTATATATACCCCAACCTTTCTGTCTTGATTTTGACAAATCCCACAAATGTAATCAAACCGCTTCTGATCGCTGGAAGTAGCGGTATATAAGTGTTTTCTAAATAAATAAAATAAATAAAATAAGGTGACTAGAGTAGGTGTACCCTCCACTCTGTGCAGGTCACCCCCTCTATGCATTTGTTTAGGATTGTACCCGTCGATCTGTGCAGGTCACCCCTCTCTATTTGTTGAGATATAAGAAACAGTCAAATTTATTTAGATTTTATCCTTTTGCTATAAAGGGATCCACTGTGTCTGCCCCATGCCATTTTGAATTCTGTCATTATATTTGTCCAGCTCCATCAGGAGGACATTCCAAGCATCCACCACCCTTTCAGTGAAGAAGTATTTCTCGACATTTGCTTTTAAATTTACCTCCTTGCAGCTTCATTTTATGCCCTCTAGTTTTGCATCATCCTCTTCTCTGAAAAAGATTTGTTTGTTCATTAATACTCTTTAAGTATTGAATCATGTCTCCCCTGTCCCTCCTCTCCTCCAGGGTATACATATTTAGATCTTCAAGTCTCTTCTCATCCTATTCTGAAAAATAATTCATTGAAACTAGAAGATCCGTATAGCTATAGACCCATTTCTAAACTGCCATTGCTTTCCAAACTAACCGAAAGAGCTTGCTTTTGGCAACTATCCAACTTCATTGAAAAAAAACCAATGTCTTACATCCTCAGAAATCAGGATTTTGGCGATATCACAGTGCAGAAACTCTCTTCGTTGTAGTTGTAAGTGAAATAAGAAAAGATTTTGACAAAGGCAATATTGCTATTATAGTTTCCTTGGATCTCTCAATGTCGTTTGACCTGGTCAATCATAGCCTTCTGCTTATGTGTCTTGCTGACATGATCGGTTGTCAGTGCTCACATGACTTTATTCGGCCCTTGACTGCTGACTCTTATGTTTTAGTAGTTTATAGATTTATATAATACATTACTTGAGATAAGATTTGCCTGTTGTTGGCATTCGCTGTTAATTGATTATTTTTCTAATTATAATTAATTGTCCTTATCTGATAGCTCGGTGTCTTTTAAGATTTGTACTTATTTGTAATTTTTATTCCATTTTATTCTTTTATTTCATTTATTTTCTTATTCACTTATTAACTTATTATCCTCCTTCTTCTAATTGTACTTGCCCTCTCTGCCATTTCTTATGACTCCACAGCAGCATTCTTTCTTCCTTTTTCTGATTTTCCCTAACCTTTTTCTTTCACTCCACCAACCTGACACCCTTCCTCTTTCTTACCCTCTCTCCACCTTCTCTATTTCTTCCCCCATCTTATCCTCCACCCTTTCCTCAAATCTTGAGTTTCACCTTCTCCTTCCTCTTATTCATAGCCCTTCTTCCTCTCTAAAACAACCTCATCCTCGTGTCTGCCATACTGTCTCCTCTTTCTCTCGCACTCTTTTTCTCCTGTTTTTGGTGACATTACTCCTAGCCCTGGCCCCCCTACATTTTTTCCCTCACTCCCATTTTAGTTCCTCTCTCCACCACCCTGATCTCATCCACATTCCTCTCCTGTCCCCCTCCTCTTTCCCCTTCTCATGTGCTTTATGGAATGCTCATTCCATTTCTAATAAACTTCCCTTTACCCATGATCTCTTTATCTCTTGCACTTTCTATCTTCTTGATTTTACTGAGACCTGGCTCCTCCCTGATGACACTGCTTCAGTTGATGCCTTCGGTCATGGTGGCTACCAATTCTCCCAGTCTCCTTGTGCTAATGGTCGCGGTGGTGGTGTTGGGCTTTTACTTTCTCCTTCTTGTCAATTTCAACCCCTCCTTCTACCTCATTCCCATTCCTTTCCCTCCTTTGAAGTCCATTCCATCCGTCTTTTTAATCCCCTACCTCTCCAAATTGCTGTTATCTATAGATTCCGTGAAAATTCCACTTCTGCTTTCCTCGCTGATTTTGACTCTTGGCTCTCCTTATTCCTGGATACTTCTTCCTCATCCCTTATTCCTGGTGACTTTAATTTTCATATTGATAACCCTTCTGACACCTATGCATCTAAGTTCCTTTCTCAATCTCCAGCTTTGCTCTTCTGCCCCCACTCATCAGCTTAGCCACTGCCTTGACCTCGTTTTCTATTCTAATTGTTTACCTTCTAATTTCTGCACCTCAGTTCTTCTGTTATCTGACCACCACCTATTAAATTTCACTCTTCATCACTCCCTGCCTCAGTCTCATCCAATCTCTTCCTATCTTTTTAGGAATCTTCATACTATCGATCCACTGATTCTATCCACTACTGTTTCTTCTTTCTTCTACTTTGTCCTCTAAGCCTCTTGATGAGGCCATAGTTTCCTATAATACTGCTCTCTCCTCTACTCTGAATACTCTTGCTCTGCCCATACCATGTCATGTGAGGCACACTCCTCTTCAGTCCTGACTATATTCAGCTACACACTAACTATGCTCCTGTGCCCGTTCAGCTGAGTGCACTTGGCTCAAATCCCACTCCCTTTCTGACTTTCTTCACTTCAAATTCATGCTTATTTCTTTCCAGTCCATCATTGCGCTCACTAAGCAAAACTATTTTATCCATCTGACTGTCTTGCCTCTAACCCCCACCGTCTCTTCTCTACTCTCAATTCTCTTCTTAAGGCCCCTCCTCTCTCTGCCCAAACCCTAGCCAACTATTTCCATGACAAAGTCCATAAGATTTCTTTTCAATTCCCCTGTAAAGCTCCTTCACACACTTTTCCTCCTCTCCAATACCAACTTTCCCCCTCAACCTATACCACCCTTTCATCCTTTTCTAAAATCTCAGAAAAGGAAACTTCTCTTCTTTCCTCCTCTAAACTCACTACCTGTACTTCTGATCCCCACCCATCCTTCCATCTCACATATTCTCAACCTTTCACTCTCCACTGCAACCTTCCCTGCAGTCTTCAAGCATGCTGTGATCACTCCTCTCCTCAAAAAACCGTCACTTGACTCTATTTATCCTTCTAATTACTGACCCATCTCCCTTCTCCCATTCATCTCCAAACTTCTTGAACATGCAGTTCTCTGCTGCTGCCTCAAATTTCTCTCCTTTCAAACCCTCCTTGATCCGCTTCAATCTGGTTTTCATCCCTTTCATGCTACTGAAACAGCTCTTGCCAAAGTCTCCAGTGACTTGTTCTTGGCTAAGTCCAAAGGCCTTTACTCAGTTCCCATTCTTCTCAACCTTTCTGTTGCTTTTGATACTGTTGACCACTTCCTCCTCCTCTACACAGTATCCTTTCTTGGTTTTAGGGGCTCTGTGTAGTCTTGACTAAACTGAACTTCTTATCTTTCCCCCTAAACTCTCCTACCCCCTTCCCACTTTCTCCTTCCTGCTTTCTCTTCTTCTTCCTGTTTCCTCGACCCACAACCTTGGGGGTCATCTTTGACTCCTCCCTTTCCTTATCCACATATATTCAACAGATAGCTAAAATCTGTTGCTTTTCTCTATAACATTTACAAAATTCACTCCTTCCTCTCTGAACACACTTCTAAAAACCTTGTTCATTCTTTAGTCACCTCTCATTTTGACTACGGCAACCTCCCCCTTGCTGGTCTCAGAACTCTGCTGTATGGCTAATCTTCTGTCAGCCCCGATAACCCCTTTTCTGAAATCACTTCACTGGCTCCCCTTCCATTTCCATATCCATTTCAAATTTCTCCTTCTAACCTATAAATGCATTTACTCTACTGCCCTCATTATCTTTCGTCTCTCCTCTCCCTACACCTCTGCTCATGAACTCTGCTCCTCCTGTGGCTTTCTTCTCTCTATGCCCTTTTCTTCTACTGCCAAATCTAGACATCAATCTTTTCACCTTGCTGCTCATCATGCCTGGAACAATCTTCCTGTATCTTTACGTCAAGTCTTTTCTCTGCCCCTCTTCAACTCCTTGCTAAAGGCTTATCTCTTTGATGCTGCTTTTGAATCCTAATCCCTTGTTCCCCTTGTGTCTCCTGTCCCTATTTAAACCCCTTGTTTCTCTTGCATTGTGCTGTCTTGATTAGATTGTAAGCTCTACAAGCAGGGACCGTCTTTGTATAGTGCTGTGTATGCCTTGTAGCACTATATAAATGATTAATAGCAGTAGTATTAATAGTATTGTATTGGCATGGTTTATTTCTTATCAGAAGGATAGGAAGTTCTATATAAATTCTAATACTACTACGTCATCATTCTATCCTCTTACATGTAGAGTGCCTCAGGGTTCTGTTCTTTTCAATCTGTTTCTCAATGCACATGCACAGTGGAATACAGTAGTATCAATGATAGCCTCCAAAGAACCTGATTACTTCAAGGATCAGAGAAAAAGTGTTAGTAGGGCCAAAGAAGTTGTTCCCACCATCTTGAAGGTTACAGCATTCTGACTGTGAATGTGACCGTTTGGCAGAACCCTACTTAACCACAAATTGGAATGGGTGTACCTTCCTGCTAACCTCATTGAGCTTTAGTTTGGGACTGGAACATTTAGCTCCCTATTGCCAATATCAAAGCTGACCTGGTCTCTGTTATCCAGTATAACCTACAGTAAATGTCAGACCAGTATTTGATTTGCTTTAATATCTGTTCTTTGGAATCCAGTATGTATGATCCATAGGTGACTTAACAGTTTTGCTGGGAACCTCAGTAAGCCCCTAGTAATTTTCTACATTGCAGGTAACTCCACCACAAAAGCAGTTCACTATGCTGGCAAAAGAGAATCAGGCCCAGTTAGAGGAAGAAAATGCCACCCTCTGATTTGCCATAACACTTGTGTTAATTGGAGGCCTAGATGCTTTTCAAGTTTTATCAATAATTTAAGAGCCAGACACCCTACTGCCCAGACAGGAATATGACTGCACTATATATTTATATCCTGGTATAAAAGTCTCCTATGGGATAATATATACAATATCAGAAGCCAAACTCACAGCAAAGGAATACAGCCAAGGCAACTTAAAAAGGAGTTCATCCAACAGTTGACCTCTTCAGATGGGGTCACTGGTATTGACTGTAAAGAAGTATGGTATCCTGTTGCTATATATAGACTATTGAGCCTTAAACTGAGTTATGATTGGTACTAACAGCCACTGCCCTTGGTCCCAAAACTTTGAGAGAAAATTGTTTCTGTATTTTCACAAGATTTGGCTTGCAAAGTCAATAGAACTAATCTTATAGATTATCTGATGGTATATGCTTTGGTTAAATCATGATGGATTATTTAGGGAGCTATAATATTCACATAACAGCTCCAGTGGGAAGGTTAGATGGTATATCTCTAGTAGCATTGGATGATAAGAGTTAATATTTGAGCCCCCTACACATAAGAAGATGCATATGTTGGATTTAGTTTTTCATCTAGAGGAAAAAGTATAGATCAGTGGTGTACATAGCTATCTGTTATCCTAAACAACTCATTTTATGATGAAGTTTAGGTTAAAGGGGTTGGGTAAGTAAACGTTTCTGAATAAGGAAATTTGCATGAAGAGGAAGTAGTATGGCTATTTAGCTGGTTGCTGTCTTTAAATTTGGATATGACTGGAGGAAACAGTGACTAGTTGGAACCATAACTGGGTAGTCAGACCCGGCGCTCACTATTCCTGCTCCTGCACCCCCTGCAATTCCAACATTCCCCCCCTCCCCCTCACAAATGCCACAATCATTCTTGGGTTACAACTGGTCGCAGCTTTATTTGCCAATTTAAGATACAGAACATACTAAACCAGAATAATCAACAACCAATCAACCCCCCCCCTCCAACGGAGCGATGTGACACCAGCCATGCTATTAGCAAAGTGCCCTCACCTCCGCACCGGCTGCATTCACCTCCACCGGCCAAATTCCTATCACCCCTGTCCGACTTCGCCATATCACTAGCAAAAGTCTCTACCAGGGGTTTTCCGGGCCGCGGGCACCCCGCCCATGCCCCCAGTGGCCTAAGGCTCCGGACCCCGGACATCTCCAGGATCCCGCTGCTCCTCCCCCCCCTAGCTGCGACAACCCTAAGTCTCGATACCCCCGCTACCCTAAAGGTGGGCGGGTGGGCCGCGATGCTCCCAGGATCTGCTGCCCTCTCCGTAACCGGGTAGTCGGACCCGGCGCTCACTATTCCTGCTCCCGCACCCCCTGCAATTCCAACATTCCCCCCTCCCCCTCACAAATGCCACAGACAATCATTCTTGGGTTACAACTAATCGCAGCTTTATTTGCCAATTTAAGATACAAAACATACTAAACCAGAATAATCAACAACCAACCAACCCCCCCCCCCCCAACGGAGCGATGTGACACCAGCCATGCTATTAGCAAAGTGCCCTCGCCTCCGCACCGGCCGCATTCACCTCCACCGGCCAAATTCCTATCACCCCTGTCCGACTTCGCCATATCACTAGCAAAAGTTTACCATGGGTTTTCCGGGCCGTGGGCACCCCGCCCACGCCCCCAGTGGCCTAAGGCTCCGGACCCCCGGACACCTCCGGGATCCCGCCACCGGCTCGGGCTATCTGAAATGCCAGAGCCGCCCCCCCCCTTACTCTCAAGCTGCGACCAATGCATGCCACCCTGTACCACCTGCTCCACTGCCTCCTGCCAATCATTCAGAAGGAGGTCTATCCCCACCGGAGACAGATGCACCCCCTCGCTCCTGTACAATCCCCCACATTCCACCTCCGCCCAAGAATACTGGACCTGGTAACCCCCTTGCTCACATACCCACCGCCCAATCTGCCTGTTAAACTTTGTTAACCCCCGAGACCACCGGCGATGACCCCGACACGCTGGCCACGGAACAATATCCGACCAAATTAGCACTATCCCCCCCCAAACATTCATAACACGAAAGTCAAATCTCTCTTTGCAGCTCTGATCAGTTGGTCGCCACCCCAATACGAAACGAATGGGCCGAAAACATGGAAGGGTCCTCGCCTGAGAACCGTAATACCATCCACAGGACCGCCGACACTTGAAAATGCGTCACTACCCGCGCGTCACTGTGTATGAATAACCCTCCTGCATGCTCAGGCCGAATGCCTGAGTATGCCTTCATCAGCGCCACCGGACATGTGGGACCACCAATCCCCTTCAGGATCACCCACCGCCCCTTACCCCGCTGGTCCGTCTTGGACCTAGCTAAGAACACCCGCAACTGCCCGTCGAGCACCTGCACATGCCGCTGCTGTACACTATTACCCACTCCCGCCCTCACAGAGTCCGCCACCAATTCACTCACTCGAAAGGTGCCAAAGAAAGCTAAGCTGAAAACTGCCCAAAAAAGAATGGCCTCGTAGTGTGACTCCGCTACTTGCGGTAAGTCTTCGCACAATCTAACCAGTAACTGATGCGTGATCGGGCGTCACCAATCCGGGGGGGGGGGGGGTAGGCCGCAAACATTCCCAGCCTTGCAATAGCCTTCTAGCCAGGAACCCTCCCGCAGGAGAACCCCACCCCACCGCCCTCACGAAGAACGCGAAACCCGACAAATGACTACGCACCGCCGATCTCGAAGCCCAAGTTCTTTCGCACTGATAATATATTGCCCGAGCAGGTGATCCGCTACCGCCCCCCTTGCCATCCCCGGGCCAGCAAAAACTCTGCCACTCTACTCCCACCTTGACGATAAGCCTCCCATGTTCGTTCTGCCACAGAATTCCGCAGGAGACTCTTCATCTCAGCAGGCCAGAGCTCCACAAGTTCCACGGGACCCCGCACCCGACCATGTCCGCCTCAGGTGCCAGCTCCGGAACTGCTCCATCTGCAAACGGGAAAGAGCATCAGCAATTCCATTAGTATGGCCCGGGATGTGCCTCACTCTCAACATCACATTTAAACAGACAGGCCAGAACCACTGCCCTCATTAGTGACGCCACCTGAAGACAACGCAGGGAATAATGATTCACTACGCTCACCACCGCCTCGTTGTCACACCACCAAAGCACCCTCCGATTCCTCAACCGCTCTGGCTACAGCTCTAGTGCTACCAACATAGGGAAAAGCTCCAGAAAGGTAATATTACTTAAAAGCCCTGCCTCATGCCACTCCTGCGGCCATCTGTCGGTGCACCAAGATCCTGCAAAGTAAATGCCCAGACCCACTCCCCCCGCTGCATCGGAGTAAAGCTGTAAATCTTCACTAGACATCTCAGGTTCCATCCAAACTGAAATTCCATTGAAACCCCGCAAAAGCATCTCCCACACCTGCAAATCTTCGTGCATCACACTAGTAACTCGTATGCGGTTATGGGGCTGACGCACACCCGACGTCGCTGCCGCCAATCGCCGAAGAAATACCCGCCCCATCGGGAGCACTCTATAAGCAAAGTTCAGTGACCCTAGCAAAGCCTGCATTTCCTTCAATGTCAGCTTCGATGATGCCACGGCATTAGCTACCAAGACCCTCAATGTCACAACCTTCTCATCCAGTAGCCGCGCCACCATTCCCTCAGAATCGAGCTCAATCCCCAGGAAGGTAATCCTGGTAACTGGGCCCACCGTCTTGTCATCAGCCAGAGGGACCCCTAACTCTCCCGCCATCTCCATGAAACCTGCCAAAAGTTCACGGCAGCCAGACGACTGCGCTGCCCCGACAAACAGAAAATCGTCCAGATAATGTACCACCTCAGGTCGCCCCACCTTCTGTACCACCGCCCAATGCAAGAAAGAACTAAACTTCTCGAAATACGCACACGCAACTGAACAACCCATCGGCATACACTTATTTTATTATTTATTTATTTATTTAACATCTTTTATATACCGCACTATTTATAATCAGCGCGGTTTACATAGAACAAGAAAACATCAGACAGAATACAATATCTGAGTATTATACATATTGTACTTGTCAAAATAAAACTCCCCTTCAAACCGGAACCCTAACAAATGAAACGACGAAGGATGGACGGGGAGCAAACGAAATGCAGCTTTAATATCCACTTTCGCCATCCATGCCCCCCAACCAGCCTCCCGGAGTAACTCCACCGCCCTATCAAACGAGACGTACTTGACTGTACACCATTCACTGATGCTCCAGTTGGACTCGACAAATTGTGTATTAAACAAAATTTCCCCGGTTCTTTCTTAGGTATGAGCCCCAGAGGCGATACCATGAAGTGTGATAAAGACAGTTACCGAAACGGGCCCGCTATTCTACCTAACCTCAACTCAACCGCCAACTTTTCACGTGCTATCGGCGCCCAGCGCCGCACTGACGCCGAGTTTCGCGCCGTCCCACCTAAAACCCTACCCTGAACCGGAATAACAAAACCAAACTGAAAACCTAACTGTAATACAGCCCTATCACTCCTCTTCGGGTATTGCTGAAGCCACATCCTTAGCACCTCTACCCTTATTGGAGAGAGGGCCACACCGAATCCCGACTCACAACTTGGATACTGACCCGGAAGCGATCCCTGCTCCTTTCTTAACACATTTCATCACCGAGTGGTCCCCCCCCCCCCCGCAGCTCGAACAGACATGCCGAAACTTACAATCTGGGAAGGGACAAACAGACTTATTAAACCACCAGCACACATCCCCCCCTCCACTTCCTGCTGGCTTAGTCTGCAAGGTGGCCCCTCTGCTCCGAAAGGAACAACCCGCCCCTGCGGTGGGCACCGACCCCCCTTTTCCCCCACTCCCATTACCAGTCCCTGTCCTGGCCAACATCTGCGTCAGCCACAAATTAATATCCTGAATACCCCACGTCAAGTCTTTGTTCTCCTCCATTGTGTTCCAAAATTTTTCATCGTAATTGAGCCATGACTATCCATCATGGGCCTGCGAGGCCTCCAGAATCGAACCTGCATAGGCCAGCAATATACCATACTGGTCTGGACGAGGATGGCCCCAGACACTCGCCAATTGCAAGAACACCCTCACCCAATTTACCACCATCCGAGAAACGTTTCTGATCCTACCGGCCTTTTCGTCCTCTTTCCGCTTTCGCTTTTTCTTGCTCTCGCCTGACCTCTTCCGCCCCTCAAGCAAATGGAAAATATCTATGTATTTTGGTTTTCGAATTTTTCTCCGTAGCTTCCTTGGCACTCCCTCCCATAACACCGACAACATTGCCGAAGTAGCACTACCACTCCCCACTACCCTACCCGGCCCTTCTCGGCCCTGAGCAGCTACCCTGGCGCTTTCCTCACTCGATGACACCTCCCATGAGCCCGATGATGATGAGGAAGAGGATTCCGAACTATGCTGTCGATGACAAGCATGTTTCTTTTTCTTGCTCGCCTTTCCCGAATGCTCCCTCCGCGTAACCCCCTCTTCCTGTTCAACCACCTCCTCCCCCCGTAACTCACCCGGGTCCGCTCCTCGCCGCATGGCTCAGCCTGCCCTGTCACGGGTCCTCGCTCCTCAGTTGTATGCTGTCTCCTCGTTCCGCTGACCGCTCCTCCTCGACTCTCTGCACCGTCCCAGCAGCCGTGTCCCTTGACATCATTCTCGAAGGCTGCTCTACACCAGGCACGAATCCAGGCGATGCCACCACAGGGACCTGTGAAGAGACAAATGGAAAGCCAGGAGGAGGAAACCCCGGGGTCCATGCTGGTTGCCAAGCTCCTACCCATGCTGTCCTCGAAGAGCCTTGCCCCCCACTCGCCCAGTGATCAGCTGGAGTCGGATATCCAGCGAAACCGTAACCGGTCGGCATCGTCGCGCCACCTCCTGGGGACACCAACCCCCCATCCTCCCTGCCACAGGCACTGACCCCCCACATGTCTAACCCCCCTAGAACCCCCCCCCATATCCGAAACCGGGCCTGGTCCCTATCCCCCGCCCAGTATCCGTACCACCACATCCGCCACTATCTGTCAAAGCTTGAACCAAACTCTCCCCCTGGTTACCTCCACCCCTGCCCGCAGCAGATTCTTGGGCCGACTCCCTCCTGGCTGGAGGCCGAGTCCCACGACCCCTAACACCACTGTCCCTTCGGGATACTCTCGGGGACTCCTGATGCCCTCGGACCGGTAGCCTTGCCTCCCTTCCCCCCCTTTGCGCTACCCGGGACCCCATGGAGCCCCCCGGACCCCCTGCCCTCCCCCGTTCAGCCCCCCAACCCCTTTTTCCTCCCTTAAGTCTATCCACCCCTCCATCCTTGCTCCCCCGACCTCTGTTCTGCTGGGCCCTCTTGGGAGCCATGTCACTTTCCCCCCACTGCCTTATCCCCAAGCTTACCCCTCTCTGCCCTTTTTCTTTCTTTTGTTTTATAATTTTCTTTCTTGTTTATTTATTTAGTTATTTGTTATACTGCCTGCCCTAGCCCAAAGATCGGGCCTCCCTCACAGGTCCACTATGCTTCTAGGCCCTCCAGTCCCTGCCTGCACAACCGGAGCTGCCCGCTGTCACCCGCCACACCGACATCCAAACCGGAAGCCTCTCGCAGCCCGAAACCGACACTGTCACTCCGCTCCGCTGCTGCCAAAGCCTCCGGCCTGCCACCCACAGAAAAAACGCTGCTCTCCATCGCGATGCTCCCAGGATCCGCCGCATGTGCTTCAGCCACACTGCTGCCGGCTGAGCACATGCCCGTCCCGCCGCCTGTTTGGCTCCCACGCGCCCCGCCGCACCCGCAGAGCCAATCAATTTAAAAGATGCACGAGCGTCGTAGCTGACGCTCGCCTCTCTCCCCCCCATCTCCTTGGATTGAGCACGCGCAGGGTACCGCGCCAGGCCGAGCACCCGGTTAAGCTCGTTCGCCGGGACCCTGCCCGCGCCCTCTCCGTTCTAAAAGATGTCTAATTTGTTGGCTGCACCGAGGGTTATTAGAGAAAATTTGAATGAATCTAGTCTGTGGTATCATAAAGGATTATAGTATTGAGAAAATAGGTATGACAGATAGCAAGTGGTCTAAAAATAGGACAAAACGTAATAAGGATCTGTGTAGATTGGTAAAAAGGCAATATAAAATTATTTGTAACCCAAGAGCAAGAAACTTTGTTAATGGATGTTCCTCCCAGGAATTGTCACTGGGAATGGTACTCATTAGGGGTGCCGTCAATACCCGAGTTTGTTTGCTCTATGCATTGAGCCATTGCAAAGGAAGTTGGCACAGACCAATCGAGTTGCTTAAATATTGGTAGTGATAGAATTATTAAGTTTGCACTATGCAGGCGGAGCCTGATGCCGAGCGGAGTAGACGTCTAGTGCGGTGGCTCTGAGGGGATCTTACAAGAATCCTGTATTATAAGTACCATTTTGCAGTAAAAAGCCTCCTGAATCGCACTACGGTACCTTCCTGATGGCGGGCCCGAAACCGCAGCGCTTGGATTACTCCGGGGCGCTGAATAGCAGCACGAAATGAACCAAAACGGAGCCCATCTCCCCACAAAAAATGGCGCCCACACGGGAGGGGTCTGACGCTCACCTCGAGCTCCTCACCAAAATTCGAGGGGTCAAGGAACTAGTCAAAGCCAATGGGGCAACGCTAACCTCGGTACAGGAAGAGCTCGCCGGGCTTAACGCTAAAATTGAAAGCCTCTCTGTGCGGCAGGACAAAGTGGAGGCAACACTCTCTGTTCACGAGGTCCGTCTGGAATCAATTTCCAAGCTGGAAAGAACAGCTTACAACGTTGCAGCGGGAGGTGGAAGATGGCAACAACCGTGCACGCCGTAACAATGTCCGTCTGGTGGGCCTGCCAGAGGGGGCAGAAGGGACAGATATGCGAGCCTTTCTGTGCAAAGCTATTCCTGAGATTTTGCACTGCACTTTTGATAAGGATTTTGAAATCGACCGTGCTCACCGTATCCCCTCTCATACCACGCCAAACAACTCCAGACCGAGGCCTATTATTTTTCGCCCTCTACGCTACCAACAGGCCGCACAGATTTTAGAGATGGCGCGATCAAGAGCACCAACTGAGTATGAGGGACGAAAAATTTTCTTTTACCCGGATTTGGCCAAGCACACTGTGAATAGGCGTAAAAGGCTTTTGGAGTTACGACCCCGACTTCAGCAGATCCAGGCGCGATACGGTCTCTTGTATCCCGTGCGAATGCGAGTCACCTTCCATAATCAAACACGCACCTTTGAGGAACCAGATGCGCTCCTTCATTTTCTGGAAGAAATGGAAGCTGCCCAGATGCGTTGAACTGTCCAGTACGGATGGCCTAATTTAATCTGATATGCCTCACCTTATAATATTATAATATCATGGTACTGCTGCCTTCAGAACAGCGCTGCGAGCTTAAATGCACTCGCCTTAGGCTGGAGAGACCTTTTCCAGCGTCCCCAGAGCTGGAGCGGTTCGTGTACAGATCTGGGAGATGGGTCTCCTCTCGTTATGTTTTCTATATTTTCTATGCTCTCATATCACCATGTTACTGTTATTTAACTCTCACGTGCTAGTTTACTGTACTCTGGTTTTATTGTGCACTGCTGAATCCTTGTATGTCTTTCTAAATGAATACTCCCCAGGGTGACCTGTATCGGGCACGGGAAGGGCCCGTCTGCTTTCTTAGGTCTCCGGAGCCAGCTCAGCCGGCCTGCGCTCACCGATATTTTTCCAGGGTTTAGCCTCTCCTCCAGGGCCCGCACTATCCGTTGGTTATTGTAACCCACAAAAGAGGTCACTAATATCTCTGTATTACAGATCTGCCAAGCCTAGTTTGTGTGTTAATTGGACACTTCGTCAGCTCATAGCATGCCCTTTGCTTTGGTCCTTAGGGGCCTTTTCCGATGCAAACTTCAATGGCTCCTTGTAAAATAGTCTCCCTTAACGTGCAGGGTATCAATAGCCCGATTAAGAGGTGGAAAATTCTTGATTATGCACGTCGAGAGGGGGCAGACATATTATTGCTACAAGAGACGCACTTGAACTTGCATGAGTCCTTGAAACTTGGGCAGAGACCCTATAGGGTTATAGCGTACTCCCCTGCCGTTCGGAAACACAATGGGGTCGCAATCTTGGCCCGAAACTCTCTTAAGCTAACAGTGCTACGGTGTGGCGCCGATGCAGAGGGTCGCTGGGCCAAAGTGTTATTTAAGTTAGGTGAGTTAGAGGTGCTCCTCATGTGTTTATACGCTCCCACTGCGGATAACTCTGATTTTTTTTACCACTATTGCGAGGGAGATACATGAGGATAGTGGGAAGTTGCTTATTGTCGGGGGGGATTTCAATCAAACACCTGATCCTCTTATCGATCGACAGCCTTCCCGATCGGCTAAGCGACCCAGGGGGCAACTTTTTCTTGCCTCCATGTTACAGGAATTAGCCCTGGTCGACATTTGGCGTTTGCAGCATCCGCAAGAGTTGGAATTTACATTCTTCTCTGCGCCGCATGCGTCGCAATCCCGAATAGATTATTTTTTAGTCTCTAGGGCCTTGGTCCCTAATATGGGTCCTGCTTGCATCCATTCAATCCATATATCGGATCATGCCCCAGTCTCAGTACTTTTGCAAGATGATTCCCTACTTAACCCAGCTCCAGTCTGGGCCTTAGATAGATCTCTCCTGGATCTCCCCGATTTTCAGATTGCGGTAAAAGCAGCCATCTCTGACTATTTTCAGTTCAACTCAGCCCATGCCACGCCCGTCTGGGCTTGGTGGGAGGGCTTCAAGGCTTCAATTAGAGCAGTCATCACTGGTTTTGATATACGACTGAAAAAACAAAGGAAACAGCGTCTGCGCTTTCAGTACAATACTATTATGTCTACCGCGGCTTCTCAATATGTTCGGCGGCAACAGGGGAACTACTACCGCGAGGGGAATAGAGCCGGTAAGCAGTTAGCAACTACCTTAAAAGGTAAGCGGGAGGCCAAACGTGTCAGTGCCATCAAGAATCCGACAGGCCCGGATCTCTTAGTCAAAGATGCCCAGATAGCCGAGGCCTTTCGGGACTACTACTCACATCTCTACAACTCGGAACGCGCATTTTCGCCCGAAGGCTATGCACAGTTAGTTGCTCCTTTGCAGCATCCTATTCTTTCCGAGGACCATCGAGCGGAGCTTGACTCTCCTATTACTGTGGAGGAGATTAAACGGGCTATAGCTTCAATGGCCCCGGGCAAGGCAGCGGGGCCAGACGGGCTACCAGTCGAATTCTTTAAAAGCTTTGTCGGGGCCCTAGCTCCTCATTTAGAGCAGTATTATCGATTGCCTTCTGCGTCGGGTCAGTTAACTGGTGCCTTCGCGGCGGCTAACTTAGTTGTATTTGAGAAACCAGGCAGAGATCCCTTGTTAGTACCTAACTATCGTCCCATCTCGCTGCTCAATGCCGATTATAAGATTTATGCAACTGTATTGTCAACCCGGCTCTCTGGAATTATCCCGACCTTAATACATCCTGATCAGTGTGGTTTTACGGAAGGCCGTTCGACTGCTGACAATGCGCGTCTTTTGTGTCATGTCTTGCTGGGAGCAGACGCGCTGGAGATGCCGTTGATCGGTTCATCATTAGATGCAGAAAAGGCCTTTGATCGTTTAGAATGGCCTTTTCTTTTTGCGACTCTCCGTTGGTTCGGCTTCGGGGAGGTCTTTCTCCGGGCCCTAGAGATTCTGTACACGGGTCCTACAGCGCGGATCTGTGTTAATGGAGTGGCTTCGGCCTCTCTTGCTTTGCGGCGCGGCACTCGGCAGGGATGCCCACTATCCCCGATGCTCTTCAATCTTGCGATGGAACCCTTAGCTCTCCTCATACGTCAAAGTCCTGATATTCATGGTGCTTTAGTCGCGGGGCAGGAGATAAAACTTTCGGCATATGCGGACGACCTCCTTCTCTTTACAACGCCTGATTCTATTCCTATAATCTTGGAACAGATTGAGAATTACTCGCGCTATTCGGGTTATAAAATTAACTGGTCCAAGTCCGTGATGTTTCCTTTGAACAAATGGACTCATAAAGAGGACCTTGGCGAGTATCCTTTTATATGGGAACCGGGTGCGGTGAAATACTTAGGAGCCCGCTATTGCTACCCTTTTGAAGAAACGGTCAGGCGTGATACCGAAGAACTTTTGACCTTAATTCGGGAGCTGACCACGCGGTGGTCTCCCCTAATGCTTTCTTGGTGGGGCAGACTGGAAACTATCAAAATGATGATCACCCCTAAAGTCAATTATTATTTGGAGATGCTTCCTTGCTACCTCCCTGCTCAAACGTATCATCATCTTGAGAGGCTTCTCCTTCAGTTCTTGTGGCAGAACAAAACACCGAGGATTGCTAGGGACAAGCTTCGACTTCACCGTGAGCAGGGGGTGTGAATTTCCCTAACTTTAGGGCTTATCATCACGCCTTCCTCCTCAAGCAAGGATCTCGCTGGCTGGAAACCCCCACTCCTGGGAGGCCGGTTTGGGTTGTCCTGGAGGAGCAGTTATTGGCACCAGTCCCGCTGTGGTGTGCCCCAGGGATGCAATTTCCCGCTACTTCTTCACTCCCTATTGTTATCCTTGATACACTCAATGCTTTTCAGTCGTTTATCAAAGCTTGTGATCCTGATGGCTGCTCCCGTTCTCGCTTGCCTATATGGCATAACCCTTTATTTAAAGTTCAGAATAAGTCCTTTGCCTGGAAAGCCTGGTACTCCCGGGGGGTATGGACGGTCAGTCAGCTGCACACTCCTGCCAAGTGGAAGACTTACGGGGAGCTTAGACAGGAATTTGATCTTCCCTTATCCTGTAATTTTCAGTGGCTCCAGCTTCGCCATTGCCTAGTTGGGGCAGGAATAATCCCGGGTCAGGGTTCTGGTTCAGAGGGCGCAATTGAGCTCCTGGATAAAATCAGACAAGGGAAGGGAATAGTCTCACAAATTTATAAGAAATTGACGGGGTCCTCGTCTCTGCTGATGGGAAAGGTGCAAAAGAGATGGGAACGGGACACGGGGAGGGTGCTGTCTGAACTCCAGTGGAGGAAGTTCTGGTGCAAACAAGTCAGAGTGACCAGGTCTGCTTCTTTGACCCAGACATTGTTCTACTTTGCCCATAATTGTTTCTTTACTCCTGTAAAGCTCGCACGATGGGACGACACTCTCAGTTCTCTTTGTTGGACTTGTGGGGCTGAGATTGGCATCCTAAGACACATAGTCTATGAATGTCAGGGGGTGCGCACCTTCTGGGACTCTGTGTGGCAGCGGGTGCAGCTCATTCTCCAGTTCAGAGAGCCCCTTTCTTGGCAGATTATTGTTTTCCGCTCTGCAGCGAATCTCCCTTCATTGCTCAAGGAAGGTGCCTTTCTGCTAGACTTTATGATCGGTATAGCGATATGCTTGGTCATCAGATACTGGAAAGCTACCATAAATGCTACTTTTCAGGAATGGTGGAACCATATTAGCTTGTATAGTCAATTCGAACAAGGTTCCTGTAAATTTAAGTCCTTATCTGGGAACTGCTTTCTCAAATGGCAATTGTTAAGTGACTTCATTACCTCTGCCAAGATATGCAGCTGACCAGCCCTAGTATGGTCTTGGCTCCTTAGGGAGCCCAGAAGGCGAACCCTGGAGGAGAGTGCAGGGGAGGGTGGGGGGGGGGGGGTGGGAGGGTTTTTAGGAATTTTCTTTAGCTTATCTATTTTTTTTATTTTCTACTGTTTGATAGTAGCTTTAGGCTTGTTATGTTTAGTTAGTTTATTGAGTGGTTTTGCTGTGTTTGTATTGTTTTGGAAAAACGAAAATAAAGCTTTTAAAAAAAAAAAGTTTGCACTATGCATAAATGATCTTCTAGTTCTCTAAGGGAATCCTCAAGCTATTGTGCAAACAGTGTGGAGATCTTGCAGGAATTTGGTGAATGTTCAGGCTTGTTTGTTAACTAGGGGAAATTGTTGGCTCTGGGTGGTCATAAAAATCAGTGGCTGGGCTCTTTTCTGGTGCAATGGGTACAGAGTGCAATCAGATATTTAGTTATTGTTTTTCTAACTACTTGAAGGAGTTTTATAGAGCCGATGCTGATCCATTCTTGCACAAGTCAGAGCACCACTAAACCATGTAGAGTGTATTGGTGTTATCTTTTTTTGTTGTTAAGTGCATTGAGTTGGTGTAGACTCATGGCGACCCTCTAGATAGTTGTCCTAAATTGTGTTCGATCTTCATTCAGGTGGCTCATGTTGACAAACTGGCACCCCTAGCTGCTGTTATTGTATCGATCCATCTCATTGCTGGTCTTCCTCTTTTGCATTGACTTTCTACCTTGCCAAGCATGATGTCTTTCTCTAATGATCTCTCTCTTCGCATGATGTGTCCAAAGTATGAAAGTTGAAGTCTTGTCATCTGATCATCTAAAGAAAGCTTAGGTTTGATCTCCTCTAGTACCTACTGGTTTGTTCTTCGGGTAGTCCATGGTATACACAGTATTCGTTGCCAGCATCATAATTCAAAAGCAGCAATTTTCTTCCTGTCTATCTTTTTCACTGTCCAACTTTCGTATCCATATGATGTTATTGAAAATACCATGGTTTGAATAGTTGAATCTTTGTATGGAGGGAGACCTCTGCTCTTGAGAATCTTGTCTAGGTCCTTCATAGCCATTCCACCAAGAGCAATGCATCATCAGATTCCTTCACTGCTTGTTGCTGCTTTATTAATAGTTGATCCAAGTAGGTTAAAGTTGTCCACAATTTCAATTTCTTCTCCATCAACGACAAACTTATTAATTTTGCCAGTTGTCATGATCTTTGTCTTCTTTAGATTAAGGTGCAGGCCCATTTTAAGACTATGTTCATTGATCCTGAGAAACAAATGTTTGATTGTCTTCAATTTCAGCCAGTAATATGGTATCTGCGTTCCTTACTGGAACCAGATGATTTCCGGACCATATTCCAAGCTCTGATCCTACCGCATTTTGACTTTGCCAACTCCATCCTACAAGGTCTCCCGCAAGCCACAATAAACCCACTACAACTAGCCATGAATGCTGCAGCAAGGATTCTCCATGGAGCCACCAGAAGTGATCATGTGACTCCGATTCTAAAACAGCTTCATTGGCTACCTATACACGGAAGGATTATCTTCAAAACATTAATCCTCTCATTCAAGGCCATCAAGCGCCTATCCTCCGCAGCACTTACTGATCTCATTCATACAGTGCCCCCCAACAGAGCCAGGAGGTCAACAGCCCTAAATCTATTAACAACCCCGAAGACCTTGACTAAATGCAATAACACGACAGCGAATAGGGCCTTCAGTCTTTACGTCCCCAAATACTGGAATACACTCCCACCAAACATTCGAGCCATTGCTGACCTGACCCAATTCAGGAAGGCTATCAAACATCACCTCTTCCTCCAATACTACCCAGCCAGCGATGATTCTAGATAACACCACCTAAGAACACTGCCTTTTTACAGCCCATTCTCACAATATCTCTTGTATTCGAAACGGACTCATTACATATTGTTCAACTCAACCATGTTACAGGACTTTTGCGTCATGCATGTAACCTATCTCATGTATATAATTCATGTATATAGTTCATCCCCCCCCTGTTATCCAAGTTCATACCCTTGTTCTATGTAAAACCAAACAGAATGTGTGTTTTGGTCATTTTGTTATACTGTAAACCGCGCTGATGCCGAATAGTGCGGTATATAAGCAACTGTAATAATAAATAAATAAAATAAATAAATCATCAGCACAGTGAAGGTTGTTGATGAGTCTTCCACCAATCTTCACACCTCTGTTGTCTTCATACAATCCTGCTTCTCTGATGATTTGTTCTGCATACAAATTAAACAGGTAGAGGGAAAGCATGCAGCCTTGTCATACACCTTTGCTGATTTTAAACCATTCTGTTTCTCCTTGTTCCGTTTGAACTGTTGCTTCTTGATCAATGTAAAGATTCTGCAAGAGAACGATTAGGTGTTCTGGCATACCCATGCTGCTTAATGTGGCCCAGAGTTTCTCATGGTTTACACAGTCAAAAGCCTTGCTGTAGTTAATAAAGCACAAATAGATATCCTTTTGGTATTCTTTAGTCTTTTCTAGGATCCATTTCACATCCGCGATGATGGCTCTCATTCCTCATCCTTTCCTGAACCCTGCTTACACTTCAGATAGTTCTTGTTACAGGTATGGTTGTAGTCTCTGTTGAATAATCTTCTGTAGAAACTTGCTGGAATATGGGATCAGAGCAATTGTGCGATAATTTTCAGAGTCATTTGGATCACCTTTCTTTAGTATTGGTATAAGCACAAATCTTTTCCAGTCAGCTGGCCACGATGTTGTCTTCCAAATTTCCTGGCAGGGCCTTTTAAGTATGGTAACAGCTGCATCATATTGCTGTAGTACTTCTATGGGAATGCCATCAATGCCTGGTGCTTTGTTCTTTAATAAGGCTTTCAGTGCTGCTTCAACTTCTTCCTTCATCGCCAATGGTTCCGGATCATAAGGTACAGGTTGAAACGGCTATTGGTCCACTTGATCTTTATCATATAAAAAATCTGTATATTCTTTCCACCTTTTCTTGATCCTCTCAACATCATTCGACATAGATTTGAGGCTGGAATTTTTTCTTTAATTCTCGTAGCTTTAGGAAAGCTGATTTTGTTCTTCCTCTAATCGTTTCTGCTTCGATTTCCTTGCATGCATCATTGTAGTACTTTTCCTTGTTTTGTCTTGCTGCACATTGGAAATCTCTGAGTTTTTTGATTGCCTCTCTTTCTCCTCTGGCTTTAGCTTTTCTGTGTTTCTGGGCAATTTTTAGAGTTTCTTTTGTCATCCATTTTGGCCGGTTTTGCTTTTTCACCTTTTTTCACTTCTCGCTTTCTTTCAACACAACCTTTTTAATGTCATTCCACAACTCTTCTGGAGCTCTGTTATTTGTATCTAAAGCAGCAAATTGATTTTGCAGGCAGATTTTAAATTCTAGTGGTATATTATCAAGGTCATATTTTCCTACATTCATGAGTGGCTTGCTCTTTTTCAACTTTAGCTTGAGTTTGCATACTAGTAATTGGTGATCTGTACCACAGTCATTTCAAGATTTTGACTTTTTTGATGTTAGAGCATTTCCATCGTTGACTTCCACAGATGTAGTCAATTTGATTTTTGTACAATCAATTGGGTAAAGTCCATGTGTACAGTTGCTGCTTGTGTTGCTGGAAGAAGGTGTTTGAGATTAATAGATTGTTGGTCTTGCAGAATTCTATCAGTCTTTCTCCAGCTTTATTTCTGTTGCCAAGTCCATATTTTCCAACCATTTTGCCTTCTTTTTTGTTGACAACTTTTGTATTTCAGTCACCCATGACTATCAGCATATCCTGTTTGCATGTTCTGTCAATTTCAGCTTGAACTTGTTCATAGAATTCATCAATTTCATCCTCTTCTGCAGCTGTTGTTGGGGCATATACTTGAATTATAGTTGTGTTGACAGGTTTTCCTTGTAGACGAATAGAGATTAAGCATTCACTGATTGCATTGTATTTCATTACAGTTCTTGCAAGTTACTTCTTAATTATAAATGCAACACCATTTCTTCTTTGTCTTTCATTTCTAGTATAGTAGACCATGTGATCATCTGATGCAAAGTGCCTGATGCCAGTCCATTTCAGTTCGCTGACATCCAACAGATCAAGTTGTACACGTTCCACTTCGGTCTTGACCACCTCCAATTTCCCTTGGTTCATGCTTTGTGTGTCCATGTCCCAATATGTATGACATCTTTGCAGCTTCTGACTCTCATTTCATGCACAGCTACATCAGCAGTCAGACGTCCCAAGGGCTTTGATCCAACCATAAATGCTGGCTTTACTCTGAAAAGTCTTCAGCTCCTCCCCAGTAGCCAGTTGAGTGCCTTCCTACCTGGGAGTCTTGACTTCCAGCACTTTAGTGCAGTTTGTTTTGTTGTGACTATTCATTGGGTTTTCATAGCAAGATACAGAAGTAGATTGCCAGGCCTTTCTTATGTGCAGTTTAAGTTTAGTGTTATTGCCGTTGTCACATAAATGTGATCCTCTGCCGCCAACACTTTCCCATTCTTTGCCCAGATGGGTGGTTTGTCTTGGTCTGGTACCTCAATTGAGACCTGTCCATCTTGGGAGACCCTGCCAGTAGTTAAATTACCGATAGCGTAGCCCTCACATCACTGATGCACACAAGCCCTCACAGAACGACAAGCTACAAACCAAGTGAGGGGATGTTATATTTACTAGGGTGAATACACCTTATTAAAATGGAACTCTTGCTGAAGTGACTTTTGTGCTTCAGAATGCGCCCTTGGTGCTTACTGAAGAAGATGTTTATGAAAACTTGTTTGTATGGAAATGGAAGTGACTGTGGTGCAGAGGTTGTTGAGGCAAGGTTGCAAACCTCAACTTAGGGGTATGTTTACAAAGCAGCAGTAGCGGCCTCCATGCGATGTCACATGGAGGCTGCTACTGCTGCTTTGTAAACATACCCCTTAAGCTTCAAATTTTACTGTACAGGGACAGTGGAAAATGGGGGTGCTGCCCATCTCAGCTTTATAATGTGAATTGTTTGAGAGTGGCACACAATTAGGTATAAACAATAGATAAGAGAACCTAAAAAGTGATTAATATAAATACCATAAAAGAAAATCACCAATAAAGCAGAAAACTCCCAAAATCTATGTGAATGCAAATTTTTGTCGGATGAAACAGCAGGAGAAAAGACTTATCCCTCTCATATGCTGAAAACATCCATTTTCTCAAAATAAAGCTCAAAGAACCACACTTATAAAAAGCAGATGCTCTTGATGGAAAAGCATCCATTAAGCCCAACTCCAGTTGGAAAATTAATTCCAGAATCGCACAACATGCATGTTTCGAATCCGAACCTTGGACTCTGTATCAAGTATCTTGGACTCTGTATCAAGGGCTTCTTGAAGGACACTACCCAGTGGCACTTGATACAGAGTCCAAGGTTAGGATTCAAAACGTGCATGTCGGACACTACCCAGTGGGATTAATTTTCTGATTGGAGTTGGGCTTATTGGATGCTTTTCCATCAAGAGCATTTGCTTTTTATAAGATAAGTGTGGTTCTTTGAGCTTTTTTTGAGAAAATGGATGTTTTCAGCATTTGAGAGGGATAAGTCTTTTCCCCTGCTGTTTCATCTGACAAAAAATTGCATTCACATAGATTTTGGGAGTTTTCTGCTTTATTGGTGATTTTCTTTTATGGTACACAATTAGTTATTCTTCTAACTTACTGCCAAAGGGTAAGCTAAAAATATATAATAAATACAAATACTCTTAATAACACCAATCTACAAAACTTACAAAATTCTTCTAATTAATCTATCTGACAACTCTCACACAATCATATAAGGTATATATGACCTCAGGATAGCCTTTCCCTTACATGTGGAGAAATTAATCACCATAGGATCGAATGGCAAACTTCACATCACGGGTCATAACCTTTCTACGTTTTAATTTAAATTTACATAAAAATAGACCAAATCTATCAATTACTTATACCCGAAAAAGTACTTTTAGGGATTCTCAAAATTTAAAAAAATTATTTATATTTTGTTTTAAATTTCAAATCGTTTACACCTTAGCAAATAAACTGGAGCTCACAAACTGCTCAGTTAATTCCTGAAAAAGAGAAACAGAGTACTCTTCAATTCACTAATATTATACACCATTCTAATAGCAATGATTCACTTATCTGAGCGTTATCGAGACTCCAGCCAGCACCAGCGGTTAGACGTCAGTTCTCTCCATCCGGCTTCATATCACCGAAGAAGTAGAGAATTACCTCTGTTATCGCAAGAGATTTTTTCATACCCACTTTGAATGCCCAACAAAAGCTTCTGTTTCACCTAATCGGCTTCATCAGGGATTCCAATAATGCAATTCTCATAGAGGTTACCAAATACTATTCACCACAGTTCTCTGAAAATATCTTCAATATCGGGCATCGCTAATGCCTCCCAACATTGCCATTTGGAGGAATACTCTGATGCGGATTTGGAAATGCAATTAATGAGGCTTCATTCCTGGTGCTATGCTTTATATAGCGAAACTAGCACTTTTGTAGGGAGCACACAGAGCATGCTGGTGTCCACTATATGCTGCGCTTTGCTTTGCCTTGGCTTCAGAAGAAATTGGGCATCTCCCCAAAGCTTTCAAGGCACTTGCCCTTTTGTGATAATGGAAATTTTGCTGCAGGGCAGGGGTGATCGATTTCAGGAATGGGTGAAATAAGGGTTAACTTATGTGAGCCAGACTTTGCAGAAGGAGGAGTAGTATGGCTTTTGTAGTCACTGACTTTACCCACTGAAATCAGCGCTGTGGGTCCCATAATGCATTAGCATGAGATTGTCAGAATTCCAGCACTGGCAGAAAATCTCATTCCTGAAATTGGGTAATTTGGCAACTCTGGGAGAATGTAGTGCAAAGTCCTAATTTTTTGAAGAGGGTATATCAGCTGACTAATCAAGCATTTTTTGCCTATTTGCAGATGAGACACTTGTGTTGAGTTGAAATTAAGGTACAGATGGGTGGATTTGCAGAAGGGGTTATTTTGAATGTTTATTTCTGAAACAAACCTTTTAAGTGGGATTGATATCTTTGTTTTATAAAATTACGTTGTGGGACCTGGTGGGGGAGCCCAAGGCATCTGCCCAGAAATAGAAATGTGATTTACAGACGTCTTTTGAGTGTGATGATTCTACTTTTGGAGTGAAGTGTTTGGTGGAATGTGTTAAATATTTACATCAGCTTTATATGCACCCACAGTTGTCCACAGGGCAAAAGTTGTTCCCACTCTGTCCTAAATATGGGAATATAGTGGGTACATTTATATGTGAAGGAGCATTTTGGAATTACTGAAAAATGCCTCTAAAACAACTAAAATTGCATGTGCTATGGAAGCCTGTCCATACTTCTAGCTAGACAACACAAAGACATTTTCAGACAAGGTAAATTGCTGTTTTCTCAGGTAAATGGTTTTGAAAATCGCCCTCTGTATGTTCATGAGCGTAACACATATTAAACATCAGAATACTCTACCATGCCCACTGACATTTCTAACCCAAAAATATAAAATCTCTCTGCACAAGATATTAGCTTTGAAAAAGCTGTTTGATGGAATTATTGTGTTTATTTAGCAGGTCCTCAGGGCACTGGAGTGAATATAATCAAAAAGGGGACTGAAATTGTTTTTCAAGAACATATTTTCTGAATGCAATTATAAAAGAAAATGACATGGTCTGGAAAATGGAAAGTCTTCTGCATTTTACTGCATATTTCATAATTTATCTTAAGGAGTTCTCAAGTGTCTTGGCTTGATAAATTTACAGCATTAATATCCAACCACATTCATTGCTGTACATCTTCTCATGTCATACACTCTCCACTGCCATACAAAGTCCTCTTGACAAAGTAAAGTAATTTGGAGTTGGGCAGTTCACAAAAATATAGGCTCTCAGAGGTGACAGATGATATGTATTTGTTATTCATTTCTTTATGGTGTCACAATTTCTGTTCCTATGACAATAAAAAGGGGTTACATTATGGTTTCTAGTTATTAATGACTCTAGAGAATATTAGTGAATTGTTAATAAAAGGTGATAAACCAAAGGTATTCAGTTCTGGTCTTCAAGGGCTGCCAACAGGCTTAACCAAAATGTGCATAATAACCAGATACATGGGCGAAATGTATTCAAATATATCTAATTAATATTAATATGGTTCAACTTTTGAAAACCTGCTTGAGCTGGTAACACAATTGGTTAACTTTGCCTGATTATGTTAAACCAACTTTTCAGCCCACCTAATATGGAGGGATAGCAACTGAAGAATGTTCTAAATCTAGCCAGAGAAAATTTATCTGGAATGCTTTGAGAGCCACCCCTTCTCTTACTGGCTAAATTTAAGTACTTACAATTTTATGCAGACAAATTTAGCTAGTCATGAGAGGTGTTATTGGCTGGAGAGCATGGTAGTATTTTTCTTACACTGGAGTATGTTTACTAAATGGCGGTAGCGGCTTCCGTGTGATATCGGAGCCGCGGTCTCATTGATATCGCACGGAAGCCACTACTGCCATTTAGTAAACATATCCCATTGTTTTTGTTATGTGTATTGAATGTATTAGTGTCAGGTTTTATAATCCACATAAAGCTGGGGGTATTAGTGGACTATAAGTGTTTGTAAATAAATGAATGAATGAATGAACAAAGGGAAGGAGGGAGAGATGATCCCGGAAATCAAATTCATATATTCCTCTCCAAAACTATCCCCAGTTGAATTTGTATCACACTGCCCTTGATAAAGAATGTCTACATCCTGATCTGGCTGAGTCTATGTGGATGTTAATAGGACCTGAGACTGCAACATGCTCCTGTTAAAATATTTAGGATGATATATTCACCTTGCCTTTTCTACAGTCTTTCCTCATCCCATGATGATTCCTGTTCTCCTGGTGTATTCTTTGTCTGGGGCAGTATATTCATAGCTTGCGTGCTCCTGGACAACACCTGCTCCTTGACAGACATAACACTTCTATACCAACTAGATGTAAACAGGATGATTTTCAAACACGTTAGGTGCCTCACTTTGGTCAGATCAAGATTGAAAATTCACTAGGTTTGAGTTCCTAAATTTGAGCCTATTTTCACTAGGAACTTAAATTTAGGAGGTTAAAATGTAGGCAGGGAGGTTGAGGAAGGTTTTCCAAGATGGCTGCTGCAACAGTCTGCTCCGCGTGAGTCCGCTTTAATGGGGAAGAAGCGAAAGGGGAAGTCTGGGCCATTGCCCTCTCGGCCTGTAGACGCCTCTTTGCCGGTTGTTTCTTCGGTGGTGGGTCCTCTTGACCCTTTTCTTCAGCGTACAACGTGGGTTTCGGAAGTATCGGGAGAAGTTTGTCGGCTTGCAGGTTCGCCAGAGTCGGAGTGCCCGGCGTCTGCTTCGACTACAACTATCTCCCCCCTGTTGAGTCCTGCACCAAAACTGGCCCGTAGTCAGCCCTTGCCTGATGGCTTCCTGGAGTTATCGACACCACCGCTTTCGGTGGGGGGTCCTTCCTCATGAGGGCCAGGATGGGCTGTTTCTACTGGGTCTGGGAGTGAGCCGGTTGGAGACCTCGGCTCGCAGTGTGTTTTGGTGCTATTGGGAGAAGCAAGAGGTGAGACGGAGTTTGTCTCGCCGAGTGGAGCGCCTGTGTTGGCGCCTATGGAGCTGTCTACCTCACCGGTTGAGTCTGAAGGGGCTTTTTCGCTGCAAAGACCGCAGAATTTTACTCTTGAATCCATCTGGAACGCGATAGTTTCACTTGGGGAAGCCCTTCTGCCACAGGTATCGTCTTTGTCTAAAAAGGTGACTGTAACTTCAAGTTTGGTGAATGACTTTGACAAAAAAGTTTCCTGCCTTCAGACGAGCTACTGCGATGTGAATAATAAGGTGGTGTCCCTAGAGGAGTGTTCCGAGGACATAGAAAGAGTATACAACTATTACAAATGAAAGTTGAACAATTGGATAATATTTTTCGTGCGAATAATTTGAGACTTATTAATTTTCCGAGAGTTTCGTCTATCTCTCCTAGGGATATGTTTATGAAATATTTGATTGAGACTTTGGGAGTTTCCCCTGATTTAGTTCCCACCTTAGTTAAAATCTATTATCTCCCTGTAGCGAAGCGTGTTTCTGCTGCTGCTTTTGGTGCTAAAGAGGGTGAACAAGTCCAGGAGGATGTCTTCAATGTTACTGATGTCTTAGAGAATTCTACCCTTGGGTCACAGGTCCCTGCTATACTTTTTATAACTTTTGCATTGATATCTGATAAGGAGTGGCTATTGAGATTATTTTTTCAGAAACGTAATATTTCATATCGCGGTTTAGTAGTACGCATTTATCCTGATCTTTCAAGAGAAACTCAAAGGCGACGCAGGGAGTTTCTACTGCTCCGCCCGGGGGTTTTGCAACTGGGAGGGCTCTTTTTTCTCAAACATCCCTGTAAGTGTCTGGTTAAATGCCAGGCAAATTCTTATATTTTTTGGGAGCCCTCTCAATTGCTTGCTTTCATTAGCGCCAAGCGGGCGGCTTCCACTGTTGGCTCATAAGATAGATATTCCGTTACTGGGCTGTTGCTTTTTCTTTGTATATTAGGTTAAGAATTTATGATGTTAAACTTCCTCTGTTTTGTGGGCTAGTGAGACCAGGCAGTGGAATAATTTCTTCCTGTAATTTTTCTTTATTATGTCTGCTTTATTGTGGATTCTATTCTAGTCAACCATGAAGCATTGGCATTGGCAGAACTATTCGCCCTGTTCGGATTCGTTTGGGGGAGCATGCTTCACGGTTGACTACCAAGACTCTTTCGGCTCCTATAGTGGAGTATTGTCTGCAACATCAGCATACATTCAAGGAGCTACGCTGGAGAGTCATTGATTTAATTCCTTTGAATCCCCGGGGAGGGGACCGGGAGCAATTACTCCAACGACGTGAACAACGATGGATTTTTCAGCTAAATACAGTTGTATCTACGGGGCTGAATCTGGAATGTGATTGGTGGAGTTTGCTTTGATCACTTTTTTTGTCAGATTCACTCCCTTCATTTGGGATTCTTCAATATGCCAACTATGTAGCTCCTCCTCTTTTTATTGACGTTTTCTTTTTTGGTGACGTTTCTGTTTCAGCAGCCATTGAGAGGTTTTCTCGGGGTTTTAAATCACCTGGTGAATTCGGCATTTTTTGTAAGGGCGCGGAAAATGATGGACTTAGCTTGATACAGGGCCCTCTTTTTGGGCTCGAAACATGCATGTCGCTGTTACTTTGATGCCAAGTGCTGCCCTTTTTATGGAATGTCAGATAAGTGATTCTCACTATTATTAATTTACTGTTCTTGAAACTTTTGAAAAAATTATCAAAAAACGGCTTCTGTCGACACGGAGAGGGGAGTTTTTCCTTCTCCCCGTCTCAAGTCGACGGATCCCGACAGAAAACAAACTGGTTTGATAAATGGATTCACGGGTATTATTTTATGTTTTGACTTTTGGTTTGTGATTTGTCAGTGTGTCATCACAATTTGGAGGTTTCTTTTTTCATTCAAAAGGGAAATAAAAGCTTTTTGTTTACCCTCTACTTGGCATCCACAACTCATTTCTATAAGGAGAAAGGACTACAAGGACCAAGGTGCATCTGGCCCAAAAGAGTCTTTTACTTCTACAATTGATTTAAATGCACCACCTGCCCTTGCAGCCACCGGCCACCAGGGGGAGGGGGGTGATGACATACACTATTCCAAGTCCAGCCCTCCCCATACATACAGAAGATTAGTGTGGGGAGTGCTGGATGGGGGCAGGAGGGGGAGGGCCAGAGGCAGAGAGTGGGCAAATGGGGGTGGGCTGCAGCACCCAGATGTATAAGGCCTATTCTGATTAGAGCCCTGTAAGTCAAGTGGCCACACTTTGGACACCCAGCTTATCCCACCTCGGAGGTGGAAAAAGTGTCAGGCACTATTGCAGTCAGGGCCTTCTGACCCCAGGACAATGGGGCCACCATCAGTGAGCTCCTGCCACCTGATTCCAGCCTTGGTTGCCCCCTCCGAGGGTCAGGTGGCGGGGCTAAGAGACTTTAATCTCTGTTGGGCCTTGCTTGCTCTTGCTGAGCATCCTGATGCCATGGTGATGGGATGCCATAGCACCGTCACACCAGCAGGAGCACTGAATGGTGGAGATGGGCAGCATGCTGTATGTCTTCCCGCTCAGAATACTTTGCAAACCATGTTCCCATAGCTCCCATGGTTGCCGAATCTGGAACAACTGTGCCCCCTCCATATTTTGGATGTCCAGGCAGGCTGGACGTGCACAGTGTGGAATTGGGCTCAATTTGGATAGCTAAATCTAAGTGCTATCCAAACAGCCCTAAATTTTGCCATCTGTATTCTCTTTCCCTCCAGTGGCATTAAAAATATCTGGCATAGAGAAGGTTTTCTGATTTCACTGAAATTCCCCTCACTCCTGTGATTAAACATAAAGGGCCCAATATTGAGTTGGGCAGGCTATGTGCCCCTACAGTGCATAGCCGTGCCCGCCAACCCTTAACTCTGGAAATTCAATGCTGGCATCATATGCGGCCCCGGCACTGAATATCTGGGGATCACTGCACACTCTAGAAGCTGCCAAAGCTAATCGGGCAGCAGCGATATTGCATGCTGCCCGGTTAGTTCCTGCATCTTAAAGACAGGCGACAGTTTTCCTTGGCTATCTTTTGGGCACAGATCACTAACCGGGCAGCATGCAATATCACTGCTGTCCAGTTATTGCTTATCACCACCCCAGCTCTGCCCCGAAAGGCCCCCGACACGCCCCAATGCTAACTGGGTAGCAAAGGGGCATGTAGGAGAGTTAGAAGGGGCTATTCAATGGCACAAACCGTGTAAGTGCCATTGAATATCCCAGTTTAAGGCAATTACATAGTTTACTGGGCTGTAAATCATGTAAATGCCTTTCGAATATCAGGCCCAATGTGAATGGGAGAGTTGTCAGGCTGATGGCGTCTCTCTTACCTTCACAAATGAAAAACGAAGTGCCAAGCCAGGAGAGCTGTAAGCCTCTGTCCTCTTGATTTGGCCAAAGATTTTTGGGGTAGTAGGGAAGATGGAAAGAATAAGAGAGAGAGACATAGGCAGAAGGAAGATGGTGAAACAATGGTAGAGGCATCAGATGAAGGGCATAGGTTGTGTTTTATAAAAATAATAATGAACCACCTGACTAGAAAGAACGATTATAGGGCTAAAAGGGTTGACAGCTGCCTCCATCAATTTTACGTGCTGGAAGGGCAGGAGAGCGATATGGGGTAAGGGGACTGTCAACACCTATCACTGAACTTTCTGAGAGCCAGGAAGGATGGGGTACTGAGTGGTAGGTCGCTTCCCCCAGCTGATCCTTTTTTAATTACAGTAGGAAGGGGGTGGGGGAGATCTAGCTTTGAACATCTGAGAAAGACATGAGCTAAATCCAAATAAAGATCCAATTTTTCATCCAAAAACCTAAGCACCTACAGTAGCCTGAAAATTTTCCTAAACTTAGGCAACCCAGTTTTGGCACAATAGGTTAAGCACTGAGCCTTAGCTGAAAACTGTCCTGCAAGATACTACGACCAATCTTTCTTTTAAAAACAGACTGACTGTAATTCAGTTACCATTCCCATTGAGTATTTTACTATTCTACTGGGACTGCCAAAAAGAGTACCAGGGATTGCTAGTTTATTGTTTATTGTACAACCCTTGATTATCTACTCCTCAGAAATGAGCTTTGAAGTGTGTTACAGTCTTAAAATGTTTTGGTAGCAATAGAGATTTAGAACCTTTGCAACTCGTTTAGAAAGATATATTCTGTGGAACACCGAAAAATTCCCTGGTGATTGCATGCAGTTCATCGCATCCAATGTAGCCTTCTTTCTCTACTCTTCTTATTCTTTTTCCTTTTGCTTTCTTCCTCTTCACCTTTCTTTTTCTTCCTCCCTCATCCCTTTACTCATTATTTTCCCTTTCTATATTCTGCCCCTTCCCAGCCTTCTCTGCATCCACTCACCCTACCAATATGGTATGCTCTTTCTAATTTATGTAGTAGCCTTTTCAAGCACAGGGTTTACTAACTGTGCCCTTGTGGTCACAATTAGAAACAAGGGGGGATACAAGCACTAGCATTCTTCCGGCTTCTACAAATACATGCTGGTCTGGGCATCCCCACCAGCCATACTGATTCTGGCCCATTCTCCTATTCATTTGTGTATTATTTAAAATTAAGCACATAGTTTTCCTCTGCAAGAAAACTGCATACTCATTTGAAAAAAGACAGACAGACACCCTTATCAGATGCATAAATGGACTGATTGGGGTCTGCAGGCAAAAAGGTTTTGTTCATTGCCCATGTCATTTGCAATTTGTTTCATTTTAATACATTTTTGTTTTGTTTTATTTTGTTTTTATAAATTTTCCTTTCAGGGTAATTTTGTTAATTAAAGAGGTAGCTGTGGCTGCTGCCCAGGCTATTTCTCCAAATGGGTTAGTTTTGCGAATACCATTACATTCATGAACCTCACTTCTAAGCCAGGATATATGGAATGTGATCTCCATCTTTACAATTTACTCCTAATTCTTGGTGTAGTACTTGCGTCGTGCCAAAGAGAGCCTCCTTTTGGAGTTTTAAGATGTAACACGTATGGGTAGTTTGTCAAGATGTGCTTGGAAATTCTTCTTTATCGTCCTGTGGCTCCTAGTACAATGGGAAATATTTCTGCCACATTTTCTTGGTCTGTGAATTTCTTGATACTTCAGGGTCTTCTGCTCTCCATACGATTCACAGAATCATCATGTGGAACTGACATCTCTATTATCAGTGCTGTTCTGATTTTTTCTCCTTTACCACTATGTGGGGTTTCATCCAGTATCTTATCCGTCGGAATGGGAATGTCCCAGGTGACCATAATCTCTTCATTTTCTGTAATTCTCTTAGGGTTATGATCCCAGTACTTTTCAGGCACAGTGATGTTGTAGTGTTTACAGAGTTTTCAATGGATGAGGCATGCTAATTTGTTGTGCCTTTCTGTATAGAAATTTTCTGCCATCAGAACTTCACAACCGGCTATGAGGGGAGTCACTGTTTCCAGCTCTTTCTTACAGAATCAACATATGTCTGTGTTGCCAGTTTTTTCTATGCTCACTGTAAACCATCTTGTCTGTATTCCGCTGTCTTTGGCTGCAACAATCAATCTCTCATCCTTCTGTTTCAGTGCACCTCTCTTTAACCATTTATGGTCCAATTGTGATCGATAAAAGCGTTCCTGGAGTAATACTTTGTATTTCCCACTGGTGCATTTGTCACTTGTTTTTCCTTGTTTGCTGATCTAATTCTTTGACATTTTTTTTCTTGTTTTGCAAATTCTGTTGTTTCCTTTCCTGTGTGTGCTTGTGGATTCTCACTCATTCCTTCTAGTCATTGGAACGCTTGTCCAAGTTTGACAATGGAGAAGATTCTGGACGTTTACTTTCATATTTCAACACTTTTTGTATATTTGGATCTGATGATGCTGTTAGGCCTGGAGGCCTATGATAGTAACTCTGTATGTGTAATCAATCTCTATGAATCCTAGCCCTCCTTCAGTTCTAGGAATGTACAGTCCTGGCATACACTGATTCTTGTAAATTATCTCATGGGCATGAAGGAGTTTTCTTTTCCTTCCTCTACTCTAAGATATTTATATACGCTTTCCTATTCAAGTTCATTGATATCATAGAAACATAGAAACATGATGACAGAAAAAGACCACAAGGCCCATCTAGTCTGTCCTTCCATAACAACAACTACAACAGTCCACTTTTTTCTGTTTTGCTCAATTTTCATCTAAAAAAAAGGTTGCCTTTTATATTTGTCTAGGCCAAAAGTTATCCTGATGTCATCAGAAGAGCTTTTCACTATACGGAGTTACTCTGCTAATTCTGATCACTTGAACTGTAGGGCTACAAATAGTAAATGGGATGTTACCTCTGGGTTGTTACCTTCTTTAGGATTCAGACTAAATCTGTATCCCAAAGAGCTGATGAGAATACTCATTAGATTAAGCACCATACAAACAAAAATGGTGAAAAGGAATCTCCCTGAAATATTCCTTGCTGGATCTTGATGTTAGGAATGAGGTACTGACTATCTTCATACTTCAAAACAGGGTTGTTTGCCACATTGTCATACTGAACTTAATGTATTCTATCAAACCAGGATTTATCTTATACATCTTAAGGCAATTTATTATCCAATAGTGTGGGACACTGTCAAAAGCTTTCTTTTAGTCAGTCCATGCTATACTGAGATTTCTGCTTTTCTTAGCGCTGGCCATGATGGCCTTATTCAACATTGACTGGTTCCATATGCTCCCCTCTTACTGCCCTTTTGCTCTATTTGTCATGATGTTATTTGTTTTGATATGATCATATATTCTGTCTGCATCTATTGCAGTAAACAGCTTATAGATTGTAGGTAGACAAGTTATTGGCGTGTAATTTTTGGGAATGTTCCTTGTGTCCCCCTTTGGAAGGAGAAATGTTCTTCCTGTTATAAGCCATTGCGGTTTTAAGTTTGGCTGCTTGATCAATTGGTTTTTGCAGCTCGTCAGGTCTTGGTGGAGTGATGTTAGCTGTTTGAGCCAAAGGTTGGTCACTCCATCTGGGCCAGGGCTCTTCAATTGGAGGCTTTAACTTGCTTTCCAGCTCTTTTGTTGTTACTACAAGCCATTCCATAGGTTTCTGTTTGATTTTTCTAAATGTTCCTATATGCAGGGTAACCATTCTGCTTCTTGATTATGATCTATGGGGCCCTGGTGTTGGGTTTCTCCAAAAGGTTTCTGTTTCAACTTTGGTTGGTAATATTGTTACCATATTAATGCTCTTTCCCAATTCCCAGAAGAACTGTTTTGGGTGCTCTCTAAATAGTTTATTTTGATATCTTTTGTTTCTGTTTTCTTCACATCTTTGCAGTTTTTGTGCTTCTGTTGCTACTTTCAATTTATTGTTGGAACATGTAAATTTTAGGTCTTCATCTGTTAATGCAGGATGCTTTAGATTGATGTCTTGGATCTTCCTTAATATCTCTGATGATTTTAATCCTTTTAGATACCCGTCTATCATGGATACGTCTGCATGCAATGATTGTATTTTTCCTTCAATGCTGGCCCTGCACTTTAGTTGGTAGTATTCTTGCAGTAATAATTTTAGCTGCACAATATTGTATTTTATTTATTTTGGTGATGTCAATAAATAATCCCTTTATACAGAATGTAGCCTTCTTTATCTTAATTATATGTTTAACCTTAGGTATTAAATTTAATTTAGATAATCTTTTCATTGCCTCAAACCCAGCATATTTATCCTTTTCCAGGTAGACTAGGGGTTCAATCTTGAATTCCTCCACCTCTGAGTCTTTCTCCTCCCCTTCTTCCTCCTCTTCAGTTGAGTTATTGACCTGTCTTTTATTCATCTCACTCTCCTGCAGTTCTAGTTCTCTAAGCTCCATCTCCTTCTCAAATGCTCTTTCTTTTTCTATAAATTCCTTTCTTCTGGTACTCTCACCCAGGAATCCTCCTCCCCCTTGAATCCCTTAGTTGATCCAAGATGTTATCACAGAGGATCTCTAAAGTGGAGGAATAGCCTAGTGGTTGGGGCAAGGTACTTCAGGTCGGGGGTTCAAATCCCACTAGAGGACAGCAACCTTGGGCCGAAAGGACTGGGGTTTCTAGTCCCACAGGTGCTCCTTGTGGTCTTGAGCAAGCCACTTAACCCTCCATAGCCCATGTTCCCTGTAAAATAGTTATCTCCAAGTTATAATGCCCTGTTCAATGTAATTTCAGTTTGTTCAGTGTAAACCACACTGATGCAGAATAGCGCGGTATATAAGAGAATGTAAATAAATAAATAAAGGAAAAAAGGGGACTGTTGTAGTTGTTGATATGGCAGGACAGACTAGATAGACCATGTGGTCTTTTTCTTTCATCATTTTTCTCTGTTTCTATGTTTCTAAATACTTCTTTACTTTGATCTATGAAATTAAAGATCTTAAATGTGCATCTGTTACTTTTTGCAGGTTTTCTTGTGGCGATTTTCCTCTTTCTTCATTTTTTGATGGATTCTCTTTGTATACCTTCTTGATTTAAATATAGAGTTTGTAGCATAAATGTAGCAGTACATTATCTCTTCTTTATCTGCAGAAGTCCACTTAACCTTAGTTAATCTTCTTAACATTTTCATTAATTTCCGGGTGTTATGTCCTGCCACAGTGGACCCATGAGCACACTCACCATGGCCTTTATCCATGGCAGGGGTGTTACTGAAATCTGCAGTCTGCACTATCGCTACCACCATCGTTAGCCCTAGTGCAAAGGCTATGAGTGGGCACCTTTTTTATTCTGGGTGATGTGCAGTAAGTACTGTATGCATTTTTCTTTTTCTTTCCTACCATACTTCAATTGTAGTGTCACCTGGCTGGTATTTAGTATATAGATTTTGTACAACGGGGTCACCACATGAAGGTACCCAGCAAGACTTGGGAAGGGAACTATATTCTCTCCCCCTAAGGGATGCACAGCACTTCACCAGTCACAGATAATGAATTTAATGCTGAATTGTCCTTTGACCCCACATAGCTGAAAGGTTATGAAAGGTTTCAAGCAAATAAAAAGCCCAACTGATTTTGATTTCCTCACAGTCAGAGGTTGTTCTTGAACCAGTAACCTTTGGGTTAGAAGGCAAAAAACTTGGGCCATCGCCTCTTCCTAGGGGCAGGCTTTAGCCAGCCTACTCTTAGCTCATGGTTTGCTGATGATCTTTCTACCTGTTTCCTGATTGGCCCAAGGTTTGTCTGATCTGCAGCTCTATGAAAAATGCTAACTGAAAAAAAAAATGCTAACTGGATTTTTTGCTTTGTGAATCTATTGACTTCTATTGTAGAGATTTACTCCAAAGATTGTCTTTTGCTTTGTTTTTGTGCCAGGAATTATATGAAACTATGTCTATTACACTATCAGAGATATTCACCAAGCCTAATCTAGATCCTGGTTGCCAGTTAGTGATAATGTTTAACACTGGTTCTGGCACTCAATAAATAGTCATACAGCTGAAGCATATACCTATACTCTAATTAGAGCCATAAGAATTTTATTTACTCAGAGGTCTCTTTGGTTTGTCAGTATGCATTGCAATAGACTCCCACTTTTGGGATATTTAAACAAAAATGATGAAATAATCCCTAGAACATACTAAAATTTTGCAGTTAATGAGTATTACCAATGCATTTTAAGTGCAGAACCCTCACGTTAGCTGTTGGAGGTGAGAACCAGTATGTTCTCAGCAGCTAACATGCCACTGGATACTGTAGAAGAGTAGCCTAGTGGTTAGAGCAGCAACCAGGAGTTGGAAAGCCCAGGGTTTGAATCCCACTGAAATTCCTTGTGGCCTCAGGCAAGTCACTTAAGCCTCCATTGCCTCAGGTACTAACTTAGAATGTAAGCTCCCTGGGGACAGGGAAACAACTACTGTACTTAAATATAACTTGTCCTGAACCTCCATTAGAAAGGCATGTGCTAAATAAAATAAAGAACAATATGTGGCAAAGTACGGTGGGTGTGTTTAGGAGAACCTGTGCTAAATGCCATGTTTATTGCACTTGGGTGCTAATGTGTTCTCTGAGCCCTTTCTCTAATCTGTGTGTGCCAGTTAATATATTTCGTAGCTGCCATACTCATGCATTAGAGCTCACTGCAGCCAATTACCATCTGCTTAAACATGCATTAACTGGATAGCAGCATTTTGTAGAAGGGCCCCTTATTTTTATTATAAACATTATTATTAATAATAATAATAATAGAAGAATCCACTATAATAATATATCTAAATTAATGCCCTATTTGGATTAAAGGCCCATTATGAACGCATTGTCTTTTGGGGATAATTGCTTAAATAACAGTGTAGCAATAAAGAAAGTTCTGCATTATTTATCAAACAATTTAGATGAGGAACTTTTGCAATATTCAAAGCTTTTAATTGTTGAAGACTATGAATATGCATTGTTATCACAAAATATGAACAAAGTCATTATGCTAATGAAATAATTTCTCATAATTGGAAAGGAAGGAAAATGCTAAATCTCCTGTGCAAGTCTAGCATGAAGGCAGATTTTCATTCAATAATGCTACTATTAAACCAGCATCATATTTTAGAGCAGTGTTACTTGAGCGTGTCCTGGTACATCCCCTTACCAATCTGGTTATCAGGATACCTGCAAGGAGTATGCATGGGAGAGATCTGCATGCATTGCAGCCATTGTATGCAAATCTGTGTCCTGTATATTCGCTCTGGCTATCCTAAAAACCGGACTAGCCACATGGCGTACACCAAAACTGGCTTGAGAAACACTGTTCTAGAGTGTGTCTGTTTAGTATATATTTTATACTGAATTATATTGAATTAGAAATTATAGAAATTCACTGTCTATGAGATATGTTTATAAAGCAGCGGTAGTGGTCTCTGTGCGATGTTGGAGCCGCAGCCCCATTGAATTCAATAGAGCCCCTCAATGGGGCTGCAGCTCCAATATCTCACGGAGGCTGCTACCGCTACTTTGTAAACATACCCCTATGTGTAGAGAGTGGCACTAGTTAGATCTTAAAAGATATTTTCAATAGCAACAGGTTTGGTTTTCCAAGGAACTCTTTTTAAGTCCCAATTGCATTGTATTGTAAAGGAAATACTTTAGTGTGAATCGAAACTTCCAGAAAAATATTTCCTCTTTATGTACACAGAAAATAAGTTGCCTTTTACCTTGTGCTTGACTCCCCGAGAATGAGAGCCACAACAGGTCAGGTTTTCAGGAAATGCTTAATAAATATATACGAGAGAAATTTGCATGCTCACTGTCTCCTTTGTATGCAAATCTCTCTCATGCAGATTCATTAGGGATATGCTGAAAACCATGGCCCATTGTGACCATGATGGAGTAAAGACCCAGACCCTCCAGGTTAGAACTAGACGCTTGGATCCTTAAATGTTTGAGTCAATTCTGTAACTGACTTGGTCAACTTTTTTTACCTTTGTATTCCTCTAGCGGTAAACCTGGAATTAGACAACAATAATAACTGTTTCTTCTCACTTCCTACCTTAAAAAACATTGTTGTGTCCTTTTTCAAAATTGTGCAGAGAGGTGCAAGTGCTGCGGCTAAATTTACTCATGGATTTTGCATTTGCTCTCAGAGAGAACATGTGAGCATGCTTTTCTTTCGAACGTTGCCAAAGGAAAATATACATATGCATATTAACCTACAGTAGTATATGACGGCAGATAAAGACCAGTAGGGTCCTTCTAGTCTGCCCAGTAAGGTGGCTAAAGTGGCTGTAACTGCAGCTCCATGCCCGTCACCGCCCCTCTATGCCTGTGTTTAGGGTTGTACCTGCTGCTCCGTGCAGGTCAGCCCCCCTCTATTAAAAGATATTTAAGTTTGCTTTGATTTCATCCTCTTATTCTAAAAGGGATCCTCTGTGTCTGTCCCATGCCATTTTGAATTCCATCACTGTATTTGCCCCCACCACCTTCATCGGGAGGGCATTCCATGCATTCACCACCCTTTCAGTGAAAAAGTATTTCCTGACAATGCCTTTCAGTTTACCCCCTTGCAGCTTCATCGTATGCCCTCTAGTTTTATAGCTTCCTCTTCTTTGAAAGATGTGTTTGTTTACTGATACCCTATAAGTATTTAAAAAGCTGTATCATAGCTACTGAGATTTGTTCCTACTTTCTCTGCTGGTACTTTTTTCAACCAAAACACCGCAGTTTGGAAAATGAAAAACTACTTGCGTTGTTATCTCGCCCAACCTGCCTTGGCCCCTGGAATTCCGCAGAAAAAATTCAAGTAAAAATATTCTTTTGTGGAATAATATACCATATCCCAGCTTGTGACTTAGTTTTCCCTATTGCTATCCAAGTTGATGCCTCTGTTTAATGTAAAATGTTTATTGTTTATTGTGCAATGCTATACATTTTATTGTACTGTTCTTTGATGCCTGTTCAATGTAAAACATTTATTCTTGTTCTGTGTAAATCTCACTAATTTCATAGTAGTGCGGTATATAAAATCAAATAAATAAATACATATGGCTACTTTTACCCCTGGGGTGAATGCTTTTCTAAATAAATTGATAAAATATTCCTAATTTTTTACTAAGCGGGTCATTTTAGAAGCCCTATTTGTGAGTTGGACATTTAAAAACAGGCATGCAGATGTACAAATCATGAACACGTCCATGGAGCTATTTTAGAAAGCCGGATGTATGGATGTCTCTAGGAAGAATATGTCCATGTTACATGGGTCGTGGTGGAGGCGTATCTGGGGTGTTCTTGAAAAGCTACATGTGCACACCCAACTTCAGAAACAGTTAGCATGTCTAAACCTACTAGGGGTACTATTCAAGTCTATTCCTGTTCCAGGGCATGAACAGACATCAGAAAAACTTTGTTCTGCCACAAAAATATCTGGAGGACGTAGTGAAGTAGTCACTTTACCCTCCATTGCCTCGGAAGAAAGGCCTGGCAGTCTACTTCCAGTGACACTGCCAAGAAAACCCAGGAGCTTCTGGGTCACCAGGAGTCAGGACTGACTCAAAGGCACACATTGCATTTTGCAAACTCTATGATGACATTTTGGCCATCTGGTGGTAGGTTTGCCAACTAGCCAGTTTTCAGCCGGCCTAGCTGGTTTTTAGATGGTCAGGTCAGCAGACCTTTAAAACTGGCAATAGAAAAACCGGTGTGTTTGTTTTCAAGGAAGTTGCCACCATCTCCTCAACCATTGTTGAAAGTACAGGATATTTTTCCTCTCTCTGCTGCCTGTAAAGCTGCTGAATCCTTCTTGGACATGTGGCAGTGCCAAAAGAGAGAGGCGTGGGCCATCAAGCTCACATGCACTGCTAAGGCTCTGTCAGCCCCACCCCCCTCTGATGAACACTTCCTGTTTCTGAGGGGTTGAGTGGCATGCACAAGCTCGATGGTCCTGCGCCTTCTCTCTCGCAGGACCACCAATCTTGCAAACGCTATCCTACCCCCTCCGAAACAGGACGTGTTCATAGGAGGGGGACGGGACTGACAGAACCTTAGTGGTGCATGCAGACTTGACGGTCCCGCTCCTTCTTTCTCTTTTACCACTGCTGCTGCTACCATGCATCCAGGGAAATAGAAGAGGTACGTCCTGTTTGTAAGAAGTATCTTTTATCGTGTTTCCAGTCTATCGCACGGCCCGTGGAAGAAGGAGCACGCTAACAGCACTGCCACAGGAGCTAAGGAAATTGCTCCTGGTGCTTGGAAAGGCAGACTGGCTTGCCACTTAAGCTGTCCCTGCTGCTACCAAACTAAGCCCAGGGCCAATTCTCTCATCACATGCAGCCACCTGCCAAACTTCTGAATTCCTTCTGCTAAGGTGGTAGGTATGTGTGACATAATTTCCAACTGTGGGAGGAAAAATAAAATGACCCAACAGCAAAGGTAGAAAAAAAAATATTTTCCATTTTGTAGCTGGAAAATGTCAGTTTTTGGAAAGTACATCTGCCAGGAGTCAGGATTGCTGTTGGCCATGGCTGGGGTCTAGCCCAAGGCAAAAATTCTGAGAAGGGGACAGCAAAGCCCGCTAGCAAGCTGTGTCTTTTTTCAGTCTCAGACAGATCTAAGGCCTTCTCTGGCTTGGAACCCAGGGCAAATGGCCTGGTTGCTTCCCTCTTAATGCCAATCCTGACATCTGCTGTCTTTTGTTTTCTGCAATATAGGGGGAAATGCATGTTTCTGGTTCTCTGGTGCTGCATTGCATGCAGTGTCTGGCTTTCTGAGGTTTTAGTTTAATTTTTGTCTACATATTTCTATTTCCACTTTCTGGTCACTTATTGATGAAGAACAGAAGAGAAAGAGAGTGTGTTCTCTGCAGATGGGTACAGTCCAAGAACCAGGTGGAGAAGACGAACCAGGCCACACTGGAAGAAAACTTAAAAAGGCTTTTTTGAGGACCCAACTTTAAAATGTTTCGGCACTAGGCCTTCCTCAGGTTCCTAAGTTTTCTTCCAGTGTGGCCTGGTTCTTCTTCTCCGCCCGGTTCTTGCACTTATTGGAGAAGACCTATCTGTAGTGTGTGTGTGTGTGTAAGACTGGGTATTCTGTTAGTATGAAATTTCTGTTTAAGAATGTGTAACAATCTGGCTTGTTCAGCTTTCTAATAGGTTTATTGATGTTTTAGGGCCCACTGCAATATTTATAGTGCTGCCTTTTTCTAGGTAGGGTCCTTGTGTGAGTATTAGAAGTTAGTACTACATGGTAGATTTACTCTTGGTCCCAAATGTCTTTTTTTGTATTAATTCCAGGGCTGGCCCAACCATCGGGTGATCACTTTGGGGGTCATAGAGAGTAGGGCATTCAGAGCTAAGCAATAAATTCTGACAGCCAGGGGGACATATGGGTTAAGATTTGCTTAGGGTGCCGACACTATGAATCAACTTTGAGACTGGCCCTGATTAATTTACAATATACTTAGTATTGAGAGGGATTTTTGCTCATATGGTAAGTTTTATGAGGAAGGTTCTAGCTCTGCTCTGCACAGATTGTTGGGGAAGGGGCCAGGGGCAGGGTTTGGTGGATGCAGAAAATATGTTTGGATTTAATGCTATATGGAAGATCATATGTGTCTCGGAGGGGCCTGAGAAAGGGACTGTGGCTGAATAGGTACTGAAAAGTCTAACCTTTTGTAGCACTCCCCCTCCCCCTCTTTGATATAGCCTGCAGACACTAAAACCTGCACCGTCACCATCTTTGCAATTATTTTTTAGGGGTGGGACAGGGGGCGGTCATGGGCAGAGCATAGCTAGCCACAGGTGGTGGGTTTTTCTCTTTCAAAAAGTTGGCAACTCCATTTGGTGGTAAAAAAAAATTGCAATAAATAGAAGCATTTTTTTGTGAACCACATCACTATTATGTTTGATGGATATTTGCACACTTAGGAGTATGTTTACTAAAGCATAACACATTTAGTCCCAAAACTTAGCATGGGGTGGTACCAAATCCATGCTAATGAATGGGATGTGCATGGCATGCCCCCATGCAGTTTATATGTGACCAGAGCCTCCCTCAAGGTAAGCCATTCCCTGCGCTTACTGCAGATGCAGTTCTCATCATCCGCTGAGGTGGTGGTAACTGAACCAATGCTAACTGGAATATGGCTGCGAGCATGCATTGGTGATGCCCATGCTAAATGCACTGCACTGTAACACCCAATTTCTGTCCCAACCTGCAGTTAGCATGGGATTTATAGTGTCACCGCATTTTTAGCTTATGGTAATGATTACCACAGTAGTCCTGGCCTGTGATAAACCCCAGGATAACCATTAGCGTGGTTTAGTAAACATGTCCCTTAGGCTATTATGAGCATGTTTATTAACATGCACTATCTGAGTAGTGTGGCATGCTACAGTGTAGTAACTGCAAGGGGACTGTTATACATGCCTCTCAACAGCCCGAAGCCCCACGATGGTAACGTGCTCTACACACGCATCACCGGCATGGAACTTAGTAAACATGGATCCCAAGCAAAGCTAAATACTTAAAGCATTTTTTTCTATCAGATTTAAACACGTTCCAGTTCTGAATGTCAGTGTAGTAGCTTGTGTCCTAACAGTCAGCTAGTTATTATCCTTAGCACTTTAGTCCCATAGACTTCTGCATTTTTATATTCGTAATTCCTTTTAAACACTTCAGGTTTCTAATGTATCTGTTGCGTTTTATGGAATTTAGTCCAATGAAAAAAAGGATTCATGATGCATTTTAATTGTACTCTGGAAGATTATCATGATTGGCATCATTAAAGATTTCATTAATGCGGGCGAATCTCTTAATTCTAACTCATTAGAAAGGAGTAGTTCTCTCATTTAGATTTAAATGTATTTCGCTCCTATGGGTTTTTCTGGTATATGTGACAGACAAAAGCACATAACCTGTTAATAATGATTTGTACAAAAGTCTACTCTTCTACTTTATACCGGCACATGCTGTGAGAGGTGTCTTATTGCGTAAGAAAATAATTCTCAGCAATTTGACAGAGGACTCCAGAGTCAAGATGAACAGATGTGATCAGAGACACTGGAGAATTATGAATGCAAAAAGCATGTAGAAAACACTTTTAAATCATTTTCAGTAACTTTTTTTTTAAAATGCCTTCAAGTCAGTGCTGACTCCTGGCAACCCAGCAGCCGCTGGGTTTTCTTGGCAAGGTATGACCAGAATTAGATTGCCAAGCCTTTTCTTCTGAGGCAATAGAGGGTAAAGTGACTTGCCCAAGCCACAAGGAGCGCTAGTGGGAACTGAACCCAGATCTCCTTGGGACTAGGCTACTCCTCCATTCCTTCAGTAACTGAATTGTCTTTCATTTCTTTTTTTTCTGCACTTGATATAACAACATTTTTGCTCCAGCCACCTTTTTTGGCAGGTTCACGGTATTTGTATTTTAGGAAACTTCAAGCTGACCTCACAATGACAAAGGTAGGCAAATGAGGAGATTCAGAGAGAAGAAAAGGATGGCAGGGGAAAGAGTTACGTGTAAAAGAAAGGATGAAAACTGAGATACACATTTGGAAGCTCATGCGGATGAACACATAAAATTAATGTTGAAATGTTGAAATCCTTTAGCTAGTTTCATGTTTATTTATATTTCAGAGATTTTAATTCACTTTTAGCAAATTTATTACATTATCATTTAACTATAGTCAGACAGAACTTTAGATAGGAGTTTTTGTTCTCTTTCTGGAGTAGCACGTTTTAAGGCCAATGCACTTAGTCATGCTAAGAAAACTTTCTGTGACATACACACTAATAGTTTTAGGGACATTTTTTTTACTTGCTGCCAAGTCAAGGCTGACTCCTGGCAACCCGGCAACCCCTGGATTTTTATAACAAGGTTTGACCAGAAGTAGATTACCAGGCCTTTTCTTCTGAGGCAATGAAGGGTAAAGTGACTTGCCCAAGATTACAAGGAGTGCCAGTCAGAATTAAACGCTGATCTCTTGGCTGTTACTCTACTAGGATGTTCCACTCCAAGGTGGGCAGGGGGAGGGGGTATGTTTACTAAAGGTTAATGCACATGAATGAAGTTAATGTGTGTTAAGTGTCACTGCGCCCATAAAAATTAAGGGGCTGTGGCTACTTAACACATATTAATGTCATTCACGCGCATTCAGATCTTTAGCAAACATGCTCCTTAATGTGCATGCTAAAATTCATTTTACGGGCTATGAACATAGAAGGTAATTGTATAACTAGGCTCTTAGGCTGTGAAAGCACATACACACATGTATTGCACCTGCTCTGAGGCAGGTGAAACTTTCTCGCATAAGTTTGCATAGATACACACATGCATTTTATAACATACAAGCATATTTCTTATCTCTCAACTCTGCTCTAATTCTGCTTGAACTCCACCCTTGGGAACATCTATGCGTATATTTCATAAAGGTAAGTGCTAGGTAGTTGAATGAAAACTAGGCACATGGGGGATATTCAAAGGCATTTACATGGTTTGCAGACTTGCAAACTGTGTAAATGCCACTGAGCTGGATATTCAGCGGCACTAACACAGCAAATACTTAATATCGCCGCTGTCCGGTTAGCTTCTGGGTTCTGCGCCAAACCAGATATTCAGTGCCAGTGGCCGGATATGGCCCCGGTAAGGATAGCCACTTTAGCAGTGCTAAATATCCATCATGACCCGTCTTTATGGGTTGGCACCATGGCACTGTGCCAAGGGCCCCGCGCATCTAAGGGGCCCTGCGCGCTCCAGAAGCTGCTTGTTGTAATGTTTTAGTTTTATAAGTACTTTTATGTTTAAGACATTTAAAGTTTAATTTTTTTATTATATTATTTCTTTATTTATTCTAGTTTCAATTAATTTTTTTACATTTTTATTTTACACTCAAAGTTTTTTAAAGTTATTTTTAAATGTTTTGGTCCTTCGTTCAGCTCGTTTGGTGTTCCTGAACAGCAGACTGTAGACCGGGAACCAGGCTATCATAATCTACTTCTGGTTTAATGTGTGAACACTGAAAGATGCTGACACCTCACCTGACAGCGTAACATTTAATTTAAATAATATTAAATAGTATTAAACTACAAAGAAGTCTGAAGGTCTGATATGTTATATAATATGATATATATGTTTGCTATTCTTTGTAATGTAAATGTAATGTAAACATAAGTTTTGTCACGGTCGTCTGCTATTACTAAGTTTTGCTGGTTTAATTTAACCGTGTCTGTGTGGTTAGTTTTACTGGTTACCGTAATATTAACTTGCTTATATATTTTATATCACAGATTATATAACAAAACTACAGTTAATGTAATGGCATGACTTCAAGGGAGCGCAACATAAACCGCAAGTAAGTCCGCTTGGCAAAAATTTGCCATGAACAGGTGCAGCGGGATGCTGCCGCTATAACTGGAAAGCGGTCGATTATGACGTACTTTGGGCAGACAACTCAGTCCTGCATGACCACTCCAGCTCAGGAGGCTGAGGTAGGAGTAGATTTCAAAGCTTTAATGACTGCGACTACTAACGTAAATGAGACAGCACTTAAAACTGAAGAGAAAATGGAAGTGGACTGTCTGCCATTCCAGCAGGCAGAAGACGCTGCAATGGACATTACCGAGTTTCTAGAATGTGATGATGTTCCAGTTCAGTGTCTATCTGCTGTCTGCTACTCTACAGACCTCGGCAAATGGCCCATCGAGATTGTCGATGACATGCGCGAGTACTGGGCGATAGCAGGTAGTGCGCAATGTGCCCACTGGGACTTGGATTTCATTCCAACCAGAACTGTCTATGCAGCCGATGGAAAACCAAGGAAATGCTCTCGTGACCTGTTCAAAACAACTCATCCACTGTCGAAGGAGCCTATCAATCATGACTGGATTTGCTATTCACCATCTAAGTTTCGTCTATTTTGCTTTCCATGCAAGCTAATATCACCAGAGGTTGTAGCCTTCGGCACAAAAGGTTTTTGCAACTGGAAGCATAAGAAGCAACAAATCATGGAGCACAAGGTCAGTTCTACTCATCGAGCATCCGTGATTAAACTGCTAACGCCTCGTGACACAGCAAAACGTGTTGATCAGGCACTAGTAAAGCAACGTGACAAACAACATGAGTATTAGCGTGCTGTTCTCGAGCAGTTGTTTGAAACTATTTCCTTTTTATCTGAACGTGGCCTGTCCTTTAGAGGTGACAACCAGATCGTTGGCTCTGCCCATAATGACAAATATTTGGGAATCCTTGAACTTATATTAATTGGAAATTATTGGAAACGCTGCTGAAAGAGAAAATAGTGAGGTTTCTGGAGTCCAGCAGATTACAGGTTCTGAGGCAGCATGGATTCACCAGAGGCAGGTCTTATCAGAGAAATCTGATTGATTTCTTTGACTGGGTGACCAGGGAGTTGGACCAAGGGAGAGCCCTAGATGTGGTGTATTTAGATTTCAGTAAAGCCTTTGACACTGTTCCTCACAGATGACTTATAAACAAACTGAGCACCCTAGGGATGGACCCTAAAGTTACTGCTTGGGTTAGAAATTGGTTGGGAGGGAGGCAACAAAGAGTACAGGTAAATGGAGCTCACTCTGAGGAGAAGGATGTTACCAGTGGTGTGCCCCAGGGATCTGTCCTTGGTCCGATTCTTTTTAACATCTTTGTTAGTGATATAGCGGAAGGGCTGTCGGGTAAGGTTTGCCTCTTTGCGGATGATAACAAAATCTGCAATAGAGTAGACACCCAGGAAGGTGTAGATAACATGAGGAGGGATCTAGCTAAGCTTGAAGAATGGTCTAGAATTTGGCAGCTGGGATTTAATGTTAAAAAATGTAAGGTCATGCATTTGGGCTGCAGCAATCCAAGGGAGCAATATAGTATAGGGGGGTGAAGTACTTTTGTCCACTAAAGAAGAGCGGGACCTAGGCGTGGTTGTGTCTGATGATCTTAAAGTAGCTAAACAGGTAGAAAAGGCGACGGCAAAAGCTAAAAGGATGCTTGGGTGCATACGGTGAGGAATGGCTAGCAGAAAAAAGGAGGTGATAATGCCTCTGTATAAGTCTTTGGTGCGACCTCATTTGGAGTATAGTGTGCAATTCTGGAGACCACACCTTCAAAAGGATGTGAATCGGATGGAGTTGGTGCAGAGGGTGGCTACTAAAATGATTAGTGGTCTTCATTATAAAGCATATGAGGACAGACTGAAGGATCTTAATACCTTAGAAGAAAGGCGGGATAGAGGTGATATGATTGAGAAGTTTAAATACCTCCGTGGCATAAATGTTCAGGGAGAGAGCCTCTTTCAATTGAAAGCAAGTTCTGCTATGAGGGGACATGGGATGAGGGTGAAGGGAGATAGATTCAGGAGTGATATGCGGAAATATTTCTTTACGGAAAGAGTAGTGGATCCGTGGAATAGTCTCCCAGTGGAGGTGGTAGAGATGAGGACAGTAACTGAATTCAAAAAAGCATGGGACAAACACAGAGGATCTCTAAAGGTAAAAAGGGGACTGTTGTAGTTGTTCATATGGAAGGACAGACTAGATAGGCCATGTGGTCTTTTTCTGTCATCATATTTCTATGTTTCTATATCAAAATGTGATTCCTTCATGGCGCAACACCTGCAGATGCATGCTAACAAGGGAAAAGGACACACTTCATACCTGTCTGCCAACATCTGCAATCAACTAATTCAGCTGATTGGCCAGTCAGTTGTCAACCGGATTAAGGCCAGAGTTCAGTCTGCCAAGTACTTCTCAATCTCAGTTGATTTGATGCCTGATATAACACACCAGGATCAGCTGACAGTGATTATTCTTTATGGGTTGCCATCTGGCCCTGTTGAGCAGTTCCTTACATTTCTACCTCAGCAAGGTCACAAAGGTGAACAGCTTGCAGATAGCTTGCTTCAGTTTCTGCACAGCTGTGGGATCAACATTGACGATTGTCGAGGACAGTCGTATGATAACGCCAGCAACATGAGCGGCAAATACAGAGGTATGCAGGCTCTTATACGGCAGGTAAATCCTCCTGCTGCCTACATACCCTGTGCAGGCCATTCCTTGAACCTCGTTGGTCAGTGCTCAGCAGCCTGTTGTGCCGATGCTATATCATTCTTTGACTTTATCCAATGGCTGTATGTATTTTTTGCTGGTTCGACTGCACGCTGGGCCATCCTCAAGGACAAGCTGGAACAGACTGCAAGCCGGCTAACACTAAAAAGACTGCCCGACACACGGTGGTCAGTACGATTCGATGCGGCTAATGCTCTGGTGAGGGACTATGATCAGATTCTCGAAGCTCTGGAGGACATTATAGATGACAAAGTGGGCGAACACAAGGCAGAGACGTGTCAAGAAGCCAGAGGATTGCACGATCAAATGCAGTACCTTTAGACGGGTATAATGGCTTCTTTCTGGCAGAAGGTTCTCGCAAGATTCCAAGCAAACAGCGTGTCATTGCAGTCAGCTGATCAAAACTTGAATTCTGTTGCTGCGATTTATGACTCACTGCAGATGTACATCCAAAGCCTTCGTGAACAGTTTGACCACTTTGAAGCACATGGCAAAGACCTGTCACGCTGTGAAAACTATCGGGCTGATCTCAGCAAGTGAGTATGCAGACAAAATCACAGATATGACGAATCTGGTGCAGACACTGAGATTAAGTTGCAACCACATGATAAATTCCATACTGACACATTCATCGTTATCATCGACAGCCTTGCTGCTGCACTGTCAAAGCGCAAGGAATCATATGCTGAATTGGCCGACCGATTTGCTTTCTTGTGTAAAATTTCATCACTTTCTGATGCAGAAATTCGAGAAGGTGCAAGCAAATTAGTTAATCGCTATGCCTCCGATCTGCAGCCTGAAATGGCGAAAGTTAGTACAATTTAAGGCAGTTCTGAAAACAAAGTTGGGCAAGGAAGTATTGCAGGCGTCGGAGTCAGATGACCTAGAGGAAGATGAGAATGACAATCCAGATAATGCTACAATCTGCAGCAAGATCGAAATTCAGTTGCATCGCATCATCGTTGATAATGGCCTCAGTAGCACGTTTGCGAACACAGAGATTGTGCTGCGCGTTTTTCTCTGCCTCATGGTGATGAACTGCTCAGGTGAGCGGTCATTCATAAAGCTGAAGCTGATTAAGAATCATCTCAGATCAACGATGTCACACGAGCGTCTGAACATGCTTAGCTTGTTGAGTATCGAGCAGGACCTTCTGAGAGAAGTTGACTGAGTGCATTATCCGTGACTTTGCATTAACACATGTTCGAACTTTGACATGTTGATACTTAGCTAACTGTCACAAGTCAGCATGTGGAATGTGCATTAATGCATTGCAAAGTTAGAATGCTTGAAATTGTAAATTTCCAGTTTGATTGCTAAGTGTGATGTGGACATATGATTGTCGGCTTTGTCGGCCAGTTTGTCAGTAATTGATTAAAGTTGATTTCAATGATTTGTAATGAAATGATGTCACGAGTGACTTTAGTGAGGAGTCCATGACATGGGCAGCTGGGCTCATCATGTGCGATCCGGCCCATCCGGGGCCCCTGCATGCCGCCAGGTGCCAGAGGCCTCACACTGGCAAAAGACAGGCCATTATCCAGCCCATCCTTTTTCTGTGGGGAGTTTTCTATAACTACTGGAAGCATCAAGGGAGAGTTCTGCAGAGGACCCTGGCAGCACTGAGATAATCCAGCAAAGAAAGGCAGACAGCACCGAGATAGTCCAACAAGAGGTAACATCATCAGAAGAACATGAAGCATAGCCTTCAGAAAGGTGACTTCTAAGAGAAAAAAATTAACCAGAGCAGCATATGAAATGGCTAAAAAGAGATGGAGAGGCAGAGAAAATATATCTCAAGGATGTCTGAACACTGAAGTCTAAGACAGCACAAGATTCTCCATGGGATGTACTTGAGCTTACAGAAGGAAGCGAATCATAACTTTTATTGCCAACTGAACATCAGAGTCTTCATATAGGCTGCTCTGATCTGCAGTCTGTTGAGCAGCAGACAGGTGTTCCTTTAGATTGCAAGCAGTATGCCTTGAGCCTTTTACTCACACCCATGACTGTTTCGGGAATAGTGATAATAAAGCTTGTGTCTTTTCAATGTTTGGCCACTGTCCTGGTATTCTGTCCACTGTTCCTTTCTCCCCAAGGACTGTCTGTTGGACAGAGACTACAGTATTCCTGGGCGCCTCTGTGGTAAAGATACTTGTTAGGCATGTAATTCTTTTTTTTTTTTAAATTCTTTATTTTCGTTTTATAACAACAAAGGAAAAGGAAGACATACAGCTAAAAGACAGATACATAAAGTGTAATACATATACCAAAGTAAACCCCTGCCACCCCCCTCCCCCCTGCTTCTTCTCTAGAAAACTAATCATTCCCAAAGCGGGCGTGTACTTACATTATTGTGTTACAAAACCTAACGGTGATCTGAAACATGATGAGTGCACATTATACAGGCATGTTGGAACAATGAGCAGATTGTACATAATCATTAAGCATCTGCCATTTAGACAAGCGAGAGTGAGTTTGGGCATGGGGAATAGCTCTCCGAGGTATCTGCTCATATTTACTATATAAGCAGACGAGGTTCCACCATTCATTGACAGTAAGTCGAGAGCTATCCTTCCAATTCCTCGTGATTAAGCATATGGCTATACCCAGCATGAAATCAAGGAGAAAGCGACCCTTCTTAGGAAGAGAGGGGACCTCCGCCACAGAGCGGAGTCCCACGATCTTCCAAGAGAGAGGTTCATGAAGGTGTAAGATAAATTGAATACAACCCCAAACCCGCCCCCAATAAACCTGTAGTTGAGGACATTCATAAATAGAAGAAGGTGAAGTCAAGCTCATTGGGGTGTAGTAACCTCCATAGATCAACTAAAGCAAGATCTTTGATCAGGGAGGTAAGCGTGGTGTGACTCTTGGGGGGACCACTTGTCCTAGGAAGACAATTTGATATTTCTTGGATGCCTTTCTCAGAATCTAAGATCTTTAAATCCTGTAGAATACTAGAAGAATTCTGTTCATCTGCAGAATTTTGAGACACATCATTCAGAATTATTTGGCTGTCCATATTCTCCTCAGAATTCATCAGTGATGAAGGTTTTCTTTTTGGCCCTGCCTCATGACGCCTCTCATGCCTCCGCCGATTGATCTGTGTACCGAAAGCTTTTCCACAGTACCTGCATTTGAAAGCATGGTTAATAGCTGAAACATGAATATGCATATGGCGTTCAAGTCCTTGCTTTGTTGTAAACTTTCTTTCACAGTGCTGGCAAGGAAACATGAACGTTTCTGACAGGTCACCATATGATTCTCCTTTAGTTTTTGGTGTTTTCACAGTAGGCTTCAAGGACTAGATTGAAATCCCCCCCAATTATCAATGAAGTATTAGCAGAGGCCTGCGCAACCTGAGCAATGGTAGCAAAAAAGGCAGGGTCATCCACATTAGGAGCGTAAAGGCATATACATGTAACTTCAAGGCTACCTATCTTGAGGTGAACTCTGGACCATCTACCTTCTGTATCTGAGCTAGTCGCAATAATAGTAGCATGCAAAGATTTCCTAACCAGTATGGCAACCCCACATTTCTTAGAAACGGCTGGGGAATAGGCGGCCACCATGTAAGGTTTAATATTGAGTTTAAGAGTTTCCTTCGAATTTAAATGCGTTTCTTGGAGAAAAATCAGATCCGCAGCTTCCTGACTTAGGTAGCTTAGGATTTTCTTCCGTTTTATCGGATTATTGATTCCTTTTACGTTCAATGAGAAAATCTTACATGGTGCCATCAAGCGGTAATAGACATTTTAGGTAAGGGCGCTTGAAAACATACAACATAATCAGAATCTGTGCAACAATGACATAATCACCGAGTATGCTGGCTAATACACCCCATATTGAAAAGTATGTACCAAAGTATCTTAGAGAAGAAGCAAAAACCCCCAAAGAATATGGCGACCATATGTCTGCGGGAGGAGGCCCTAGAGAGGAAATAGAAAGACATGAAAAAAAAAAGAAAAGAAACACCAGAGTCCATAATTAACACTGTCTCTGATACTCATCGAGGCTACTGTGGGTAGATGGAGTCGGGTCACAGATATCATCAAAAGTAAGGCAAACAAACTGCCCTCGCCAGACTCTCTGCTGGGCTGCGGCAGATCCAATATGGCAGGTACAGCGGATATGAGAATACTTGCAGGAATTTTCTGGAAGTCAGCGCATCAAGTCGGCTTCTTTGGAATCCAAAAACTCCGCTAGTAGATCAGGGTCCTCAAATGTTCTTGTCTGATTGTGAAGCGTGACTCGGAGCTTGGCCGGGTACATCAGGCCATAGCGTGCTTGTAGTTGTTGAAGCCTCGGCCGGAATTCCAGAAAGCGCTTTCGGGGGTCGACCGTGGGTTTAGCCAAATCAGGATAGAAGGAGATCTTGTGGCTCTCAAACTCCATATGGCCCTTTGCCCGAGAGGCACTTAGAATTTGTTCCACGTGTTGATATCTCAAAAGTCGAAAAATGATAGGCCGCGGGGTCATCCTGTTGAGCGTTATGCTTGTGGGTACACGATGATCGCGATCGATCTCCAAATCTTTGGTAAAGGTGATTTGGAGCAGGGAAGGGAGGATTTTGCATAAAAACTCTTTCATGTCTCCCGATTCCGCTCCCTCCGGTATGCCCAAGAGTCGTATGTTGTTGCGGCGCGCTCTATTATTGCCATCTTCCACTTCTTTCTGCAAGGCCCACACCTGACGTTCAACTTTGTCAAGTTTGGACAACCGGGCCGCATGGGAGTCCAATATGCTCTCCATTTTGTCCTGACGCAAAGAAAGCCCTTCTAGCTTGCTTTGCAGCACACCAAGATCTTCCCGCAGCGCTCGGAGTGCTCCACCGTTTGACTGCACGAGGTTTTTGACCCCTCTAATCTCTGCGAGGATTTCCTGCTGCATTTCGGGGCCCTCGCGCAAGGCCAGCCCCTTCTGCGGGGACGGGGGTTCAGTTTTGGAACGTTTGCCGTGAGAAGCCGCTGGAGATCCAAATTCCAGGCGCGTGGGTTTGGTCCCCGCCATCTCACCAATGTGCCCCGGCAAGATCAGAGTAGAAGTTCCAAGTATGTACGGTGTTAATTCAGGATTCTGAGTAGGCCTCTCGGGAGCCTCAGCGTTATGCGACCATCCCGCTGGACATCAGGCTCCGCCCCCCCCTTAGGCATGTAATTCTTGTTGTTCACTATTCCTAGTTTTCAGAATGGCAGTCGCCATAGGAACTAAACCTCGATTTCAGACAGCCCTTTCCTGACTTCAGCTCTTAGAAACTCTTTGCTATCGTTATGTTGAATGTCTGTGCATCACTTTGTGATTTCTTCTGTAACTGATCAAAGTCCATGTTGAAATATGATGGTATAGCTCCTCTGTTCAGCCAACATGTTATTTGCAACACTTTTAGGCGCTGGGACATTGGCATCAGTGTTTGCGGTTGGCACTTCCTGGCATTCTGTAATCTGTGGACAGCTCCTCCATTTGTCCTGGGGGGGGGGGGGGGGAGTGAAGATGAAGCAGTTGTAATCTCTGCGCCCTGCAGAGTGCTTCTTGAAGATAACAGTGAAGACACCTGCAACAGTCATTGACAATAGATGTGTCTGGGGTCCTCAAATTCTTCTTCCTTCACCTCATCTTGCACCTCCAGTATCTCCTCAGTGCTTGACTCCAGTATCTCCTCAGTGCTTGACTGGCCAGCTGACATTTTTTTCAGCTGAGTGTGCTGATGAAGCAAGTGGGGGCAGTGTGTGATGTTGTAAACTGTGGAACAGGTAAACAATATGTTTACCTGTTCTCTCCTCTCCACTTCAGCTCCGTGCTCCCCGCGCCGGGTAGAGCACACCTGGGCAGGAGCCGCCATCTCCCCTGCTCAGGAGCCTCCAGTCCAATCGGGACTGTGGGAGGCGGAGCCAACGAAACGCATCAAAAAGAAGCCGCCGTCCAGCAGCCAGCCTCTCTCCTCTCCACTTCAGCTCCGTGCTCCCCGCGCCGGGTAGAGCACACCTGGGCAGGAGCCGCCATCTCCCCTGCTCAGGAGCCTCCAGTCCAATCGGGACTGTGGGAGGCGGAGCCAACGAAACGCATCAAAAAGAAGCCGCCGTCCAGCAGCCAGCCTCTCTCCTCTCCACTTCAGCTCCGTGCTCCCCGTGCCGGGTAGAGCACACCTGGGCAGGAGCCGCCATCTCCCCTGCTCAGGAGCCTCCAGTCCAATCGGGACTGTGGGAGGCGGAGCCAACGAAACGCATCAAAAAGAAGCCGCCGTCCAGCAGCCAGCCTCTCTCCTCTCCACTTCAGCTCCGTGCTCCCCGCGCCGGGTAGAGCACACCTGGGCAGGAGCCGCCATCTCCCCTGCTCAGGAGCCTCCAGTCCAATTGGGACTGTGGGAGGCGGAGCCAACGAAACGCATCAAAAAGAAGCCGCCGTCCAGCAGCCAGCCTCTCTCCTCTCCACTTCAGCTCCGTGCTCCCCGCGCCGGGTAGAGCACACCTGGGCAGGAGCCGCCATCTCCCCTGCTCAGGAGCCTCCAGTCCAATTGGGACTGTGGGAGGCGGAGCCAACGAAACGCATCAAAAAGAAGCCGCCGTTAGGCGGGCCCATGCCTGTCGGGCCCACGCCTGTCGGGCCCGCGCCTGTCGGGCCCGCGCCTGAGGGCCTCGCCAGAGGGCCCTTTGGCGTGGCCCTTAGGCGAAGGCCCCACCAGTGAAGCAACAGTCTGATTCTGCGCCGCAGGGCAGCGATCTCCACAACCCACCACTGATCTGAGACACCGTCGAATCACCCAAGCCGCCCTCCCTCATCCAACACCGAGCAACCATCAAGTTACAACCAGGTTTGAGAAGCATTACCAACCCTGTGCATCACATATAGAACTATGACTGTCTCATACCACACTGAATTAACTACCTTGATTATATTGTTCTGCATGTTATTTCTTACTGCAATAGTTAACTAAAGATTGATTGTGGGTAGGGACTCCTAGCCGCTTGTTACATTGTTTCCAGTGCTACATCCCAAAATTGATACATTGTCTCTGCGGCATGTCCAATGTTCCAACTTAAAATTGTTACATCGTTGCTGCAGCTTAATCCCCAGCTGCCTACCTTGCTATATCACCAGCTGCCTTGCCATACCTTGGTATACCACCAACTATAATTAACTACTTGGATAATATTGTCCTGCATGTTATTGATTACTGCAATAGTTAACTAATGATTGCTTGTGGGTAGGGCCTCCTAGCTGCTTGTTATATTGTGTCCAATGCTACATCTTAAAATCGACACTGTCTCTGTTGCATTTCCAACGCTCCAACTTAAAACTGTCACATCGTTGCTGCAGCCTAATCCCCAGCTGCCTACCTTGCTATACCTTGTTATATCACTAGCTGCCAACCTTGATATATCTTGCTATATCACTCCAAAAAGATATCTATAAAAAAGCTTTACTCTCCCACACTGCTGCAACCATGACTATATCAGCCGTAATATTAGTTTGCTTACTCTCCAGTGTATTGTACGAAGCTAATTCTCTCTCCCAAGATCACTACCATATCACGACATTACATAGCACAAACAAAAAACACTTCCACAGCTTTCATCAACATCCACAGAACCCTTACTACAAGAGGCACTCTCACCTACTTCATATAGCAATAGACCAAACAGCCAACACAAAACGCAACCGACATGCTCCCCCACAAGAAGGACTTAAATGTGCTCTCATAAACGCCAGATCTGCACGCAAGAAATGGCCAGCCATCTCAGACTTAATAATTAAGCAAAACCTAGACATTTTAATGATCACAGAAACATGGTTCTCCGAATCCGACTCAGTCATAATAAACCAGCTCACACCACCTAATTACTCCACCTACACAAGTAACAGATCAAACAAAAGAGGAGGAGGTGTCGCCATCATAACAAAGACAGACCTCCAATATCGTACAATCACATCCAAGAGCACAAAACAATTAGACACTATCTCAATATACAACAACTACAATACCATCAACTTAATATATATGGCACTGAATTCAACATCTGAAGAATTATCCAGCGTACTTGACTTAGCCTGCAACCCAATACACCCAGGGAAACCTAACTGGCTAATGGGTGATTTCAATCTCCCTTCCATACCAATTACCCTATCTAACTCATTCTTAGACGCAATGACAAACCTCAACTACAGCCAACTCATAAACCAACCTACTCATCAACATGGCAATGTGCTCGACCTCGTCTTTGCTCCGCCCTCCTACACGTCCACGAATGACGATTTCGACCTATCTGTCGCTCCAGTACCATGGTCAGACCATAGCCTGATAGTATTCACAATACCAGCACATCAAGATCCATCCAATAATACAACAAAATGAATATCAACAAACACCACTCACTTCAGACCGCTCAACAAAGAAGAAATTAAGAAAAACATACTTCCAATACTCAAACAACCGTCCTCCAACATCAACGACATAGTTTCTACATGGAATGAAACCATCAACCAATACGCCACTATACCACCAGCCTGCAAAAACCCAACAACGAAGAATAATGTAGTCAATAGACCATCTGCACCATGGTTCTCTCAGGAACTAAGGAAGTCTCGTACACTATTGAGGAACCTCGAAAGAAAATGGCGTAAATCTCACAACCCAACAGATCAACAAATATATTTAACCCACCTTCAATCCTATCGTGAAACAATATGGGACACAAGAAAAACCTACCACGCCGAACTCCTCAACCGCTCCCTAAACAAACCCCGGGAGCTATTCAATATAGTAAAGTCATTAACCAAATAACCTGCTCTGTAGGGCTGGTACCCCTGCAATTCTACATGCAAATCTCTGGCCTGCTCAGCAACTCAGGCCTGAACCAAACTGAACCAAACTGCACCAAACAAGATGGATTCTACACTTCACTTTTGCTGTGTTCAGCTATAAGCCTGTCCTTCATGCAACTGCTTGCACAGCGTTTCTAAGTGTGCATGCATACAGAGGCTATTGTCCGTGGCTGGCCTTGGACACTTGTACATGCCCAGAAGTTACATACTGTTGCTTCTGCCTGACTTTTACCATGGCTCCTTTGTTTGCAAGACGCTGCGCATCATCTACCTTCTGATTCGCTGAGAACACCTCAGACTGCCTGCTGCCAACCAATCATCGGACCTATGACGGAGGATTCACACACAGAATTCTGCATTCTGCGCTGAAAAAGTGCTGAGTTCTAAGTAGCGGTGAGAGAAGGAGTTGGGGGTTTTTCTCCCCACCTGGACATAGACTTCTGCACCGGTCCTGCTGCTGTGCACTGCGTACCTGATTCCTGAGCCTTTCGCCAGACGTGTGGGCTAGGCCGTCCTTCACAGGTCTGAGATAAGACTTTCACTGATCCCTCCGGTTCGGACTTACTGTGGCTCGCCTGACGAGGCTAGAGCCCGCACCAGCTAGAAGCTGCTTCTGAGTGCCAACGGAGCTAAGGTACTAGCTTATCTCTCCTCTCCTGGAAGGGCAAAGGGGTTAGCAATATATTTCTTACTTTCCCTAAGTGCAGAGCGAATCAGTGACGTCTGGTTTACTAGTCTGTAATTCTTACGTTGTCCAATTGTATATCTGTACAATAACAAATTGTTACTTTATGTTTCTAATTAGCCATATATGTGTGTTTGTGTATTTTTCTATTTGGTTGCCTATAATAAAGTCTAATATATATCTGCAGAACAGAATTCTTTCGTGGCTCATTGCCAGAATAACTTCCGAACCTTGGGCTGTATATTAGTAGCTATCTCCCCTAGACAACAACAGAGAGTCTAACTTATTTTTGTGCTACGAATATACCCGACATATGGGGGCTCATCCGGGATGAGTATTTCTGAATGTGCCTCTCAGAATTTGTGTAATCTTTCTGTTTATGCTACGGTTTTTGAAGCCAGAGAGCATTGTCTGTGAGACAGACGACAGAACCCAGATTACGGGCTCTCTGCCTTAGAGACAGTCTCAGCTATAGATTTACGATGGCTCACGCAGATAAGGTTGATTTGGCATTCCAGAAATTAGCTTCCCTGTGTTGGTCGAAAGATACCACTGCCGACCACATTGAAAGAATTTCTAAGTGCCTTACAACAGATATGCAAGAGCTTGTTAGGGCTGATAGCTTTTTCAGTGAGTTCCTAGACTGGCTTCTTGCTCATAAGGCTAAATTACCGGTGGATATGGTAGCCGAACATGCCTGTGTGCTGCATATTTTCACTGACAAACTGCAGAAGGCATTATGTCACCTGCAAACTAAATCTGAATCGCTAGAGTCTGATCTACGGACAGCTCACAGCCAGATACAGTGTGCTAAGGAGACAGCTAACCAGTGTGAAAAGCAGAGTGCTGAGTTACGTCATCAAGTTGACGGACTTCAGGCTGAGGCGACCAGACGGGCTAGCCATAGTTTTTTTTCACCAGGTACTTCTAGCCTGTGGTGTCTGCGATGCCAAGAGCTAGTGGCTCAGGTTTCCGCTCTCAAAAAGCGGGGTGAGCAGGATCAAAAGGAATTGCAGTTTCTGACAGTTTGTAGAACTGAATTAGCCGCCCAAACCAAGAGGTTAAAAGCGGACGCTTCTCTTTTTGAGCAATGAGAGAGTGCTTTGATGGCTGAGCTCGATGCCACAGAGTCTGCTCTCAGTGCAGAGAGGCGGCATACAGCCGATCTGTAAAGGCAGCTATTTGTTGCACGTCAGGAATGTGGGCAGGAGATGCAGAGAGTTAACCTAGAAATCCAGCAGTTAAGAGCTGACTGTTTTGAATTGGCTTGCATGTCCACTGCTCAGGGTAATGAGACAGACGACAGGGATAATTTCAGCCCTCTCAGCTTCTCGAAGTACCAGAGGGTAGATGACGACAGGTTGCCACTGGAAACCCTGCCCAGTGTAGAACGGCAGCTTTTCCAGAACAGAGTCAGTTCTCTCCCATCAGCGCATGAGCACAGGAGAGAAACTGGGCGGAGTGAAACACCCTACTCTCGACCCCTCCCCATACAGGGAGCGGTGGAGGGGGGGTGAGAAGTCTCCCTGGTGATGGCACACTGTACCAGCAGCGACCACCAGAGGGAGCTGAAGGGATGAAAAATTCCTTATGCTCCCATGTCCTGCAAGGAAAACACACAAATGAAGGTGCATCTGTCGCACAATTACAAATTATCAAGACCTTGCAGAGCATGGTCACTCCTTTTGAGAAAACTGGTCATGCCACCATAAATGAACATTTAGCTGCTGTCAAAGATGCCTTTCGGGCACTGAACATTACCAGGGGGGAGGACATGGTTTTGTATCTTCCATGGTCTTTTGATGTGCCTTGCCAGCAATTTATTCGGGCCATGGCAGATGATGAAAAGAAGGACATTGTCATTTTTGAACAGGCACTAAAGAAACATTATGGGCCATACCCTGATGATATTGCTGCAAAGCAGGCAGCATTTAGTATGACTCATAGGGAAAATGAAACTCCCTGAGAGTTTGCTTACAGACTTAGGCAGACTTTCTTCCAGAGTGACCCTTCCTGGGAAACAATAGAACACCATCAGGAGTTTCGTAATCTTTACTGTCAGTTGCTCCTTCCATCTATCAAACCTTATATGTCTGACAAGCGTCACGAACCCCTGTCACGTGTGATAGAAACATGCTGAGTGGATTTGGGAAGCTGTTCCCAACATGAGAGCAACCAATACTGGCAGCACAGTAAGGGCTCCCAGCAAGGCCAGAGAGCCAAAACAGTGTGTTAGTGCTGTAAAATCCACTCTTTCGTTAGAAAATAACTCTTCTCCTTCTGTTCCACAGAATCCTCCCAGGCCACCCCAGAATAACCAGTCATCTGGGTCTAAGCAGCGCTCTGGGAATCAGCGTTTCACTCCACAGAACCGGAACTGGAAGAGAAAGCCTGGTTTTGACAAATTCCAGGAGCTGGAGAAGAGAATAAGCGAGCTGACAGATATGATGAAGGCTACCATTGCATTCAGCTCCTCACAGGAGGCTCCTGCTAGTAGCGCACCTCCTAAGCCCCGAGCAAAACCTCAAAAGCCGGAGGAGGAACTGGTTGACTCCTCTTCCCCTTCTAAGGCGACTGAATGACTAACCGACTTTGTTTCTGTCCCACAGGTCACTATTGCACAGGTGCAGCCAGTTCAGATAGATGCCACCCCATGGACACAGAGTGACAGTTCTGCCATGGACAGCGAGGGTCCAGCCTTTGACACCATCAGGAAGCACAAGTACTTTCTGGGTAAACTCAAGCCAAAAGGACAGAGGTATACTGTTCCTGTTACAATTCAGCAGGCTTTTCTCTGTGAGGGCCTGATAGATTCAGCCTCTGAGGCTACCCTGATTACCTCGAGTCTCTTTGATAGACTCACTGCTTCCTTGGGGAGTCAGAGGACCCTACACGTCACACCCAGTGATTTGTCACTCGCAGCTTATGGGAATCAGCCCATAGAGTCTATGGGGCAGGTCTGGCTTAACCTCCAAATTGGAAAATTACAGGTGAAACATCCTGTAGTCATTACTAAGTGCCCTGGGGAAGAATTCTTGATTGGCAATGAGCTCCTGAAACGGTTACGCCCCATTCTGGACTACGTCCAGGAAGTGATCTGGACACAGGTCACACATCCCATACCTTATGCTAGGGTAAAACATGACAGAGTCAGTGGTCCTTGTTCGGTGGAACGCACAAACAAGTCCATCAGGATTAATTTCCAGAGGTCAGCTGATCCCCAAATCCTTCAGCTCCAGTATGAAAGGGCTGGAGATGAGGATCAGGGCATCAGTGACGTGGTTGCAATTGCAGTCGGTTCAGTGGCTAACATTGTCCTTGATACTGACTGCCTGCAGATATTCCTGAAGGAACCTGTGGAAGGTTGTGAGGTGCAAACCCCTCCTCCATCCCATCCCTGCCTAGATCACCCTAGGAGACTGACGGACATCTTCTCGGCTGAGAAAGGTCCCTTTATATATGTGCAGGTGGGCATGTCCCAAAAGGAAAGGGCCTACCTATTACCCCACTGTGACCACTCCCTCATCAGTGAGACTCTTTTCTATCGGCTCAAACAACAGCTTACCCTTGATTGGGTAATGGGAGCGAAGACTTCGTTCCAAGTGCCTGGGGAAGGGCTCAAGACATTAATGGGCTACTGCAATCTCCCCTTACAAGTTGGGGTCAAAGGTTTTCGGCACACCTTCTCCATCATCAGAGGACTTGAGGTGCCCCTCTCCTTAGGCTCAGATTGCCTTGTTCGACTGGGAACTTATGTGGATTTTGTGAACAACATCCTCTGGAGTAGGATGGAAGGAGATCCGGTGGATTTCTCTGGTGCCCGCCCATCCCTACGGGCTGGTCAGACTATCCCTCAAGTCTGTGAAGTGGTCTGTGCAGAAGACATCCACATACCTGGGAGGGTACAGGATTGTCCCCTGCCGATACAGGTGACCCGAGGACATGTGTTCTCCGACAACTTGGTCTTCTTCAGTCCAAATTCCCATTTTGAGGAGCTAGGCCTAGCCATGGGTCCCATACCCTGCATGGAGGCCACAGCTCCCTCCTTACACTTATTGCTCACCAATCCAAATCCAGATCGCATTCACCTTGTGAAAGGCGAACCCCTGGGATTCCTAGTGGGAGAAGCGTTCCCAAGTGTGGAATTGGGTCTCCAGATTATTGGGGAAGCCCCTGTTTCCTGGAACATCTGTGAAGGGGGGGAACCCCTTTGTGTGTACGATCCTCACCCCGAGGCCTCCTCACCTTACAGTTTGTCTGGCCACATAGTGCTGTGACCTCTCAGGTGGACCTCGAGTCTGACCATCTGATTTTGTCAAGTAAACTCAATGAGGCTGTTAGTTCCCTCACCCACCAGGGGGGGGAGCCCCAGGCTGTCCAAGCCATCCAGGTCTCCTCTCTCCAAGATGAGATTGAGGAGAAGGTTGAAATACCTTCAAACAAACCTGTTCTGGGATTTGACGAAATGGTTTGCGGGAAAACTTGCTGAAGCAGACGCCTGCACTGATGAGTCAGAAAAGGCCCAATTAAAAGAACTGCTGTACCGTCACAAGGACCTGTTTGCCACTGACACTTATGACTGTGGTCTCACCGACCTACATGTCACCCGTATTCCTACGGATCCAAACAGTAAACCTGTCTTTGTGAGGCAGTATAAAATCCCATTGGCCTCCTATGAATCCGTTCAGGAAATCATTAATTCCCTGGAACAAAAGGGAATTATACGTCCATGCAACAGTACTTACAATGCCCCACTGTGGCCTGTCATCAAGAAGGACTCTAGCTGGCGCTTAGCTTTGGACTATCGCCAGCTTAATAAAAAGGTACCTCTATCCAGATGGCCTATGGCACATCTGGAACAGAACTTAGCCACCATCAAGGGTGCAAGGTACTTTACAAGCCTGGATCTGGCCTCAGGATTTTGGACTATACCTGTCCATCCAGAAGATCAGCATAAGCTGGCTTTTACCTTCGGTAGGCGACAATATACTTGGAATCGGACACCGTTTGGTTATTTGAATGCCCCAGCAGACTTCAATATTTTCCTGCATAAGGCTTTGCCTGATGCTGAGACTAGAGGCACCCTCGTCTATGTCGACGACATACTGGTGAAGAACACCAGTTTTCACTGACCATTTGCAAGAAATAGAGCATGTCTTCCAGCAACTGAAAGCTGCGGGAGCAAAGCTGTCCTTGTCAAAGGGCCAATGGTGCCGGAAATCCCTCAATTATTTGGGTTACGAAGTTTCTGCTGAGGGACTGCGGCCTCAAAGGAAGAGAATTGCGGCCTTGCAACAACTCAAACGTCCGACCAACGTGAGTGAGCTGCGCTCATTCTTGGGCATTTGCAATTATTCACGCCAATTTGTGGATCAATATGCGGAGATTTCCCAACCCCTGGTCAAACTCCTCAAAAGAGATGAACCTTGGGTATGGAATCCCGACCAAGAGGCAGCTCTAGAAGAGCTGAAGGCAGCTTTGAGTCGAGCTCCCTGTCTTGCCTATCCAGAGAGTGGCAAAGAATTCTTCGTGGAACTAGGTTTCACTGATCACTCTATGAGTGCTGTTCTGTACCAGATGCATGACACAGATAGGAAAGTTATTGCCTATGCCAGCAAAGCTTTAACGGAAGTGGAGAAGAAATACTCTGACTGTGAGAAATCCTTGTTGTCCACAGTCTGGGCCCTCCAATATTTCCGCAGTTATATCCAAGGTGAGAGGTTGGTTGTTGAGACTCATCACCAACCCATCAAGTTCCTAGGCAGTGATCGGATTAAATCGGGACAAGTGTCAAACAGTCGCATTGTCTCCTGGACCTTAGCACTTCAGGGCTGGCCCCTGGAGGTCAGGTATGCTCAAAACCGCAAGGATGCCGCCGCACAGGGCCTGGCTGAATTGCACGATTGCACTGCCAGAGAACCTCTAGTGGGTAATTTAGACACCGATATGGAGTCATGTACGCCTGAGCCTTCTCGTCATCATCCTTATGATGAGAACCTCTGTAAAGGCTACCCCAAGGTGTATGTGGACGGTTGTGCTTACCGTCGAGAGCCTGACCATGAACTGGTAGCAGGTATAGGTGTGGTTTGGAACCAGAACCACCCTTGTGAACCCTTCAAGTACCGTCTAGGTACCAAAACTAATCAGTATGCAGAGCTAGCTGCAGCCCTGGCAGCTCTCCAGTCTGCTGCTCAGGGAGGGGTTCACACCCTAACCATCTGTACTGATTCAGACTACGTCCGACAGAATTTTGTTTCCCACTTACCCGTTTGGAAATCTAACAATATGCTGAATTCCAAAGGGAAACCTGTCAAACATGCCGGATTGATTCTGGCCTTGGACAAGGTAGCTCATGAAAATGACATGACCATCTACTGGAAGAAAGTGAAAGGTCATTCCCGTGTTGATAACCCTGACAAGATTGGAAATGATCTAGCTGATCAGCTTGCCAAGGAGGGTGCTGTCTCTGGAGACCTCTGGCAGTTGGAGGCTCCCGAGACCAATGGGCTTCAAATGGTGACAGCGGTTACCCGACGACAAGCTCAATTATCCACCATGCCCCCTGTGGTTCAATGGTGTGGCGAGAGCACAGATCTCGACCTCGTGCAAGCCCAGAAACAAGATCCCACTCTTGGACGTTTCTACCTTTCTCTGCAGAACCCCCGGGAACACCCATTAACTCTGGAGGATTGTCAGGACGATGAGGAACTGAGGATCCTCTACATCTCCAAGGACATGTTCCATCTCCAGAAAGATCTGTTGATACGGACGAGTAAGCATGGTATTGTGCAATGGGTGGTACCTCGGGCCTTCCGAGGAGTCATGTTACAGCACGCTCATGATGAACCTTGTGCCGGTCATAGAGGTGACCGAATAACCTATGAAATGTTGAAACAAGTGGCCTACTGGCCCCACATGTACCAAGATGTACAATTGTATACTAAAGGTTGTCTGACCTGTTGCAGATTTCAACCTGCAGCTCCTTCTCATAGAGCACCTTTGAGAAACAGAGGTCTGACCATGCCTTGGTCTGATCTCCAGATTGATTGGATCGGCCCCGTGCCCCGATCCTCTCGAGGCAACAAATATATGTTGACAGTTACCTGCTTATTTACTAAGTGGGTCGAGTGCATCCCAGCACCCAACTGTACCGCCGAGACCACAGCCACCTTGTTGTTAAAACCATGTTTTCAGCAGGTGGGGCCTCCCCATGCGAGTGGAATCCGACCAGGGTTCCCACTTCACGGGACAAGTCATTAAGCATCTGTGGAAGGTACTAGGTGTGAAGGCCAAAGTCCACATTGCTTATCGTCCACAATCCTCTGGACAAGTGGAGAGAGCAAACAAAACTATCATCAGTATCTTGAAGAAGTATGTTTCTTCCTCTGGGAAGGACTGGGACATCAAACTGCCCTTGGTCCTGATGGCTATCAGAGCCACGCGTCATCGTGCTACTGGTGTGTCCCCTTTTGAGATGATGACAGGTAGGGACATGGTTTTACCCCTTCGTCTTCTTTACAGGACTAATGATGTGAATCTCACTGCTGCTACAACTGCTCATGAATATGTTGCCCATTTAAGGCAACACTTGCAAAGTGCCTTTGCCTTTGCCCAAAAGAATTTGGACACTGCTGCTAGGGGGAGGAAGGCCTACTATGATTTGAGAACTACCTCTAAAGAATACCAGATTGGCGATAAGGTATTCTACTACAATTTTGGTAAGAATAAGGTTAAAGACTGTAAATTTCTACCTAGCTGGAACGGTCCATTTCCTATTGTGGATAAAGCCTCCCTGTTGCTTATCAAATTCGAATGAAGTCCAGTACTGAGAGGGAAGGCTCCCTTAAATGGGTCCACATTAATCAGCTTGGACCGTGTCATCCCAGTAAGCTCCTTCCTGAAGAACCTCTTGCTGAAGTGAGTGATGCTAACCTTGAGGCGGGATAGCCTGTTTGTTTTCTTTTACAGATGGAGTCCCGAACTTTGAAGGTCCTGTTCCTGATTTTGCTGTTAGCGGGATCCGAGGTTGCCAGATTGATTGAACCTGGCCCTCTTTCTGGTGTCGTGCTACAGGATGCGCCTGGTTTCCTGATTACACAGTCCCAGACTGTCACACAGAAAGTTTTTGTGTCCCTAGATCCCCGACATGTTTTACAGAAGCATTTTGAATCGTCTGTTGCACACATCACTAATATATGTGGTACCTAATCTTGGCATGTGCCAACGCTCTAAAGACATTCATTGGTTGTGTCCTGGTAAACCTTTCCTGAAGGACACTTCTACGGCTCTTTGTGGGTTGTCTGCTGAAAATGTGAAAGAACAATGTAAAGTTACCATGACCAAGTACGATGACTTTTCAGAGACGAAAGTTGCTGTTGTCAACAATGTTTGGCTGGTTAGCACCCCTTTGAGTGAACTCCTGGTCACCATGAATAAACATGACATTCATAATAGAGTTCCTCTACCCTGCAATGTTTGCTTGATGGATGTTCCCAAGAACTCCATTGTTAATGTTGGTGGAGTTTCCTTGTTTTATCTTGATGCTGACCCTGTTTCGACGGAGCTCCAGATTTTGGATGTGTTTCGCGGTCATGAGATTGACTTCACTGCAGCCTTGACCTATCTTTTGGACTATAAGGACTCTCACACAGTTGAATTGTCCATTGACCAGGCCGACCTTGCCATTGCTGATTATAACTTTGATTCCCGAGATGTGGACATTTTACAAACTGATTTTATGTCCCATGTCATTGTTCCTGGTCTTTTCTTTCTGTTGGTGCTCCACTTTCTTCTCTCTTTGTATCAACTGCGACAGATTCGTACTCTTCGTCGCTCTCTGCATCCTGCACCTCTGCTGCCTGCCATGCGTCTGCAGGATTTGCTGGAACGTCACACTTTTGAATAAGTGTCACCATTTTCTTTGAAAGTTATCCATTACTCTTTTTTTTTTTTTTTTATATCTTTATTTATAACATTTTACAAAATAAACAGAAACATACACATTAGTTACAAAAAACCTCCCCCCCTAAATAACAAAAAAAAATAAATAAATAACTAAACCCACGCCCTAACAAAAACCTAACCCCAGATATCTATAGCCCACATCCTAAACCCCCCCCACCAACCCCCCCCCCGGGAGCTTACGAATATCAACAACCATCCAAAACGCAGACTAGGCCCTCTAGACCCCATATCCCCAAAGAACATACACATGGGAGCCACTACCCACCTCCCGCCTACCCGGCTTAGTAAGCAGCACGAGTAGCACAGTTTTCTATGAACTCTCGCAAAGCGGCCCATCGTGGTGTAGAAGTAGACCACTGTTGAACTCCTTTACGAGGCATTTGCTCATACTTGCTATACAAGCAAACTTGATTCCACCACGACACCCAATTAACATCATAGGTGTGTTTCCAATTAGATACAATCAGGTATATCGCAATCCCTAACATAAAATCTAGTAAAAAGAAACAGTTCTTTTGTAATGTCGGAATAGCAGCAAGGGAGCGGAAACATATGATCCTCCAGGACAACACAGCGCGAAAGTCCAAGACCAGCTGTATCCGCTTCCAGACCTTTAACCAGAAATCTTTCAAACAAGAGCATTCAAAGACCGTATGGGCAAGCGTGCCTTGTCCACCGTGGCAAGACCAACACCGCATTTCTTCCCCCTTGCCCCATCTGCTAACCCTGGCTGGGGTATAGTAAGCTCTATGAGCAAAGAAGAACAAGGTCTTCGTGATCGCAGCAGATTTAGAGATTCTTGTCTGCTTTGACCAAAATCGTCGCCAATCAGGCGGCGAAAGGGAAAACTCAGCATCAAGCTCCCATCCCTGCTGCGTACTACTAACCGGCGGACTTTTCTGCTGGGACAGCAAGTCATAATAATATGAAGCCGCACCTTTCCCAGTTATCTGCTCCCTCACCTGCTGGATAGTGCCAATTATCCCTACCCCAACCCGCGGTCTACTTAGCTCAATCCCGGCCTTACTGACACAATGTTTAAGTTGCAGCCATTGAAAATACAATGAGCCCGGGAGGCCATACTCCTCTTGCAATCTCTCAAACGGCTTCCACACCCCCTTCGCCAACAGCTGCCCAAGAACCCACACCCCTCGAGAATACCATTTACTCCAAGCGAATGCTTTTCGTTGTATTTTGAAAATTGGATTAAACCATAGGGGAAGAAGGTCAAAGGTCTCTTGGCCCTCCACCCCTAGGGCACTACTCAGAGCACGAAAAGCCAATTGTGTGTCCGCTATCATCAGGGGGCATCTCTTTCCCTCAGGGATCAGCATACCAGGGAGGTACTGAAGCGGGAATGGTGCCAGGAGAGTCTCCTCCACGTCCAGCCAAACTGGCCTCTGAGCAGAAACGTTCCCAGCCCAGCCCGAACCCTGTTTCAACAGAAATGCCAGGTGATATAGACGAAAGTCAGGAAATTTCACTCCTCCCACTTCTTTGCTACCTTTAAGCTTTTTAAGAGCAATCCGGGGGGCTTAGCTCCCCACAAAAAATGCGTCAGCAGCCTTTCCAGTTGTTGATATACTGAGCTCGGAAAAAGACTTGGCAGCATTTCGAGCACATAATTGACCTTAGGGGTGATAGTCATTTTAATTGTCTCCAGTCTACCCCACCAAGACAAATTTAAAGGGGACCACCTAGTAACCATCTCCCGCACTTTGTTGACGAGCATACTGGCATTATACTTCATCGTTTCCTCTAGCGGATGGCAATAATAAACTCCCAGATATTTCACCATTTTCGTCTCCCACATGAATGGGAATTGGGCCATATCTTCCCCATGAACATAAGAATTTAGTGGGAACGCAACCGATTTTGTCCAATTAATCTTGTAGCCAGAAAGCCTAGAGTACCTATCCATTTGCTCAAGCACACACGGCACTGACGCCGGCTCTGTAAAAAGCAAGAGATCGTCAGCCTATGCCGACAGTTTAATTTCTCTAGTGCCTAGCTGAACCCCTTAATTGATAACGACTGCCGGACGCACAAGACTAATGGCTCAAGGGCCAAGTCAAAAAGCATCGGGGATAAAGGACAGCCCTGCCGAGTGCCTCTTTCCAAACAAATATCCCGCGATTGGGTAGCATTAACACACACCTTGGCCACTGGGTGAGTATAGAGAACCGTAAGCAACACAATGAAACCTTCCCCTACTCCAAACCACCTGAGAGCCGCGAACAGAAAAGGCCATTCTAAACGATCAAAAGCTTTTTCAGCGTCCAAAGACAGCCCCACTAAGGGACTACTGATGTTTTCTGCGCCTGCCAAAATATGACACAACAGTCTCGCATTATCCGCCGTCGAGCGCCCTGCAACAAATCCGCATTGGTCTGGGTGAATCAGCTTAGGCAATACTACTTTTAATCGCTGAGCCAATACAGTTGCAAAAATCTTATAATCTGCGTTTAATAAGGAGATAGGCCTGTAGTTGCCTACTTGCTGCGGGTCTCTCCCAGGCTTTTCCAGCACAATCACATTAGCTTGCGCAAATGTACCCCCAGCCGCAAGCCCCTCACCCAACCGCAAAAAGTACTGCTGCATATAGGGAACCAAATCCTTAGCAAATACTTTAAAAAATTCAGCTGGAAGCCCGTCCGGGCCCGCCGCTTTACCCGAAGCCAACGACCGGATAGCCTGCTGGATCTCCGATTGAGAAATCGGCGCGCCCAACATAGCAGAGTCGCTGCCGTCTAATATGGGCCGTTGCAGTTCATGCACAAAACCATCAAAGTCACTCTGAGCAAAGGTGACTTCAGAAGAGTAGAGCTTAGCATAGAACCTTCTAAAAAGCTCTGCGATATCTTCATCAGTGACTACCAGCTGATCCCTCAGGGGGCATCTAAGCGCTGCTACATGATTAGCCTCCCGCCGTGCCTTAAGGGAGTTGGCCAGCAACTTCCCAGCCTTGTTACTCTCCCAATAATAAACACTGTTCTGCGCCTTTATACTACGCTCAACTTCATCCGATAACAACACATCATACTGTAATCGCAAACGCTGCAACCGCAAGAGCACACAGGGATCAGACCTTGCCACTAGGACCCGTTCCCCAGCTTTAATCTGAGCCTCCAGAGCCTTGCGCTTCTCCTTCTTTGCCCGGGCCTGCGCTATACCAAAACTCGTAATATTAGCTCTCATGGAGGCCTTAAAGCCATCCCACCAGGCCCACAGTGCAGTATCCTGCAAAGAATTAAACTGAAAATACTCAGATATCGCATTTCGAATGTATAAACAAAATTCTTCATTCGCAACCAGGGATCTATCAAAGGACCACCTAGGAAAATTAGGAGCCGCCTGCGTAGTTTCTAGCAAAAGCGAGACTGCCGCATGATCGGACAGGTGTGCTGGATGGATAGTAGCAGTTACTATGTTGGGCAACAGTTTCCTAGTAACCAGGAGCAAGTCAATCCGCGACAAGGACTGATGCGGTGAAGAAAAAAAGGTAAACTCCAAATCTCTTGGGTGCAGCAGACGCCACACATCAATCAGTCCCCTGTCCCGAATCAACGATGTAAAAATTGTTAATGCCTTCGAGGAATTGGAAGTTCTAGGTGGCTTCCGATCAGTCAGGGGATCAAGCACTTGGTTAAAATCCCCTCCCAAAAGGAAATGTTCCTCCCTGACCAAGTGTGTCTCTTTGGCCAAAAAATTAAAGAACTCTGGACAATCTCTATTTGGGCCATAAACATTCATAATAGTCAAGTCAAAAAGACCCAATTTAAGTTGTACCTTTACCCACCGCCCTTCCGCATCTGGGCGAGATTGCAAGACTTGTGGAGCAAGAGCGCTTCTAACTAGGACCGCCACTCCATTGCGTTTACTCACTGCAGCTGAAAATGCAACCAACGTGAAGGGCTTGATGCTGAGTTTCAAAGATTCATTTCTATTCAAGTGGGTTTCTTGAAGCAGCAGTATATCAACCCGCTCCTGCTTACCATAAGTGATTATTTTCTTTCTCTTAAGGGGGCTGTTAATACCCTTAACATTCAAAGAGAGAATTTTTAATTGTGCCATCCCATACACTTATCAACCATCCGAAGCATTGTTGGCAACACCACCTGGAGTACTATCACAATTCTCTTGCCCTCGCCTCCCACTGAATCACTCCATGCCCTCCACACACATATAAAGCTACGCCCCCTACCCTTCAGCACCCATGTCACCTGATCCCAATATATAGGCCCAATCCGCCCACACCATAGATTCATGTTAGTAAGCCCCGGGGATACCCCAATAACCAAGAAAAAACTGGGCGAGCCCAAGACGAGCCGGATGGCCCCGGCGGGCGAGAGTCTCGTTCCAGCTTAGCTGACTGCAATCCAAGCATACAAATAAGTGCCCTGAAACAAACACACTGAACCCCCCCACCCAACCTTCACTCACCCCTCATAAAATACAGAAACCCCCAACCTGAGTATAAGAGAAAACACACAATGTCAAAAACAAGTAAGCCAATGTCCAGTTCACCGCTTCTCACAAAGTATCTTCTCCCCTTCCTCTGGCACGAGCTGCTACAAAACCAGCCACTCAGCTAGCAATCAACTCCATCATCTCATCACTGCTGCTTCGTGCTCTTCCAGGTAAAGATGCAGAGCTTCAGGCTCATCAAAAGTTCTGGTCTGATTGTGGAGAGTTACGCGCAGCCGGGCAGGATACAAAAGGCCAAATCGGGCCTGCAGGCCTTGGAGTCGTGGCCTCAGTGCCAGAAACCTCTTGCGGCGATCCACGGTGCTCTTTGCGAAGTCTGGATAAAAAAACAACCGGTGGCCCTCAAACTCTACCGGCGAATGGGAACGTGCTGCCTCCATTATTTCCATCACCTGCTGGTATCGGAGAGCCCTCAGGATAATTGGCCTAGGTTTCTTGTAAGTAAGCTGGACCTGCGATGGTACTCTATGAGCCCTGTCAATCTCGAAGGGCATAGCAAAAGAGAGCTTCAACACCATCGGGACCATTTTCTGCAAGAAGGTGATCATGTTTTTCCCTTCTGCACCTTCCGGCACACCCACAATACGAATATTATTTCTGCGGGCCCTGTTATTGCCATCTTCAAGCTCCCGCTGCAAAGAGCGGATTTGCTTCGCTTGCCTGTCGACGACCCGCAGCCGCTCCTCATGCGCCGCTACCATGTGCTCCACCTTCTCCTGGCGCACTGAAAGTTTCTCTAAGGAGCTTCTCACTTCCCCGAGGTCTTCACGCATCTGTGCTAAGGATTCTCCGTTAGCCTGCATCATTTCCTTCATCCCCCGCAGCTCAGTTAATATCTCCTGCAGGGCCTCAGGCTGCGGATGTTCCCGGGCAGCCGCCATTTTTTGGGGGGAGGAGGCTCGGTCTTAGTGCGTTTTGCACTGTTACTTTGCGCTGCAGCAAAGTCTAGCCTTGCAGGTTTGGGGCCAGACATATCCCTTAGTGCACTCCGCTGTGGCGAATCAACAAAATCCTACTGCAGTCAGCAATTTACAGGATTCTCAGTCTCGCTCCGCAGGAGCTCCGACCTTAGCCGTCTGTCCCGCTCGGCATTAGGCTCCGCCTCCGTTATCCATTACTCTTAATTGAGTTGGTTTTTTTTTCATAGATAGCATGTGTTCATTTTACTAACACAGTTACACATGGCTTCTCATTACTTTTGAGTGTTCACCTTAGTGTTACACTAACACATTATATTGCATTACTGATATGCATTTTTGGTTTGGATACTATATATGCTCTTCAGTTTGAAGTTGACATGTCTTATCTTAATTGATTTGACTTGCCTGTATCTATGTCATTTTATTTTGACTTCTTTTATTGCTTGAGTGTATTCACTGTATTATTCCTCATGCAGTATTGTTTTCATGCATATTGTGCTTGAAGTATTATCCACTTATCATGCATTAGTCAATCATTTGTCATTTGGTTCTGACCTGCACGGTAGTACTGCTAGTTAGGTTTTGTACGATGGAGTGTACTCCCTTGTAGCATCCTCCATCTTACAAGGGGGGGGAGATGTAGGGCTGGTACCCCTGCAATTCTACATGCAAATCTCTGGCCTGCTCTGCAACTCAGGCCTGAACCAAACTGCACCAAACAAGATGGATTCTACACTTCACTTTTGCTGTGTTCAGCTATAAGCCTGTCCTTCATGCAACTGCTTGCACAGCGTTTCTAAGTGTGCATGCATACAGAGACTATTGTCCGTGGCTGGCCTTGGACACTTGTACATGCCCAGAAGTTACATACTGTTGCTTCTGCCTGACTTTTACCATGGCTCCTTTGTTTGCAAGACGCTGCGCATCATCGACCTTCTGATTCGCTGAGAATACCTCAGACTGCCTGGTGCCCACCAATCATCGGACCTATGACGGAGGATTCTCACACAGAATTCTGCATTCTGCGCTGGAAAAAGTTCTGAGTTCTAAGTAGCGGTGAGAGAAGGAGTTGGGGGTTTTTCTCCCCACCTGGACATAGACTTCTGCACCGGTCCTGCTGCTGTGCACTGCGTACCTGATTCCTGAGCCTTTCGCCAGACGTGTGGGCTAGGCCGTCCTTCACAGGTCTGAGATAAGACTTTCACTGATCCCTCCGGTTCGGACTTACTGCGGCTCGCCTGACGAGGCTAGAGCCCGCACCAGCTAGAAGCTGCTTCTGAGTGCCAACGGAGCTAAGGTACTAGCTTATCTCTCCTCTCCTGGAAGGGCAAAGGGGTTAGCAATATATTTCTTACTTTTCCTAAGTGCAGAGCGAATCAGTGACGTCTGGTTTACTAGTCTGTGATTTATTGCGTTGTCCAATTGTATATCTGTACAATAACAAATTGTTACTTTATGTTTCTAATTAGCCATATATGTGTGTTTGTATATTTTTCTATTTGGTTGCCTATAATAAAGTCTAATATATATCTGCAGAACAGAATTCTTTCGTGGCTCATTGCCAGAATAACTTCCGAACCTTGGGCTGTATATTAGTAGCTATCTCCCCTAGACAACAACAGAGAGTCTAACTTATTTTTGTGCTACGAATATACCCGACAGCTCCACCTCAACAAGAACCCATACACCCTCAGAAGTATGCCAATTTCATACAATCTAAAGCTATCAGAACAACAACCTCTTCACCCCAAAGTCCTCCGACATCACACACCTCCTCATCCCAAAGTCCACTCCAGCAACAAGGACAAAATTTCCCTCTCTTTCAGCTCTCCTCTTCACTCCTTCAACTTTCCCCTCCCTCTGCAAAATGTGTTGAAGACATTATCGTCAAAATGAATACTACCACAGCACCTAACGACCCCTGCCCAGCACACTGGATAAGAGCTATGCGATCCGACTTTAGCCCTGTCATAGCAGAAATAATAAAGATGTCCTTCTCAACAGGCACCTTTCATCAGCACTAAAGCAGACCTCCATAAGACCGCTGCTAAAGAACAATCAACTAGACCCAACAAAAGAAGAATCATACCGCCCGATAGCTAGTATACCGCTGCTATCCAAAATAATTGAGAAAGTAACCAATAATCAGATACAACAACACATAGACACCTCCTCCCCCCTTGATCCCAGTCAGCACGGATTTAGGGAAGCTCACGAAGTAGAGACACTGTTGACCACATTAACCAACACACTCATCAGTGGACTAGACAACATTAACAAGGGCTTCGCACTAATATTCCTCGACATATCTGCAGCATTTGACTCGGTTGACCATGAAATACTACTAACCCGCCTATATGACAAGGGAATCCACGGTCTAGCATGGAAATGGTGCAAATCATACCTGGAAGACCGCTTGCAACACGTCCGGACTATTAAAGGCACATCAGAACCTTTCCAGCTAAAACAAGGAGTTCCACAAGGCTCATCCCTATCTGCACTCCTATTTAACATTTACATGCAGCCCCTGTGTGACATCACTCGATCCTTTGGCATTTCCTCGCTGATCTATGCAGATGATGTTCTACTATTCACTCCATTCAATGTCAAGCTCCCAGATTACACATCTTTAGTAAATTGCTTTAATGCAATAGCAGACTGGTTACTCACGCAGAATATGCGAATAAACTACAAAAAAACTGAAGTACTGATTGTCACGAAAAACAGAGAATTCACACCCCCGGAGACCCTAAGAGTACGAGACGCACACCTCCCAATCAAGCCCTCCATAAGATACCTTGGAGTGATACTGGACCATCGCCTAGATTTTAAAGAACATATCAACCGCACTGTGAAAACCATTTATTTCAAGATAAGGACCCTACACCATCTGAAAAATATGCTTGACCCAGACAGCTTCAGAACTATATTCCAAGCCATAGTCACACCCCACTTCGACTATGCGAATATAATACTCCATGGTCTCCCAAAGAACTCACTAAATACATTACAACTAGCCATGAATGCCGCAGCCCGGGTATTATACGGTGCTTCAAAGAGCGATCACATAACACGCATCCTAATGGAGCTTCACTGGCTCCCTATACACTGCAGAATAACATATAAAGCCCTTATCTTGACCTTTAAAGCAATAAATACTATAGCTCCGTCATCAATTTCAAAACTCCTCCATCACACTCCCAACACCAGATCTAGGAGGTCAGCAGCGGCAAATACCCTAGCTACACCACATGAGGCCACAAAATACAAACGATCAACAACAGACAGGGCTTTCGCGTACTACGCACCCAGATGTTGGAACAACCTACCTCCCAACATTAGAGCTATTACTGACCTCAAGCAATTTAGAAAAGCCATAAAGCATCACCTCTTCATTCTACATTTCCAAAGCACATCATCAACCCTCTAACATTTACAGATAAAGTGTAACCGCCCTACTTAAGATGATGAAAAGAAACTCCATCCCGTGTATATAGGTCCTATACATGCTACAAATATGTACATAGTTTCCCTAAGTTATAATCCCAGTTGTATATTTCCTGTTTTATGTAAACTCACCACAGTCTGTTGATTGAAATGAGTATTCCTGTTTAATGTAAACCGCGCTGATGAAAAAGAGTGCGGTATAGAAGAAATACAAATAAATAAATAAATAAAATAAATAAAATGTGTAAATGCCAGCATAAGAAAAGAGACTCTTTTCCCTCTCAGCACGTCCTAAGATGGCCTCTACTTATCCTCCCTAACCCCAACATACCCAATTTGGAATTAGCATTGTATATTGGCACCTTTTAGTAGTTGTACAGTTTTCTTGCTGTAAATAATGATTGTGGAGGCAAAATGCTGTTTGCTTGTTGAAGAGTTGTTGGCTCTGGCTGAGTCGTAAAGAGAATAGATATGTTTTCTTTTTTGAAAATAATGGGGCACATGCTTCTTAAAATCTGTGAATAGACATTGAAAGAAACTACAGTAAATGAAACTACTGATGTGAAAAAAATGGAGGGTGTGTGTGCTTCGGTTTACCTGGTCTGGGTTCAGTTGAGACTTAGGACCCTTTTACTAAAGTCTTCTAAACGGCTAACCTGCATTTTAGCAGGCAGTAACAGTCCACAGTAACTGTTAGTGCAGGCATGACAAGTATTGGTCACTAAAATGCACGTTAATTGCCCATTGTATGAAGGGGCAGAATGTGGGCATGGAGAACTCCCAGAGCCCGCCTCTTTCCATCGGGGCCCAACGGCATAAAAACCGCCGTTGCCAGGGCCCAGGAGCAGCAGCGCTTTCGTCGGGGGTGTGAGCAGGAGCTCCCCCTTCCTCCCAGAGCCCGCCTCTTTCCATCGGGGCCCAACGGCATAAAAACCGCCGTTGCCAGGGTGTGCCCGCGCCTTGCGGGCCCGCGGCTGAGGGCCTCGCCAGAGGGCCCTTTGGCGTGGCCCTTAGGCGTTGGTCCGTGGCATCTGTTCCTGGAGTCCTTGATGAAGTATGGATGCCCTTCCATGTATCAGGGTAATGTGCTGTGCCATGTCCTTCTCTTCCTCTTGTCTGTTTGACTGTCTCTGTCCTCTACTCTGTCCTATCTTATAAATGGCGTTCCTTTCTTGTTTCCCTAAATGATGTAATATTGTAAACCGCTCTATGCCTTTGGGTCTGAGCGGTATATCAAATTCCAATAAACATAAACATAAACATACATAGCATGCAATAACTGTTAATGTGGCAATTAGCTTGGGTGCACTTGGCAATAGCGCTATGGGTGGTGTTAGGTACATCTGCATTAAATGTGCCACACGTTAGGGTATGCATCCATGTAGTAACTGTTGGGAACATGCTGGCGATACCCCCTCAACACTTAACATGGAGGATTTGCACTTAAAGCATGTTAGTTTTCATGTTAAACATGCTAACAGGCTGTAGTAAAAGGGGCCCTCATTCTTTAGCCAGATCTTTCAATGCTTCTGGCCCATTGGTGTCAAGCAGCTTTGACATCACTTCTTTGATTGCCTGTCCATTCTGAATATCTTGAACTTGAGCTTTACCTTTATAGCCCTGAATTTGAAGCAGCAGTGCCTGCCACTTCAAAGCACTGGCAACATGTATATTCATTTATTTAACTAGGCTTGTATAACGCTTTTCTACCAGTTAAAGCAGTGTACTTTCAAATACTGTATATATATTTTTCCCTTCTCCCCAAAGGGCTCACAATCTGTGTTTTTGTACCTGTGGCAACGGATGGTTAAGTGACTTGTCCAAGGCCACAAGGTGCACCTATGGGACTAGAAACCCCAGTCCTTCTGGTCCAAAGTTGCTCTCCTCTAGCAGGATTCAAATCCATGGCTGTCCAGCCTGAGGTAACTTGCTCCAACCACTAGGCCACTCCTTCCTCCCTGACAGCCTTTGTCTTTCTAAGTCACTCCATTCCATAAACGACACTATAGTACTGGAAGATCTTTTTCATAATGACATCACTCCCTTCAGAAGCCAGAATTCTCAAATGCTTCCCAAATGCAATGCCTAGGTGCTGGTTATTGGCTGTTTGCCAGTAGTCTGCTGTGGCAGCCTGAAAGCATGCTAGTACTTGGGTGGGTGACCTCCTTTAATGCCAGGGGTTGTAAACTCACTGTGCAGATGAAAGGCCTGGCAATCCACCTCAGGTTACATCTTGTCAAGAAACCCAAGGGGCTGAGTTGCCAGGAGACAACATTGACTCAACGATACACTTTGCATATGGGTACTGGCACCCATTTTTCTAGGTTTACCACAGTTCATAGTGCCGATCATATTATTATAATGCCTGCACATTATTTTTTCTAATGCCCTCACTTTCATGAATGTGTTGTACTAATAATACCATCTGACGCTGTTAAATGGCATTATATCTCCACTTTTATGGTTGTTAATTATCTGTGTTACCACGGTTAAAACCCTAAAAAAAGGTATGTGGTGGGGGGAGGTAACCTGCACAAAGGAAGAGTTACAAGCCTAAACAAAAACATAAGTAGTGGGTTAGCCTGTATGAAGTGGAAATTAAAACCTTAAACAAAGGCATGGGTGGAGGTAACCTGCATAAAGCGGCAGATGAAACCCCATACAAAGAAACAGCAGTTTACAATCCTGACCACCTTACTGGGCAAATTGGAAGGACCACACTGGTCTTTATCTGCCATCATTTGCTGTGTTACTTTATTATATACTGATCTGGAAGTGTCTAGAATAGTTGTTGCATACACTTGAAGTGATAATGAGAATATCTGAGAGTCTTTGTCACAAAGAAAGTGTGAGTGAACAGATGAAGTACTTTATCACAATATGCTTCCAGCTGTCCTTCTTGTCAGCTCTTATCACTTTATGATCTTCTTCTGAAGAGCGGCATTAGCCACAGGACAATGCTACCCTTCTACGTCTGCTTTGCTAAGCAAGTTATTAGAGGACATCGAACAAGCTTTGGTGGAATACAGATGTTCATTCATAATTGTACAAGTCATGGAAGTCATGGACGCTTCAAGCATGGATGAGTTATAACAGGTTCTTCACATAGGCATCAAAACATTTAAGTAGAAGCATGTGCAGTTGGCTTTTTATCATCACCTTTTTCCATTGTTTCTTAAATAGCACTTTGCCCTTAGCAATATTAACTACTTGGATTTGGATTCATAACTAAAGGGAAAATATTTTAATTCATCATGGGATTCTTTCTTGATAATTCAGTTTTTAGTCTGCAAGCTAATTTTTAAAGAGGAATAGAACGAAAATGTCTCTCCTATCAGTATAAAGTCATGCTTATTAATTAAATGTGATTGAAAATAACTGCTTGCAGAAAGGTCATGGTATTGGTCTCATGTGCATATTCAAGGGAGAAATAAGTCTTGTATCTAGAATGAGTTGCATAGGTCTAGAGTGCTGGTAATCTAAAAATCATGTCAAGGACAGTATCTCCCTAGAAGATCATCTACAAACCTGTAACTTTGAATTCCAGAAATGAGTTAGAACCTGTTTGTGCAAGGGTTTGATGGGCATTACTAGAGTTTGGCCAATACTAGATTCAGAAAGTGAGGCTGGAAAAGGAGAGACATTTTGACTTAAGAAAGGTTGGTTGGGTAGGAAAAGGAAGAAACTTAAGTTTGTGTTTTAGTGGTTCACCAGTCAGAGATAGTTGTTTAGGAGGGAAAGCTGGGGGTTATGAATATGCTACTTTTTGATTTATTATGAGCAGCATATACTGCTTTTTTATCTGATGGATATATGTTTTTGTGGTTTTGTTTTATTCTGGGATGTTTTTGTAATTCTCTTTGAGGATGGACAGGAAAGGCAAGAAATAATAAGTTAATAAGAACAAACATCATAATTAGTATCAAAACAATCTTAAAAACTTAGGAAAAAAAGACTGTTAGGAATATTGTATAAGTGGAGGAGTAGCCTAATGGTTAGGGCAGTAGATTAAAACCTGGGAAGCCAGAGTTGAAATCCTACTGTGGCTCCTTGTGATCATGGGTGAGTCACTAACCCTCCATTGCCTTAGGTGCAAACTTAGATTGTGAGCCCTCTGGGGACAGGAAAGTACCTGTTGTAGCTGAACATAGGAGTGGAGGAGTAGCCTAGTGGTTAGAGCACTGCCTTGGTAACCAAGAGACTAGTGTTCAGTTGCACTAGTACTCCTTCTGGCCTTAGGCAAGTTACTTAACCTTCCATTGCCTTGGTAGAAGGGCCTGGCAATCTGCTTCTGGTTACACGACCAAGAAAACCCAGGAGCTGCTGGGTCACCAGGAGTCAGCATTGACTTGAAGGCTCACATTGCAGTTGAATGTAACTCACCTTGAACTTCTGAGAAAATTCAATCACCTTTCATCAGTGAATCAAGGCCATTATGTGGCTCATAACTCCAAAGGATATCTTTTTTTTTTTTTTTGCAGAAACTAGAATATTGGATGGCAAGACATAACACATTCTTTTTTGGATCATTGATTTAGGTTTTTGCACTATGTAAAATTAATTTACATAGAAAAAGCTAGCTTGGGAAAAGGCTTAAGAAATAGAGTTAGAGAGGCAGACATGCCTAGCAGTTAATGGACTGGTAGGTGAAACCGATGAGGACATTTGCACATATGGAAGTCATTATTACTATTTTAAGTTTTTGTCTAGAATCTGTAATTTCAAATCAGGTCACAGTCATAATTTTTGATATTTATAAATCTGCTTTTCAAGTGCATGAAGGTGTTGTGGGAGGTTCCCAGTTGAAAGCACTGAAAACCTGAGTCCCCATTTATTCATTAGAGAAAGAACATGAGCAATGACAATGCAGGGTTTCCCAAATGCCTTGCCATCAGGGCTGTGCCAGCGGTATAGCCACACAAATACAGAAGGGCATCAAGGGCATCACTGGGCTTCCAGAAAGCCCAACAAAACAGAGTTCCTGTACATAGTTGAGTGGGGAGGGGGGTACCAGGTTCAGAAGTCGCACAGGGCACATTTCTAGCTTGGTACGGTCCTGCTTGTCATATACCCCAACCCTGCTTTAGAGGAACTATCTCTATGCGGACAGAGGTAATCTCATCTCCATACCTATGTGATCATTGTCGTCTTCTACTACTGCTACTATTAATCATTTATATAGTTTTACAAGGCATATGCAGCACTGCACAGATAAATATAAAAGACGGTCCCTGCTCATCAGAGTTTACAATCTAATCAAGACAGACAATACAATAGTTGAGAATAAAAGTACAATTAGAGAAAGGTAAGGGGAGCAAGGGATCAGGATCCAAAAGCAGCCACAAAGAGGTGAGCCTTTAGCATGGATCTGAAAAGGGGAAAGATGAAGTCAGACAAACAGACTCGGGTAGCTTTTTCCAGGCATAAGAAGCAGAAAGGTGAAAGGATCGAAGTCTAGAGTTGGAAGTGGAAGAAAAGGGCGTAGAGAGAAGCAGGCCAGTGGAAGAGTGGAGTTCACAAGGTGGGGGGTGTAGGAAGAGAAGAGAAAGGAAAGGTAGCGAGGGGCAGTAGAGTGAAGGCACTTATAAGTCAGAAGGAGAAGTTTGAATTGGATATGGAAACGGAAGGGAGCCAATGAAGTGACTTGAGAAGAGGGGTTAAATGAGCATATCAGGGCTGGCAGGAGATTAGCTGCGCAGCAGAGTTCTGAACAGATTGAAGGGCAGACAGGTGACTCAGAGGGAGACCAGCAAGGAGGAGGTTTGCAATAATCAAGAAGGGAGATGACTAAAGAGTGGATAAGTACATTAGTAGTGTGTTCAGAAAGGAACTTATGACCCCCCCCCCCCCCCCCCCCCCCGGGTAGATTTGCAAAATTTATTAAAATCAGTCCTTCTAAATCCAATAGAATTGCGGGCAGTCACCCACCCCCAACTGCGGGATAACGCAGCATGGGAGTGACCTCTTGCAGACCCTGTCACTAATTCTTCTGATGTTACTCAGATAACTGCCTTCCGGGAAGACTGGAATAATTTGTTAAAAGCCATTGAAAAGAAATGAAACCCCGTGGACAGGTGGAGAAGGAGAAGGAGGAGTCAAACATGACTCTAAGGTTGCGGGCTGAGGAAAGCGGAAGAAGAAGAGTGTTACCTACAGAGATAGAGAAAGGAGGAAGGGAGGGGGGGGGGTTAGGTGGAAAAATAAGATAATTGGTTTTGTCCATGTTCAATTCAAATGGCGATAAGACATCCAGGCAGTGGGGTCAGATAGGCAGACTGAGATATAGGCCTGGATTGCGGGAGAGATTTCAGGTGTAGAAAAGTAGATCTGGGAGCCGTCAGCATAAAGGTGATACTGAAAGCCATGGGAGGAGACCAAAGCACCAATAAACTGGGTATAGAGAGAGAAAAGGAGAGGGCCCAAAACAGACCCTTGGGGTAAACCAATTGAGAGTGGGATAGCAGTAGAGGAGAAACCACCAGAAGAAACACTGAAAGAGCGATGGGAAAGATAAGAAGAGAATCAGGAGAGGACAAAACTCTCCAGTATGACTGAAAATATTGGCGCCAATCAGTATCAGTCCTTTATGATGGTTTTAGCGCTGCAGATATCCACCCCAATATAGTTAAACTGAGACATAAATGTATTTGACACAGGCCAGAGAAAAGATCGTAATATTTTTTCATCACTACCTACTTGAACTACATTTAAACTGGTGAACGATAGGTAAAAGCTTATGTAACCTTTTGTCAGCTCCCAGAAAGATTTTGGGGGTAATTTTAATACAGGAGTTTTCCCATGGGGTTACTCCTAAAAAGTATGTGTGGTGCCAAGAAGGCGCGTATGTTTCTGAGACCCATGTGTGGGCACGGGCAGCATTGTGATTTACATATGTATTTTTTATAATGTGCGCATACTTTACACATGAATATTGACACCTGCCGCCAAACCTGTGGCTGCAATCTAGCTGTGGTATCTGACACTTTGCCCCTAGTATTTTTTTAAACATTTAGGGACCTTTTCACTAAAGCATACTAAGCAGTTAATGTGTGTTTGCGATCAGTAACGGCCAGTGGTAACTTATCATCCGGGCATGACATATTGCAGTTTGCTTGTTGAAGGGCTCTTGGCTATGGCTGAGCAATAAAGAGAATGGCTATGATGTCTTCTTTTAAGAATTAATTATGAGCACACTTTTTATAACTGCAGAAAAACACTGAAAGAAACTAAAGTATGGATGTTGAAAAAATGGAGTGTGTGTGATTGGGTTTGCCAGGTCTGGGTTCAGCTGAGATTTAGGGGTCCTTTTAATAAAGCCCACTAAATAGTTAATAGGCATTTTAGCATGCAGTAACAGCGTGTAGTAATTGTTACTGTGTGGGTATGATAGCTATCGGCCGCCCATCATGCAAAGAGCTAGAGAATGGAGTATATGGATGGAGTGTGTGCATGGAAATTACATTGCAGTCAGCATGGGTGTACATAGCACACACTAACTGGTTTTGGATTTGTTAGGAACTGGGGAGCATTCTGGGGAACGGAGGGGCTTATTCGAAAGGATGGCCTCCGATTTAATCGAGATGGAACCAGGCTGTTGGCATTAACCTTTAAAAAGTAGATACAGCAGCTTTTAAACTAGATAATAGGGGAAAGTCGACAGTTGCCTAGGAGCACATTGTTCGGAACAATGTTTCCTTGAAGGATACTAGCAAAATACTGAGTTAGGGCAGATCAAGAGAGAGGTTCCAATAAAGACTAAAGTAACACAAATGCCCTTGAATACAGAGCAGACAGTGCTTAAAGACTGCAAATTACCCCTGCCTACCAATAGCCAGATTAATGTAAATAAAATACAGTCTTTAAAATGCTTGATTGCAAATGCTAGAAATCTAAAACATTAAATAGGAAAGTTAGAATATATAGCACTAAATGAGGGGTTAGTATGATTGGTATCTCAGAGACATGGTGGAATGAGGACAACCAGTGGGACACTGTGATACCTGGGTACAAACTATATCGTAATGATAGAGCAGATCAAAGTGGTGGATGGGTTGCGCTCTATGTTAGAGAGGGCATTGAGTCACAAAGGGTTAAAGTTTTGCAGGAAACAAAATTCACTGTAGAATCTCTATGGATTGAAATTCCATGTAAAAAGGGGAAGGGGAAGGGGAAAGCGATGGCAGTGGGGCTGTACTATCAACCGCCTGGCCAGAATGAACTAATGGATGATGAAATGCACAAAGAAGCTAATAAAAGTTACAACACAGTAATAATAATGGGTGATTTCAATTACCCTGTTATCGACTGGGTCAATGTCATGGAAGGACATGCTAGAGAGATAAAATTTCTAGATGAAATAAATGACTGCTTTTGGAGCAGCTGGTTCATAAATCAACCCGAGGGGAAGCCATTTTGGACCTAGTCCTTAGTAGAACACAAACAAGATCTGGTGCAAGAGATAAGGGCGTTGGAGCCACTTAGCAATAGTGATCATAGCATGATCACATTTGATTTAATAAATGGAGGAATGATTGCAAGGAAATCTACAGTACTACCTTTTAACTTTCAAAGGAGAGACTATGATAAAATGAGGAAAATAGTTAAGAAAAAAATAAAAGAAGCAGTTGCAAAGGTTAAAGATTTTCATCAAGCATGGGTGTTGTTTAAACATACTATCTTGGAAGCTCAGACCAGATGTTTTCCATGCTTTAAGGAAAGTGGAAGGAGGTCGAAAAAACTGCCACAATGGTTTAAAGGTGAGGTTAGAGAGGCTGTTGTTGCCAAAAAAGCATATTTCAGGAAATGGACAAAGGAGTCAAATGATGAAAACAAGAAACAACATATGCACTGGCAAGTTAGATGCAAGGCATTGATAAGGTAGGCAAAGATAGAATTTGAGAAGAAGCATGCTGTGGAAGCAAAAATGCATAATAAAGACTTTTTCAAGTACATTTGTAGCAACAAAAACCAGTGAGAGAGTCAGTTGGACCATTAGATGATAAAGGGGCACTAAAAGGAGGGGACAAGGCCATAGTGCAGAGACTGAATGAATTCTTTGCTTCGGTCTTTACTGAGGAAGATGTCTGGATGTTACCCATGACTGAAATGGTGTTTAAAAGTGATGCCAGAGAAAAACTGCTTTATGGAACACAGAACTCCGTCATGCATTGGATCATATTGCACCCTTGCAACCTCATCTTTCACGCCGTGTAGTCCGTCATCCTTGGTTTCATGCTGGTCTCCGATTACAGCGTTTTACAGCGTTCCCTGTAAAATAGTTATCTCCAAGTTATAATGCCCTGTTCAATGTAATTTCAGTTTGTTCAATGTAAACCGCACTGATGCAGAATAGCGCGGTATATAAGAGAATGTAAATAAATAAATAAATAAATAAATAAATAAATAAAATAACACCTCTGGAGGAAAGCTCGAACATCAGCAACATACCACCATTTCAAATTTTGTCACGCACAATATCGCTCTAGTCTCCTCCAAGCTAAACGTACCTTCTATTCTGAATCAATTGCATCAGCCCACAACAGGTCTAGACATTTATTTTCAACCCTTCATGCTCTTTCACAACTGCAATCCCATTCCTCACGTAACATTATTCCTTCTGATTCAGTTCCCAGTGCCACCCAGTTGGCCTCCTTCTCCTCCAAAGTTCATAACTTACGCCTGTCTCTCCCATTTTGTCCTCATGCGCTTCCACCCCCCTCCCTATTTCACCCCCTCCATCCTCTCTGTTATCCCACTCTTGGGCTAACTTCCAACCCCTCACATCCCCGGAACTTCTTAAGCTTCTTTCCACCACTCGCAAGACCACTTGCCCATCGGATCCTATACCATCTGCCTGGCTCTCCGAACCCTCTCTTGGCCTACTCATGCCACTACTCACTATCATCAATTTCAGTCTTGCTTCCGGATCTTTTCCCCACCTATGGAAACACGCCCTGGGGCGCCCCCTCCTGAAGAATCCCACTTTAGATTCATCGGTTCCAGCAAACTATCGCCCCGTATCAAATTTACCATTTGCCTCTAAACTCCTAGAGAAAGCAGTTTTCACACAACTCTCCCATCATGTTGACTCAACACACTTTCTTCACCCCCATCAGTCTGATTTTCGGCCAGGCCATAGTGTCGAATCCATCATTACTGCTGTCATGAATGAAATACATTCTTCACATGATCGTGGTGATATCTCGGTGGCGGTGTCTTTAGATCTCCCTGCTGCTTTTGATTTGGTTGATCACTCTCTTCTCTCTAGATTACGGGATACAGGTGTTCGAGGTACTGTCTATTACTGGTTCCATTCTTTTTTATACTCTCGCTCTTTTGCTGTGACCTCTGCTTCATCCACCACAGACCACTTTCCTCTTACCTGTGGTGTCCCACAGGGTTCGGTATTAAATCCACTATTATTTAATGTGTTTCTGGCCCCTTTGGCATTATTAATTAAACAATCAGGTATTTCAGGATATTATTATGCTGATGACATTTTTCTCTTACATCACATCTCCTCCTCCCATCCAGATAGCACCCCTCTAAATGAGTACTTATCCCTAGTTTCTACCTGGTTTTCCTCAAACTGTCTTGTTCTCAACATTTCTAAAACTGCTGCTATCTGGTTTCCTCACAGCTCTGTCTGTCCGTCACTTACTCCTTCTTTCTCAGGTACTCCAATTTCCTTAGTACCTAAGCTCCGTTATCTAGGTGTCTTTCTCTATAGTGCTCTCACATTTAACGATCACATCTCCCAGGTCTCCCGACGTTCTTTTATTTGCCTTCGGCGCATTCGTGCCATCAGGCCGTTCTTATCCCCTCAAGCTTTGATCACTCTGCTTCTTTCACTGGTCATTACTAGATTCGATTTTTGTAACTCCATATTTACCGGTATCCCTCAATATCAGCGTCGACGACTACAACTCCTACAAAACACTGCAGCCAGGATAGTTATCCATGCCTCCCCTCACGACCATATTACTCCAATTTTGCAACAGCTTCATTGGCTTCCGCTAAACTTCCGGATACAATTTAAGATCCTCACACTGGTTCATCAAGCTATTTACTCCCACAGACCCCAGTACCTAGCCGACTTATTAACCTTTCATACACCCACTCCGCTCTATCCATATCAACCGTTTACACCTCCCTTCCCCTTCACAAGCACATTTTCAGTCAACTAGACAGTCAGCTTTCTTTTATGTCGGTCCCTCCCTGTGGAACTCCCTACCTACTGCCCTTTGACTGGAAGAGTCTTACCCCAAATTCCGCTCCCTCCTAAAAACCCACCTTTTCTCCTCTGCCTTCAGCCTTCCCCCCTAATCTCTTGATTCTCCCCTCCTTTTTATTTCTGAATATTACTGTTTTCTTTTTCATTCTCTTCTTCTTTCCTTGTTTATATTGACTGTAATTTCCTTTCTTCTTTGATTTTTTTTTAATGAATTGTAAACCGCCCCGATTTAATGGGGGGCGGTATATCAAATGTTTAATAAACGATAAACAATAAATATCGATGCACCGGAAGATGTATGACAACTATTTGATAAACTGAAAAGTAGTAAATTACCTGGACTGGATGGTATACATCCAAGGGTGTTGAAAGAACTGAAATATGAGATTGCAGACCTACTATTAGTAATCTGTGAACTATCATTAAAATCATAGTAACATAGTAACATAGTAAATGACGGCAGATAAAGATCAGCATAGTCCATCTAGTCTGCCCAGCATGTTGGCAAGCATAGGTGCACCTGCTGCTCCATGCAGGCCACCCCTCCCCACGTCCCTGTTTAGGGGTGAGCCCACCACTCCATGCAGGACACCCCTATTTGTTGAGAAATTAGATGGTTCAGTTTACTTTGATTTTATCCTGTTGCTGTAAAGGGATCCACTGTGTCTGTCCCATGCCATTTTGAATTCCGTCACCGTGTTTGCCCCCACCACTTCCATCGGGAGGGCATTCCAAATCATCTCTAATACCTAAAGATTGGAGGATGGCCAACGTAATGCCAATTTTTAAAAGGGTTCCAGGGGTGATATGGGAAACTACAGACTGGTGTGCCTGACATCACTAACAGGAAAAATGGTAGAAACCATTATAAAGAACAAAATTACTGAACATGTAGATAGTCATAGCTTAATGTGAGACAGCCAACATGGCTTCAGCCAAGGAAGGTCTTGTCTGTTATGTTTTGTTGAAGGTGTGAATAAACAGATAGACAAAGGTGAGTCAGTTATTAGTTATCTGGATTTTCAGAAAACGTTTGACAAGGTGTCCCTCATGAGAGACTCTTAGCAAAACTAAAAAGTCATGGAATAAGAGGCAGTATACTATTGTGGATCAGGAACTGGTTAAAAAGGATAGAAAGCAGAGGGTAGGGCTAAATGGCCAATTTTACCAAAGGAGAAGGGTGAATAGTAGAGTACTTCAGGGATCTGTGCTGGGTCTGCTGCTTTTTAACATATTCATAAATGACCTGGAAATGGGAATAACGAGTGAGGTAATCAAATCTGCAGATGACACAAAATTATTCAAGTTGTTAAAACCCAAGAGGATTGTGAAAAATTGAAAGAGGATCTTGATAAATTGGAAGACTGGGCATCCAAATAGCAAATGAAATTTAATGTGGACAAGTGAAAAGTTATGCACCTAGGAAAGAACAATCCAAACTATGGTCATACGATGCAAGGTTCTACATTAGGAACCACCACCCAGGAAAAGGATTTAGGCATCATCGTGGATAACATGTTGAAACCCTCCACCCAGTGTGCATTGGCAGCAAAGAAAGCAAATAGAATGCTAGAAATCATAAGGAAAGGAATGGAGAATAAAACAAAGGATATTATAATGCCTCTGTATCGTTCCATGGTGCGACCGCATCTTAAATATTGTGTGCAATTCTGCTCACCATATCTTAAAAAGGATATAGCGTTATTAGAAAAGGTACAGAAAAGAGCCACCAAAATGGTAAATGGGATGGAAGGAAACTTTATGAAATGAGGCTAAAAAGATTAAGACAACCTGGAAAAGAGACGGCTGAGGGGAGATATGATAGAGGTCTATAAATTAATGAATGGAGTGGAACGGGTAAATGTAGATCGATTGTTTATGTTATCAAAATATAGAACGACTAGGGGATATGCAATGAAGCTACAGTATAACCTATTTAAGACTAATAAGAGAAAATATTTTTCACTCAACATGTAATCAAACGCTGGAATTCATTACTAGAGAATGTTGTAAAAGCTGTTAGTGTAGTTGGGTTTAAAAAAGGTTTGGACAAGTTCCTGGAGGAAAGGTCCATAAACCATTAAAGGGGACCCGGGAAATCCACTGCTTGTCCTAATACAAGCATTGTGGAACCTGTGTCTTTCGGGGAAACTGCTAGGTACGTCTGACCTAGATTGGCCACTGTTGGAAACGGGATACTGGACATGATGGACCTTGGTGTGACCCAGTATGGCATGTCTTATGTTCTTATCAAATTAGCTTGGCTGCACATGAATTAATTGTGCTATGCATTAGGATACACATCTGTGCAGTAACTGCCAGGAACATGCTGATGACACCCCTGACAGTTACCACAGAGAATGTGCACTTCCCACATGTTAGTTTGCAAGCTAAAATGACTTAAGTACAACACCTTCATGGGTTTCAGGAAACCTTTTACTAAAGTGTGCTATACAGTTATTGTATGTTTTACTATGGAGGTCATTCATGAATGCGGTTCGCAGGGCTGCATGTTCCAGTAGGATGTGCAGCCCTGCAAGCTGCTTGGACCCTATTCACCCTCCTGTGCTCCCCGCATGTCTTGTGCTGTAAGATGGGGAGAGCCAGTGGGAAGTGGGAGAGGGTGGGCCAGCACAGCAGCTTGTACAGGGCCAATTCAGATCTGTCCCTGTATGTCCTGCCGGGCCCTTGGGAATGTGCTGCTTATACCACCTCAAAGATGATATAAGCAGCACTTTTGTGGCAATTGGGGACAGGGATCCCCCCCCCGGGGCTGGGTGCGGGGGGTCCCCGCAGCCCGATCAAGGCCACAGTAGGCCAACCGTGGGTCAGGCAGTGTCTGCAGGGAGGACGTCCCCACAGGTGGAGGGGAACACCGGGCTGTCCTCTGGCCCGATTCTGGCTACCGCTGGAACGGTTCATAACCATGGACCTGAATCAGGTCTGCAGAGCCCCGTCTTGCTCAGGGACGTCTGGAAGGCCTGGATGTCCCTTTTCCTGAATCAGGCTCCATGTGATAACCATTAAGGTGGAGTAAAGAATCCAGAGTGGTAAAAATTCCAAGCTAACTGCTTAACATGGAGTGGAGGAGTGGCCTAGTGGTTGGGACAAGGTACTTCAGGCCGGAAGGTCAGGGGTTCAAATCCCACTAGAGGACAGTAACCTTGGGCCGGAAGGACTGGGGTTTCTAGTCCCACAGGTGCTCCTTGTGGTCTTGGGCAAGCCACTTAACCCTCCATAGCCCATGTTCCCTGTAAAATAGTTATCTCCATGTTATAATGCCCTGTTCAAGTTATAATGCCCTGTTCAATGTAATTTCAGTTTGTTCAATGTAAACCGCACTGATGCAGAATAGCGCAGTATATAAGAGAATGTAAATAAAATAAATAAAAAATAAACATGTGAAAGGGCTGGGCCTGGGTGAGTTAAGGGTCGAGAGTGGGCATAAACATTGTGCTTAGCTCATGGCAATTATCATGTGCTGTCGCATTAAGCACACCTGCACTAATTGTGAATGAACTTAACGTGGTAAGAGATATTTTTGTGCAATAAGGGCGGGGGACATGCTGGACATGCCCCCAGCAGTTTTTATATGGCTTTTTTCACTTACCATATGCTGGGTTTTTGCTCCTAACATATGGTAAGTGCAAAAGCTTACAGTATTGCAATTTAATAAGAGTCACTTAGACATCTAAGTAATTGGGCTTTAAAATAGGCTCCTACTTGGCCTTCACACATCGGCAGGCTGTTATAAAATTAACCACCCTAAGACTGTGAGGGTGAGTCTTTGATTTATTTCTGAGGTCTATATCATCGGGATCATTGATATCTGAAATGTGCAGTAATTCTAGATCAGACTAATTAGATTTACAATAGAATTTAGCATGAATAAAATGAGAGAAAACATGGAGGATTCCTTGATGATTATTTACAAGTCCATTCTGTTTACTATCTAACTCAGTAAGTAGAAATAATGGGTTGGGATTTTTGTGAACAAAAACCAAGAAAGACTTTCTGAAGAGCAAAACCATTGCTTCCAGCATTTCCATAATTATTTCTGTAGGAGTATTAATATCTGAAGGCAAAGCTTATGTCAGATCAATGTTACAGCGTAGATTATGGGGGGTTTTGAGAATGTATTGCTGTATTGAATCTGGTGAATATTTCAGCTCCATTAGTTGTTCATCAAGGTGGAAGAAAGTATGATAACTTTATACATCCAGATTTTCACAAGTTATATTGCCAAACTAGTTTTGACTGGTATTCACATATCAAATGTATGCAGCTTTTAACACTTGACTTAACAAGTGCATTTAATTTCACTGAGCTTAAGTCATTGATTCCAATGTTTGTTGCTTGGAACGCTACCCATGATTTTTAATTGAAACATTGATTTTTTTTTTTTTACGTTACCTTGAAAGGGTTATATCTACCAATATAGATTACTATTAAAAGCATGATTTCATAGCAGAGAAAATAAGTCTAATATGTTTTTATTGGTAGCCATGATCCAATATATAAAGATGAATGGCGAATGCAAAGACGCCTTGATAATAGGCAACACATCAGTTAGGTTATTGAAAGCATGGAAGTATTTATGGAATAGACTCTGTAAATGATATTCAGGATGATTTTTACTTTTAACTTTGAATACCTATTATTACTTTGGAATTTTAATCCTGAAAGAATAAAGCATGATTCAAACCATTTTAAGACCCTAGTCACTAAGGATGTGTCTGGCAAGGAAAATTAGTTTGTTTTCATTTTTGTTTATGAATTTTACCCAAATTTATGATTTTTTTCAATTACATACATTTGTTTTAATGGGGAATTTTTAGTACACATTAAATTGATTTAACATGCACTAACCAGCAAGTTCAGGCACGCTAAGTTGATTAGTGCATGTTAAATCAATTTATCAAGCGCTGCATTTTTTTTAAAGCAAACTGAGAAACCAAATGTGCACTAATGAATGTACATCCATACTAGTCAGGGAGAAAAACAGTTATCAAAGACGGATAAAATGGTTTGACTGAGGTGTGATTGCTCACGTTTGACGGGAGCGTCCAAAAATGGTACAAGTTTGGGAAGAAGTATTCCAAAGCCTGACCAAGGTTTTACAAAAGAAAATCCTGAAGGGTATGTCAGTAACTTTACTGAATTGCAAGGAGGTCAGTTTGAAAAATAGGGAAGCTCCCTGGGTAAGGATGGGAGTGATAGTCGCTAGATTAGTGATAGCAAGGGCATGGAAGAAGCCTGAGTCTCTATGAATGGATGAGCTCTTTGGCCACCAGTGCTATATCCTTTGTTGCCAAAGCTGATGGTTTTAAAATGGGATAGAATAAATCATTTTACAAAAGTTTGGGACCCATACATCTAGTAGGTTATAAATGGCTGTGGATTTTTCATAATGAGGGTGTGATGGGGTCTATAGAGTGTTGCCCATCCCTCTCCAGAGGATTTATCAACAGGCCCCTTTAAGAGAACCTTCAGCTTGGGGTTCAAGACTGGGAGGGCGTAGCTCATAAGGAGAGGTTAAAAACCCAGCATGCAGCGGGAGGGAGAGAGGCCCGTGGATCCAGGAATCCTTTAAAGACAAGCTATACAAAGGTAGAAACTTTAAATGGACAAGGATGGAACTTTAACTGGGCTGGAGGAAGGGCCAGAAGATTAGCTTTGTGAAGGTATAATAAACTGGGTCTGAATAAAACAAGTTCTGTTTTCTATTTGGTGTTTGAACAGAAAACCCCTTCCCATCACATGCCATACTACCACATATTGTGGCAACTTGGGGAATTTCTCTACAATGTGAACTGAGGGAAAATCCATGTTCCTCCAGGGCTAAGCCTTTACAAGAGGTCAGGGTTTTTGTTTGTGTGGGTTAAGAGGGCTACCCTCACCTTAGTTAGGGAGCTTTCAGAATATTTAGTCAGTGCCAGACAGGCAGGCTTTGTTTTGGCCACTAGAGGCCCCTAAAAATTTGTTGGGACTGTGATACTGTAGAGTTAACAGCTGCAGAAGGGGAAGCTGTGTCGGTGTTGCATGTGAATATGACAAGCCAGGATGGAGCAACTCCTCCAGATTCCGGCAGAAGGTCAGCAGCAACAGTGACAATACCAGCAGCAACAGTGACAATGTCAGCAGCAGTGTCAACATGCTCTGTTGGAAGGGCAGCAACAACAGCAGCAGCAAGAACAGGATCTTATGAGAGCACACGGGGAACTACAGAAGATTTCCTTAGCTCAGTTGACCCAGGCCCTGCAGAGGCCACAACTCTACCCACCAGCGCAAGTGCTTCTTAAAATGACTGGGTGGCTGGAGGCGACATGTACTACCTATTTAGGAAATCTGCTGACGAGCAGCAGTCAGGCTGCATTCCAGAACACCAACCCTGATGGACTAACTACACATGCAGCTGTCGAGGCCACCATACTGGAATGGGCTGGCTGTAACCCAGAGGCCTACTACCAACAATTCAGAAGGGGGGGGGACTCCAGATTAGAGAACCCTAAGAGGTTTCTCTATTGGTTTAAGGATCTCACATGGAAGTGGCTGCAACCAGAGGAAAAGACTGGGCCCAAGATAGCCAAGATTGGGCTGTTGAAGCAGTTTTTGGAGGGCTTGACTACCCTGATGAAACAGGTTTGCCCTGGAGAGCACACTGGAAATAGTTGAGGGGTATTATGAAGCCCAGATGGTAACTGGACAGTGTGAAGAGGAAGATGCCAATTGTCAGCCAAGGAGGACAGAAGGGGAAGCCGGAACGGATGTTGGCTCCCATGTTCAGACCCCCCAAATCACCTCATAATCAAGGACTTGTCCCCAGCCATGACCCATTCACCTGTTTTAGGTGTGAAGTCCAGGGATACTTTACTCAGGAATGTTCCCTGAGTGTGGAAGAGCCCATGGAGGTCAGCCTAACCACCCCTCATACCTGTGCTTTTGTGGACAGTCCTCGCTCAGGGGCATAGAACTTTATGATTCCTGTGGAGCTCGAGGGAACCCATCTCCAGTTCTTAATAGACTCTGGAAGTGTGCGGACCCTTATTCGCCGGGAAACCATAACCCGGTTTCAAGTTGACTATGCAAAGATGGTAACACTGGCCTGTGGGGGAGGGATCCTGGGAGGGAGCACCTAGTAAAGAAACCCCTGGGGATAGCTCATGGCTTAGCAGTAGTGGCTCAAACACAACTGTCCCCTTCTGAAAGTGGGGGCTGGGGAAAGACTAGGGAGCTTCAGGAGGGCTCAGCAAGAGGAAGAGTCCCTTAAACAAGCCCATGAGTGGGTTTTGGAGGTAGATGGGGTTTCAGTGGGTATCGGAGAGTCCCCTGCATGAACCTTCCCTTATTTTGTGCTAAAGGGAGGGTCCATAAACTGGTACTGTTATAATGCCAGTCATGCCCACCTGCCAACTTCATAATACCACCTGTCTGACCTGCCCCTCTAGTGCCAATTATTGAAACCCCATTTGAAAGAGTGGCCATGGATCTGGTAGGTCCCTTGGAGTGCAACACCTGAGGCAAAAGGTATATTTTTAATCATACAAACTTCACTACCAGCTACCTGGAGGCTCTTGCTCTAAGGAATATGAAGATTACTGCGATCGCAAATGCCCTCTGGGAAGTTTTTCCGTGGGTGGGAATATCCAATGAAGCTCTCACAGACCAAGGAACACCCTTTGTATCCAAGGTAATGAAGCAGGTATGTGCCTTGGTGAAGGTCAAAATGCTGCAGATATTGTATATCAGCCACAGATGGATGGCCTCATTGAGTGATTCAACAAAACTCTGAAACAGATATTTAAAAAGTTCATGCAGGAGGATGGGAAGTATTGGGATGTTCTCCTAACCTATTTTATGTTTGCCATTCGTGAGGTACTTCAGACTTGCATGGGGCTTTTGCCTTGAGTTGCTCTTCAGAAGATGGCCAAGAGACATATTAACCATGATGAGGGAAACCTGTGAAGAACCCAATGTCGGGTATAATTTGGCGGAATACATTATACAAATGGAAGACCGGCTGTGGAAAGATGGAGAGGTGGCCAAACTCAGTCTGGAAAAAGCCCAAGATGAGCAAGCCAGGAGCTACAATCAGGCAGCCATGCACCGCACCTTCCACCCGGGAGACAGAGTTTTATTCTTGCTGCCCTCATCCGAAAGCAAATTACTCTGTAAATGGCAGGGGCCCTGTGAGTTTGAAGCAAAAGTAGGGCCTGTTAACTACAAAGTTGCCCAACCAGAAAAATGGAAGAAAGCCAAAATTTACCATATTAACCTACTGAAAAAGTGGACTCCAGTGCTGGCTGTGATGGTATATGGAAATGATTTAGAACCAGAAATTTCAGGCCTGTCGGATCCAGCACAAGTCCCAATTAGAGACCAGCTCTCTGCTGCCCAGAGAAGAGATCTAGAAGGTCTTCTCCACCCACTCTAGATGAACCCACCTCATTTGTCATGATATCTTCATGTCATCTTCTTCATTGGATATTCCCACCCAGCTTTTAAATAAATAAATAAATACAGTATCATTACTGACCCTGGGGTGGTTATCCAGCCGTGCCCATACTTTTAGTTGGGTTAAAAAGAGGCATTTCTTAGCTAGGGCTGTTTAAGTCAGGGGAATAAAATAGCATGAGTATATTTGCTATTTTGCTCTAATATGGCTGCCCATACAAATAGCAACTGCAAAGCACATGAGCAATTTAGGTCTCTCCCTTTGAAAATAGGCTGTGATGGATGTAGATTCCAAGTGCCCATGTACATTGCAAACAACTGGCTATTCATTATGATCCTTTTGTTAATTTATTAAATTTAAGCTCTTCAAGGCAGGGACATCTTGCACTTGGATGCAAGTTGCTGTTGAGCTCTATAGGGTAGAGCACTATACAAATATTTAAAGTAATTAATTGAAGCCCTCATAATGCAGAAAATTATTACGTGCAGCAAAAATTCTAGCAAAACTAACCCACAAGTCTACTGATTTTATTTTTTAAACATAAAGATTTAAGGTTGTTGAGCGCCATCAAGTCAATGTCAACCCTGTGGATAATTGTCCATGTTCTGATAGCCCCTGAGTTTTCTTGGCAAAATGCAACCAGTAGTATAGTGCTAGGCCTTTCTTTGCAAATTATGTCTACAGTCCCCACTATTCCAATTGGTCTTTCATCCAAGAACTAGCCAGATCTGACTGGTTAGCTTCTGAGATTAAACAAGATCAGCATGGTATGGCCATAGTGAATGTTTAAGGCAGGGCTTCCCAGAGCTGACCTAGGGACCCCCACAACCAGTCAGGTTATGCATATCTGAGTCTCCAATGAATCCATATTGATCTCATGCATGTTCATTGTGGATATCTCAAGAACCTGACCGAGAACCTGGTTTAGGGTTTTGAAAGCTTCTTTGATTCCTTTTCATCATATGCCTAGGTAAATCAAGATAGCATTACTCATATGACGTCCTACAGCAACATTTCTTGAAAGCATCGCTCTAATATAAGTAAAACAGGAATATGGGAAGTATTCTTTTAGTCAATGTACAATAAAGTCATACAATTTCCTGCTGAAAAGAAATGGGCAAAGTTATTAATATACTAGATTTAAAAAAAAATAAAACATTTAGACAAGTTTCTGAAGGACTGGTTCATTTAACATGTATGTTAAGGGAATCGCCATCTCTTGGGAAGTAATCATCTAACTTTCTCTCCTATTTCTCGGTGGTTGCTTATATTTCCTATACTACTATTTTCTTTTAGTGTCAAATAATGTAGCTCTTCTCTTTTCCCCTCTTCCCTCCCTCCTTCCCCTTCTCCTTCCTTCCCCCTCTCTCCTTCTCCCCTCTTTTCCTCTCCTCCCCCCCTTTGATTCACACCACTAGCTGTGGTGAATTTAATATCAAATTCCTCCCTGTCCTGTTGCCTCGCCCCTGTAATGCTTGGTATCAGTTATATACATGTAAAATGCAATATCCAGCACACTCTGTGCTGGGTTCATTATTTATTACTTATTACTTTTTATTAACTTTTATAAGTATATACTTCCTTTAGTCTTAGGGTAAGTCTCTCCTATAAGGTTACCTGCCATGTTACAGTATGATACTGTATTGTTTTATTGTATATGTTTTATCTTTACCAGTAGTCTCAATTCCTGTTCATGCTTTCTAATTGATATTAATGTTTTTTAATCATATGGTCCAACGGGCACCTTTATTTTTCCTTTTATTCAAGTTTATGTTTTTGGTTTTCAAATTAATGTTTTTATTATATGTTTTAATTATGATTTAATTAACATTAATGACAAAATTTTAGCTGAGATGGTTCAATTTTTCACAAAACAATGGTCCCCATTACATCTTACTTGGTGGGGAAGGCTTGAGTCAATTAAAATGGTTTTGACACCGAAGATTAACTATGTTTTAGAAATGCTTCCAGTGAGTTTCCCTCCCAAGGTATATCATTCCATTGAGCGAGTTAGACAATTGCCTATGGCAAGGTAAGACTCCCAAAATTGTGACTTGCAAGTTAAAGGCAAAAAAGAATCTAGGAGGGGTTCAATTTCCTGATTTTAAAAATTATAACTATGCATTTCGTCTCAAGCAAGGTGCTGTATGGTCTTCTGAAGAAAGCCAGATAGGGATCCCCATTTGGTTGGAGGTGGAGAAGCGTATAGCCACTCCGATTCCGATTTCGTTACTCATGGGTATGAAATGGCCAGACTCCTTCCCACTTGGTAAAATAATAATTTCAACACAAGAAGCGTTTCTTGTCCTAGCTCAGCTTATATGTCAGGATGGCGCTCTCTCACGCCAGGTGCCTATTTGGTATAATACCCATTTTAAAATTGGTCAAAAAACAGTATCATGGAAAGCATGGCAAGCTAGAGGAATCTGGACGTTGGGTCAATTGGTGACACCCTCGAACTGGAAATCATTTACGGAGCTGCAGCGTGAGTATGGTGTGCCAAACGCCTTTTATTTTCAATGGCTGCAATTGATGCATTGTCTATATAAGATGAAGGTAAAGGTGCCCTTCCTCTCTGCGGAGTGGAAACTGCAAAGAGCGGTGGAAGTGTGTGGTTCTGGAAAGGGTGTTGCTCACGGTTTTATGCTATATTAAGGGATGGTATCCCCTACCGACTATTGGGGCTTGAAATGATTTGGGATAGGGACCTGGGAACTCATATTCCGGCGACCGTTTGGGAACGGATTTGGAGACAGGTAAACAGAGTTTCAAGAAGGGCGGGGATCACTCAGTCCTTATATTTTTTGATCCATAGAGCTCATATCACTCCAGTAAAACTATCCAAATGGGATAGGAAAATGAAGAATGTTTGCTGGACATGTCATCAAAGCCCGGCTACACTGAAACATATGCTGTTCGATTGCCCTCGCGTTCAATTTTTCTGGATCAGAGTTTGGGAAAGGATGCAACAGATTCTTTGCTTTCAGGCTCAACTTAGGTGGCAAACAGTAATAATGCGTTCAACTGATGATTTATTACAATTCAGACAAAAGATACTTGTTTAATTTTATGATGGCCATTGCTATAAAAGTGATTCTCAGCTGTTGGAAAGACTCCTCTAAATTGGATGATCTTTATTGGTGGAACCTACTTTGTATGTATGTAAGTTTTGCGTTAGAACATGATAAATATTGTTTTGCAAGAGCTAATAAATATTTGCGAGAAGTTCTCATGCAGGAATGGGCAAAGGGAAATTCAAAGATGAATAAATGGTGATACCTAGAAGAATTTGTTGCAAAAGCAAAATAACACAGGTACACTAAAAAAAATTTTTTTTAAACTGCCTCTAATGTTTCGATTGATTTTTACGTTTTTTGGTGCGCTGAATCCAAATCTGGTAACCAATTTGCTCCATCACGTACAGATTTTTTGCTACATTGGGTTAGCAGTTTGAGGTGAACGTTTCAGATTGAGTGCGATCGAGATAAAAGTTTCTTGGATGAATTCTTTATACTAATTGTTTAGTAGTTATTCAAATAAGAATAAAGAAAATTTGTAACAAGACAGCACATAAGAATAGAGTAATGTCAACAAAACACACTGTGATGGTAGCAAATTTGTCTGCACTTAAAACAGCCACATACATGTGCACAAACATTGAGCATATAAGAGCGAGGTTAGACACAAAGCAAAGCAAAGAAATGTGCAAAAAATGTTGTACAGGTATGTATGTAAGAATAGAAAACGCAAACCGCACCATTGCAATACATGAAGACAACACCCGATGGTGTGAAAATAAAATTCTAATAAATGAGATCCGACACTGTGGTAATAACTAGCAAATTTTTATTTCAAAGTTTAGTAAAAACACGATATTTGTCAACACAGTTTAGATTTTAAAGTCATTCTTGGGTCAATCAATCTCCTGGTGGGCCCGTTTCTTCTTCCCTCGAATGCTTCTCTTGGTGCGCTGCTTGGCGTATTTTTCATCTGAGGTTTCCCACAGCAGCAACCAGCAGAAATCAGCCATCATAGTGGTGTTCCATCTTCCTTGGTACCTTCTCTCTGCGTCCTTGATGTCCTGGTGAAACCTTTCACCTTGTTCTTCACTGTACGCCCCCAAGTTTTCGGGAAAGTAGTTCACATGGGAGTGCAAGAAATGGACTTTCAGGCTCATGTTCAGCCTTGTTCTTTGAAGACATTGAGCATCCTGGCAACAATATCCTTATAGTTCTCATCCCGCCTGTTCCCCAAGAATTTGAGAACAACATCCTTGAAGGAATCCCAGGCTTCTTTTTCCTTCTCAGACATCGTTTCAGCGAATGCTCCATCTGAAATGAGTTTCCTTATATCAGGGCCAACAAACACTCCTTCCTTTAGCTTTGCTTCAGAAAGTCGGGGGAACTTTGAGCAAAGGTACCGAAAGCACTCACCATCTTTTGGAAGGGACTTGATGAATTGCTTAATGAGGCCCAACTTAATGTGGAGAGGTGGTAATAGAATTTTATCACGAGGTACCAAGCTCTCATGAAAGAACATTTTTCTCACTGGGTCTCAAATACTCCCGAATTGGCCAGTCTTTTTTCCCCCAGTGTAGGTCGCGGGCCCGGCTATCCCACAAGCAAGGGAAGCAGGGATATTTGGTGAAACCGGATTGCTGCCCTAATAGCATGGATAGAATTTTAAAGTCTCCACAAATCATCCACTTATGCTCATCATAACGAATCTTCTGAAGAATCAGGGCCAAATTCTCGTATTTTTCTTGGAGAATAACAGAGTGAGCAATAGGAACTGAAGTGAATGTGTTGCCATTATGAAGAAGAACACCTTTTATGCTGTCTTTTGACGAATCAATGAACAGCCGCCGTTCAGCAGGATCATATTTGAGTTTAAACTTTTCCATCACTCCGTATATATCGTTGCAAAATACCAAATCTTCCTCTTTGCTGAAATACTTCAAAATTGTGTGTCTCGCGGTTGCGGTACCAATAAAAGTTGTTCCTGGTGACAATAGATTTTTTCTGTTTAAGCCGAGAACCTAGCAGTTGGGCAGCATCTTTTGGGAGTCCTAAATCCCGGACTAAATCATTCAATTCAGCTTGAGAGAAAAGTTCAGGTTTCGGATCTGGTTCAGTTTCAAACTCGGAAGTACTGGGACTCATCGGGAAAAGCCATCTGATGAGTCTCATCATGATCAGAACCGTCCACACAAATATGATCCAAAGATTTTGGTGGTTCAGGCACAGGTACTTCGTTGCTATGAGGCATAGGCCTAATTGCTGAGGGAAGGTTGGGGTAACTTATTACGTTCTTATTTTTTAAGTTGTATCCCTTCACAATGCAAGAGCAAAAATAGCAGTCACTGCTGTGGTCTCTTTGTTCACGCCACATCATAGGTATTCCGAAACGAAATGCTTGTTTTTTACCTTTCATCCATAAGCGTAGATCTTCCTCACATGTCTTGCACACTTTGTGAGGAGCCCACGGTTTGTCTTGATCGCCTAACTTCAAACCGAAATAGGCAAAATATACTTTTTTAATAAATGCAGAAATGTTCCTCTGCCGCTTTTTCACGGTATATTCCCCACAAATAAAACGCAACCTCTGGCTCTGTGAGCCATCACAAATACACAGCACTGCAAACTACAACTGTAGTGAACCACTTCGGAATAAAGCTGGATTACGACTGAGCAAACAAAAGGTAATAATGAACTTGCAAGAAACTGAAATTTGACAGGAACGTTCATGTCGCAACCACCGTGTTTGAGCGAGCGAACGAGGCGAGGCGAAGAAAGAAAGAACATGCGCCAGCGCGAGTACTGGATTTAGCCCCCCGCCTCCCAATTGTCCTGTTAATGTATAAAATGAATACAAAACACTCTAAAATATCATGAGGGAGTGTTTCTAGTTAGTTAACCATTACAACCTCTATTTTGCGCCAAGAAAATAAACTGCAGTCGGCTAAAAAGAAATTATGTGAACATTCCTTATATGGGTAAGAAATCTAATTTTGCAAGAAAACGTGACGTGATGGAACATTTTGGCTATTTTTCCTGGATTCAGCACCCCAAAATCTATAGGAATCAGTTGCAAAACTGGAGGCAGTTTTTTGGTAGTGTACCTGTGTAATGGTTATTGCCATATTCAAAGGGTCAGTTGATATAACTCTCTTGCTTCTTCCAACGGAGAGAGTTAGCGAGGTACCACAAGGAGACACAGGGGGGAGGAGGGGTTAGTAGGGAGTAGGGGGGGGGAGGTTAGATGGTGTTGGGGGATATAGATGTAATGGGTAGTTGGTCAAGATTGTTGACATGTATCATTTTATGTTTTGTTATTTGAAACTTGAAAATAAACCTTTAAAAAAATGCCACTGTAAATAACACTATACGTAAAGCGGGGAGGGCAAGGTTTTGGGGTATTCTGGGGGTAGAACCAAAAATCTATATAAATTATATGTAAAGACACGGAGATTCATGGCCGTCATTACCATTAGGCAAATTAGGCGGATGCCTAGAGTGCTGTCTCTCTGGGGGCTCCTGCTGCTACCCAGTGCCACTGCCGCCCTACTCCATGGCCAACAGCAGCAGAAATGGTTCATCAGCCGTGACAGAGTGTTTACCTACAATCTCTGACACTGCGTCACAGTCTATCTCTTCCACTAGCTGCTAGTTCTGCCCACCTCTGGAAGTCTGTGTCAGATGGTGGTGGAAGCAGCAGATAGTGGAAGAGAGAAAGTATGATTCAGTGCTGAGGACTGTAGGTAAGCACTGTGTCACAGTTTCAGAGACATTGCTGCCTCTGCTGGGCCTAGAGAGGGCTGACAGTGGTGGCGATGGCATGGGAAGGCAGTGGGAGGTGGACAGGATGAAGCACCCATGGAGGTCCTGCCGATATTCCACCCCTATATATGTGGAGGCCAATTCTACTCGAGGCATGTTCGGGCCGTCCCACCGACCAAATAATGGATGGGCCCCAATTACACCCAACTCTGCAACTGCAGGAGCTAGACATTCCCCCGGCTGCACAATCAGGCACTTAGACAGCCCATGCATGCCCCGATTCTGAAGCATGGGATATCCATTGCCCTGCATGTCCAGGTGGCATGCTCCTGCTGGACTCCCGGTGCTGTGGCATCCCATCACCATGGCACTGGGATGCCCAGCAGCAGAGCTGAAAGCCCAATGCCGCTCTCAGCCACATTTCCCCTCCACCCGACTCTCGGCATGGTCTGCCAGGGCTGTGCTCGGGCAAAGGGATACCACCTGCTGCTGCTCATCTCAGTGTGGGGGTCTGCCCATCCCGATCACCATCTTCGGGGTGACTTATTCCATCTCCGAGTTTGAATAAGTCCCCCGTCCATCTTGGCCTCATTGAACATACAGGGCTGTGACTAAAATAAGCCCTGTACGTCCAGGGTTGTGGGCGCGCCTCCGTTCTGCCCCCTCTCCACTTACAGCCCTCCCCCTCCAGTCACCATCCGCGCTCCCTGCAGAAACCATCTGTGTGTGTGGGAAACCTGGAGTTTGAACTTCGTTCTCTGCGAATATTGGGGTTGGACATCCAATCGGACATCCATCCCGGCTATTTGCATCTCAGAATGATCCCCATAGCTTATACATTTGGCTTGGAAGTGCCAAACCAGGTTTAACCTGGGCTGACCTAGCCAAGCATATAACTTACATATATATAGAAGCCCTGATACCCAGATATCTACATATATGTATACTTATAATTGTATATTCAGCAGCACTAGCTATACGTTTACTGCTGCTGAATATAGGAATAAACTGAAATGTTTAGATTAAACGTTTCAAAGTATTTCCCTGACATTTTATTGAATATTGACCTCTTATTATGCAGAGAACAAAACTTTGTATATAAAATAATAGACAGGTATATTCAGCAGTTAGACTATGTAGAGGGCCTAGCAGCTGTCATTTTATTTAAACTTGGATATTTAGTGTTGGAATATATTCAGTTTCCAGCGCCGAATATCCAGGTTCACTGGACAGCAGCATCCTTTATCGGGTTAGCAGTGATATTCAGCCTCTAAGCAGATAGCAAAATCCAGTTAAAATTAGTACAGCTACAGTATTCAGATGGCCTAATTTTAACCATTTAAGCTATCCAGTTAGTAGCTGAGTATTGACACTAACCGGAGAGCGATTGACACCATCCCCAATCTGCCCACAGACCGCTCCAATTTAACCAGGCATTTTTTACATGGTCTGTAGGTATATCAGTGTCACTAACCTGTTTATACCATTGAATATGAGGCGGAACATCTTTTAATTAGTTAATTAGTCTGCCAACCAGCTAAAATGGATAATTTATATGTATTGACTCTACCTTGTATATTCTTTTGTGGAATCTGATTCTTGAGAACCATGGCCCACTCAGCATTTCTACAATGAATATAAATTAGTTTTCTTTAATTGAGTTAAGTTCTTTCTATACCACCTTCCATAGTTTATATAACAAGGTGGTTTTCAATACAGCAAATATAGAGGTTCCAATAAAGATAAAAGTAACTCAGATGCCTTTAAGTACAGCACAGAGCTGAAAGATTCCAAATTACCTCTATTAACTGATAACCAATTAATATGAATAAAATGCAACCTCTAAAATACCTGTATGAGTTGATTTCCTTTTTAAATTCCAAGGAATCAGATGGGGTTGAGTGAGCGGGTTTCCTTCGATGCCTAAAGTTTTCTTTTCTGACTGTTTACGTCCGCTAGGTTTCTTTATAAATTTGGTATAGATTTTTCTTTCTTGGATCTCTCAAAGTGGTGGGCTAGTGGAGGGGTTTACTTTTTGATACTTTGCTCGTTATATTATCTGTATTGTATTTTTATGAAGTGTCCCCCATTTCCATTGCAAGTGTCTTAACTTGTGATATATTTGAAAATTAATAAAATATTAAATTGTAAAATACCTGTATGCAAATGTAGACGTCTAAAAAATAAAATGGGAGAGTTAAAATAGATAGCACTAGATGAAAGGTTAGATATAATTGGCATATCAGAGACCTGGTGGAAGGAGGACAGCCAATGAAATACTGTGATACCTGGTTACTAACTATATCACAATGATAGAATAGATCAAATTGATGGAGGGGTTGCACTCTATTTGAGAAGGCATTGAATCACACAGGATTAAAGTTTTGCAGGATACAAAATACACTGTAGAATCTCCATGGATTGAAATTCCATGTAAAAAGGAGAAAGCAATGGCAGTGGGGTGTACTACTGACCGCCTGGCCAGAATGAACAGATGGATGATGAAATGCTAAAAGAAATCAGGGAAGCTAACAAAATTTACAACACAATAATAATGGGTGATTTCAATTATCCTAATATCGACTGGTCAATGTCACAGCAGGACATGCCTGGGAGATAAAGTTTCTAGATGAAATAAATGACTGCTTCTTGGAGCAGCTGGTTCATGAACTGACAAGAGAAGAAGCTATTTTGGACCTAGCCTTTAGTGGAACACAGGGGCCACTTGGCAGTAGTGATCATAGCATGATCGCGTTCGATTTAATAAATTGAGGAAGGATGGCAAGGAAATCCACACTACTTTTAACTTTCAAAAGGGAGACTATGATAAAATGAGGAAAATAGTTAAGAAAAAAAACTAAAAGGAACAGACCACATCACATACTTAAAATCCTGATAAAGAAACCAGGAAAGTGAAGTGCATTGAACTGCAAAAATATCTCAAAAACATAAAAACTGCCCCACCACCTCCTTGTACTTACACTAATGATCCTCTTTTTTTCACAATAGAAGAGAACCAGTTTCTCTCTATAATAATTATTTTTTATAGCACTACTGGATGTGCTCAGCAGTGTTCAGTGGTGGTAAGTATTCAGGTACATTACATCTCTTCCCTATAGAGTTTCTCTCCCCCTGCTGACCGGGGTTTCTAATCCAGAATGGCACCAATGACACATTCTTGACTTGTGGTTCAGGGTATTGGTGACCCAGTTTTGGTTTGGAAAGAAGAGGGTGGTGATTTTGCATGTCCAGAAACACAATCTCTATTTTCGGGGCAAAAACTGTAGAAGTTATTCAGAGACCTTGAAGCTCAGTTTGTGTTTGGTGGAGTTGGAGGTAGGGAGTCATAGACCATGAGGCTCCATATCAATAAGCTCAGTATATTATAACTATGTTTTTGAGTTATGCAGCATAAAGGCAATTAAAACCAGAGACCATGTGGTCTAGTAAGGCTTCTAAAATTGACTAAATCTTCTCTGATGTAGTTACATGTTATTGCATTATTCAGTCATGTTAGATCATTTGTTTCACTGGATAGGAGGTCCAGTGATAATTCCTAGGAAGTTAATTTACAGCATTTTCTTCTACTTTTGAGTATTTGCACATGTGTAAGCATTATGAACAGGGAAATGTTTGGTCGCTTACATACAAACAGCATATATTATCATTCTTAGCACACAGGAGTTAGCTAATGCTTACAATGAAGTGTGTTAATGCTAACACTTATGAAAATATAGATCTCTTAGTATTCCAAAGCCTTGACTCATTTAATCCAGATTATTGAACAAAAACATGGGGCTCTTTTGTAAAAGTGCATTAAGCACTTAATCGATGAATTAGCACACACTTTTAGTGTGGGCTCGCACTATGGTTAACATGGTGGCTTGGCAGCGTATGCTAATTCAAACTTTAATTGCATTGTATGGAAAGGAGTAGGGAACTTGCTTGGGTTGCAGTTTGCCCATTGATGCATGATAAGTATATTGTCTTCACATTAACTCTATGGGACAATGCAGAGCATTCTGTCATGTTAAACTTTGCAACTAAAACGTGATAATTACAAACTTTTGTCACATTTTAGTCAAAGAACCCCTATATTTGTCCTGCAAGTGCATGCAGTATACAAAATACGTATACCATATAGGAAGGCAGGTTCAACTCTTTTAAACTTGTAAAAAAGTGGAATGAAACATGAATTCTCTTTTGCCCAAATTGCTAGACAATACAGGAAAAAAGTGATTAATAATCCTGATCGAGGCAAGTGTATCAAATAAATAGAGGGAACAAATTAAATACATTGATTAACTATCATTCACTATCCAGCAATTTTTTAATGAGCATGATCTAATTTAAGAAAGGCTTACAGCAGAATTACATTTCTTGGGAATCTTAATAGCTATTATTAGCTATACATCAAACCTAATGTGTTCATTAGATTTGGGTTGAAATCAGTACAGAGAAAACCGGTGCATATGAATTAGGAAGAAAGCTGAAGGGACTTCTCTTTAGTAATGGTTGTTTTTCTGCTCAAAAAAAACCCTCTTAAATGGAATCATTAGGCCTTACCACATAATTGATGTGTTTTCATTAGTATATAAGTTGATGGTATGCATGTGATTGAAGGAATTTTGTAGAAGGCGGTTCCTTCAAGTTTGAATTTTGAAAAATTGTAAACATGAATTTGTTTTGGTTAAATTTCTGTGAGGTATGCAATGATTTTTAATCCCCCTGGCTTAGTAATACAGCCAATCTGTTCTCACTTAGTAGAATTACTAATGGGCGCTACCACAATATCAAGCCCTAATGCCATTAATGTGCATTATCAATAACTGAGGTAAAGTAACATGCTGAACGCATTATGAAGTGCAAATGTGCTAGTACACATTAATAACTCTAGCTTTTAGTCCAAAAATACAAATAATTTGATTTGATCCAGTTTTAATATAGCTTCTTTGGATATTTTTTATTCTGTGGCTATATATTTAGAGGACAATTTTCAAAGCTGTTTCTGCATGTAACACTGAGTAAATGTGGGCTCACATTTTTCTTGCATTTGGAGGAAGTGTTCCCAGGGGCAGGGCTGGTGGTGAAACAACATAGAATGACAGAATATTTGGAGGCCCTCGCAGAGCATTTTGGCCTTTGGTGCAGAACGTTAGTTTGCCAGAACAGGACCCTACTAACATTTATCATCCACCTCAAGCAAGTGATACATTTTGCAGGAACCAAAGTTCTTAGTAATTTAATAGTCTTTCAGGGCTGGTGCAAGATGGTAAGCACAGCAGGGGGGTGGCAATGTCCAAGGATGCCATACAGTAGCTGTCAACTTTCACCTTTAGCTTTGGCAAGGGCGGTATATCAAGTTATGCAAATAAAGATAAAGAAAGCCCTGCTGACTGAGCAACAGAGATCCATTCCTCCGCATTTGACTGCTCTACCAGTTCATTTGTTCAATTCTGATTGCAGGCATCCATAGCGCTTTTGGAACGTGTGTGCGCAATCATCTGGAAGTCCAGTCTGTGAGTTTCAAAAGCATCAGGGATGGCTGAAGTCAGAATTGAACAGCTTGCCACATGGGCAGAGATCCCAAAGCAGTGAAGAGTCCTTCAGGAGGCAACTGAAGCAATGAAGAAGAGGAAGGTGCGCCCTTCCCTCCCCTCTGACACTGCTTCTTCAGTGAGCTGCAGTGTCAGAGGGCCAACGGCAGCCGAAACAGCAGAGGCAGTGACGGTAGGAAGCAGGGCAGCGCTGCAGAGCCATCATGTTCCGAGATCTCTAAGGCCTGGTCCTGTCCTGCCCCCCCAACAGGAAGTGAACATTGTGGAGAATGGCATGGAGCAATTGTACCCTCCGCTTCGGAAATTGGAGGGATGCTGCCTAGCGGTTGTATAAACTCAAAATGCCTCGGTAGGTGGTTGGGAAGGGAGACAAAGGCTTGGAGCGGGCGTCTTTCCCTCCACGGGCTGTAGGAGAGAAAGGACTAGGTGAAGTTGTTTGAGATCGAGTGACTTGCCTGTTCTTAACAATGGGTTGATTCAATTTTACTTTAGCCCACTCGCTCCATCATTGCAAACATCTCGTCCAATGGCTAGGGACAGAAAGAAACGATCCAAACTGGACACCGGCCATCACTTCTGGGTCCCTAACTTCATGTTGGCGCCCACACCTGGGACTGGAGTTTGGTTGATAAAAGTATTTAAATGGGGTCTTGGCTAACCTGGCTTATGTGGAGGAGGAGGGTGTCATTGTAGAAGACCTGGGCCGATCCTTTTTTTTTTTTTTTAAGTTTTTTGCATCAGGGGTCCTGATTTTTTTAAAGGGTCTGTACATATATTTGGTATTGGTTATAAGCATTTGTTTAAGTAATTTGAAAGTCAAAAAATCACGCAATGGCTACATAATCACGGACTGCAAATCAATTACAAAAAAACAGATATGCTCCATATCTCCAGGAACAAACACTCTCATCCCCAAAACAATCGAAATACTTGACATTGAACTCAAAACCAACCAAGAAGTGGAATACCTGAGAAAAACACTAGACCAACAGCTCAACTTCTCCTCCCATATCACCAGAATCTCAAGGGCGATATACCACAAGATAAAAATACTCTGCAACCTTTAACCTCTACTAGCAGCCTCCAACTTCTGCTCCATTTTTTAGGCACTCATCTTTTCCCTTGGACTTCTGCGATAATGTTTACCAAGGCCTCTCTAAACATTCACTTCACCAACTACAAAAGGCGCAAAACGCTTCAGCACGCATCATAGCAAAAGCAAAAATGAGTGACCACATTACTCCAATATTAGAAGATCTATACTAGTTACCTGTACCCAGCAGAATCAAGTACAAATCAGTTATGAATATATTCAAAACTTTACATGACCAGTCTGCAGTGTACTTAAAGTCACTCATTCACACACCAACAACCAATAGAAAAAGGCAAAAATGCAAAGAGACTCTCCTCAAAATACCAGAGCAAATAACAAAGATGCAACGAAATACCCACATCAGGGCTTTCTCCACCTTCGCACTAGATCTTTGGAACACACTCCCCAATGACATCAGGGAAACACACAAAATAACAAAATTTTGCAAGGATCACAAGACATTACTTTTCAAAGAACATTTCAAAAACTAAATGAGATGTCCCCAGGCAACAGCAAAACCATGGACACATATACCACAACCACCACTCTCCCACAACCACCCCTCACTTATCCCCGCCCATCCCCCCCCGGGCCCAACCTGTACATAAGTCCTAATTTGTAAATATCTTGTAAACTAGAGACTACAGTTAACGATTTGTAATCTCAATGTTTAATGCTGTTAAGGATTTAGAAGTTCTATGTAGACCTGTTAAGTTCTTGTTCCTTGTAAACCACCTTGATTCCCAGGTTAGGCGGTATTAAAAAACCCAGATACATAAATAAGTACGCTAGATTTATCCTACTGAGATAAGGTTAAGGAAGACGCTGAATGCTCCTTAATTGTAATATCTTGATCTCTGTTTAGGAAGCCCACTTATTTATTCTCAGCTTTTACCCATCTAAATATTTCTCTGTATATAGTTAAGAATAACTTTTAATAAGGAATTAATCCACACTGGTGCCAGTGCAGGAAAGTCACAACTACATGCCTAGAGTCTATTACCTGTTATAAGTTACTTTGGCCCACTGTAGTTTGAGAGACATTAAGAATCCTTTATGCCAGTAGGAAAAAATGATAGAGATAGGTGTAGGCCTAAATATGTATATCCTAGAGGAGAGGAGGGACAGAGGAAATATGATATAGACATTTAAATCCTTGGGCTGCCAAAATGGGGAATGGGGGGGGGGGGAGAGGGGTGTAGGGGGAGAAATTATAAAATATTGAAACAGAGTAGATGCTGTAAGCTGTTTGATAGCATTGTATTGTCATGATAATGGAAGCATATGTTGGAATTGTTGGTTGTCGTTTGGAATAAAAGAAGAGTTAAACTAAAACCTTAAAGGGTATTAATGAACAAACAAACTTTTTTCAAAGAAGGAGAAGTTGAAATACCAGAAGAAATAGAATGAAGCTGCAAGGAAAACTTAAAAGCAATGTCAGGAAATACTTTTTCACTGAAAGGGTGGTGGATGCTTGGAATGCCCTCCTGATGGGGGTATTGGGGGCGAATACAGTGATGGAATTCAAAATGGCACGGGTCAGACACAGCGGATCCCTTTATAGCCCCAGGATAAAATCTAAATAAACCTAACTATTTCTTATACCTCAACGAATAGAGGGGTGACTTGCACGGAGTGGTGGGTGCAACCCTAAACAAAAGCATTGAGGGGGGATGACTTGAATGGAGCCACAGGTGCATCTACTCTAGCCACCTTACTGGGCATACTAGATGGACCATACTGGTCTTTATTTGCTCTTATAAACTATCTTACTATGTTATTTGTAATGCTGCCCTTTCATAGGTAAGGTTGGTAGGGTTATGGTATAGCTTGATATAGAACGTGAGTGATCTTTTTGCAAGGTTTTTTATTATTTACATAATAACATAGTCACATAGTATATGATAGAAGATAAAGACCAGCATGATCCATCTAGACTACCCAGCAAGGTGGCAAGAGTAGGTGTGCCCCCCGCTCCATACAGGTCATACCTCCCCATGCCTTTGTTTAGGGGTGTACCCACCGCCCTGTGCAGGACACCTCTACTTGATGAGCTATCAGAGACATATGTTTTTTTGATTTTATCCTGTTTCTATAAAGGGATGCACTGTGTCTGTCCCATGCCAGTTTGAATTCTGTATTTGCCCCCACCATTTCCATTGAGAGGGCATTCCAAGCATCTACCACCCTTTCAATAAAAAAGTATTTCCCGATGTTGCCTTTCAGTTTACTCCCGTGCAGCTTCGTGTTAGGCCCTCTAGTATTACAACTTCCCCGTCTTTGAAAAAGGTTTGTTTATATCATTAATACTCCTGAAGTATATAAAGGCCTGTATCATATCTCCCCTATCCCTCCTCTCCTCTAGAGTATACATATTTAGGTCTTGGAGTCTCTTTTCATACGTTTTCTGGTGCAGGTTCCAAATCATTTTGGTTGCCTTCCTCTGAACTGTTTCCAGTCTTTTTATATTCTTTGTGATCTGATCACAATATTCCAAGTGAGGCCTCACCAGTGACTTGTACAGTGGCATTAGTACCTCCTCCTTTCTGCTGGTAATTTCTCTCTGTATGCAACCCAACATCCTTTTGGCTTTGGCCACTGCCTTGTCACACTGTTTCGCCACTTTGAGATCCTCAGAAACAATCACTCCGAGGTCCTTCTCCTGGTCCGTGCATACCAATTTATTGCCCCCTATCGCATATAATTCCCTTGGATTTCTACATCCCAAGTGCATGACACTGTATTTCTTCACATTAAATCTTAACTGCCAAGCATTAGACCATTCTTCCAGCTTTTGCAGATCTTTCCTCATGTTATCCACCTCCTCAGGGGAGTCCACTCTGTTGCAAATTTGTATGTCATCTGCATAATATACTTGCCCCCATCGATATTATGTGAGTGGGAGGGGGCACTATGTTGGAATCACTGGCTCCTGTCATCATGTCTTCAGGAGAGAGGGAGAGATGTTACATTTGGACTGTTAAGCTTCCTTATGTTTTTTCTATGTGTAGGCAGGAGGTGGGGGGCTGGGGGAGAGATGTATTGTTTGGGCAGCAGAATCCCTTTCATTTTGTGTGTGAGAGAGAGGGTATTATGTTTGGACTTTTTGTGTCTTTTTCTGTGTGTGAGGTTGGATGAGAAGAGAAATATGATGTTGGGACCCCTTCACTGCAATTTCCTTGTTATAACATTTGATTTGTAGGAGAAATGACAGCATCATGTGAACAGAGTTCACAAAGGACTTTTGGGAAAAGGTACTAGTAATGAGGGAGATGGGGTGCCAATCTGTAGGTTGCAGAGAGCGCCACAAACCCCAGCTCCGGTCCTGTAGCCTTTAGTAAATTGGTAATAACTAGAGAGCGCATTATCTTCTTATTTGCATGCTTTTCTCCATTAGCAAACTCATATCTATGGAGGGACTGGGTGCAAAGACACATCAATTATGTCTCATTAAGGCTGAGGAGGATCTGGGTCTGTACGAGACATCTTGGCCATATATTTGTGCCTATATTAATAGTATGTTTGTGTCTGTGTAGTGTTACAGCGTGATGCAAAGGATGAGAAGTGTGTGTGTGTATGAATAATGAGGCAGGTGTGGTAGGGATATGCACTGTGTGCGTGTGTGTGTGTGTGCATATGTCCAGCTCTATGGAGGGAGGGGCAACTGGGGTGTGTGCTGTACTGCATGATTAGCATGCGTTCATATCTGCATGCTGGGATTGTCGGCTGCCTGTGTGTGTGCATGGGGGTGTGGTGTGGTGTGGGAGTGGACTATGTGTTTGTGGACATGTGCATGCATGCATTTTATTTTATTTATTTATTTAACAGTATTTCTAAACCGCCTTATCATAATAATCAAGGTGGTATCACAGCAAACAATCTGGTAGTGTGAGTGTGATATACATGCAGTGAGGGTGAGGATTTTGTTGAGTGTGTGTTGTATTGTGTGCTAGATTGGTTTGAGCTATGTACAATGTGGGCTATATACAGTGGTGCTAAAGACATTTATATACATACAGTGTTAGGCGGTAACATGTGCTGTTATACATTCTCTGAGGTTATGTGATGTGTCCATAGTGTTCTATGAACAGCATGGTTTTCAGCTGTTTTCTGAAGTCTTTGAGGTCTGTGGTTGCCCTCAAGTCGTCCGGTAGTTTGTTCCATATTGTTGGAGCAGCCATGGAGAGTGCTCTGTCTGTTGTGTCCTTGCGTGTGTGTTTGTATTCACTTGGGGTGCTGACTCGGTTGTGTGTTTGTTTTCTTCTAGGACATGTGCTGGTGTCTGGTTGTATGAGGGTGTGCAGGCTGTTGGCTGATGTGTGCTGTTTTATCTTGAATAGGTTTATGATAGTTTTGTATCTGATGCGTGCACCGATTGGAAGCCAGTGTAAGTCCTTCAAGGTGGGTGTGATGTGCTCCTGTCTTGCAGTTCCGGATATGATTCGTGCTGCTGTGTTTTGTGCCAGTTGGAGTGGTTTGATGGCTTGTTTCGGTAGTCCAAGGTATATCGGATTGCAGAAGTCCAGTAGGGGGGTTATCAGTGCTTGACAGACGGTACGGAAGTGTTCTGGGGCGAGTAGTGGTTTCAGTCTCCTGATGATTCGCATCTTGTAGTAGGCTTTTTGGATGGTCTTGTCTATGTGTGGCTTGAGATTGAGTTTATTGTCCAGGGTAACCCCGAGGTATCTCACTTCTGACCTTATTGGTATAGTAGTGCTTTGTATCTTTATATTTGGTGGGTGTATGAAGCTTTGGTTCCGAGTGATGATTAAAGCTTCGGTCTTGTTGTAGTTTATTGCAAGGTTGTTGTTTTGACACCAACTAGTCATTTGGGTAAGGCAGTCTGTTATCTTAGAGAAATCCGGGTTGTCGATTGATATCGGGGTGTATATCATGATGTCATCCACATAGATTGTGTATTGAATGTTGTTCTCTTTCATGATGTTGCATATTGGTTGGATGTAGATGTTAAATAGGAGTGCTGAGAGTGCAGATCCTTGAGGTACTCCTTGTCGGACTTTTATGGGTCGGGAGGTGATGTGTCCCACCTTGACCTGTAGCTGTCTTTTGGTTAGGTACGAGTAGAACCATTTCAATGTGATACCGTGTATACCAATGTTCTTTAGGCTTGCATGCACTTTGGGGGGGGCAGTGGTATGTGTATGCATGTAGGAATGTGCATTTCTATGATGTATTGTCAAGTGTGTGTGTGTATGGATGTGAGCATGTATGTAACATAGTAACATAGTAAATGACGGCAGATAAAGACCAGCATGGTCCATCCAGTCTGCCCCGTATTCAGTTTATTTTGATTTTATCCCGTTGTTGTAAAGGGATCCACTGTGTCTATCCCATGCCATTTTGAATTCCGTCACTGTGTTTGCCCCCCCCACTTCCATTGGGAGGGCGTTCCAAGCATCCACCACCCTTTCAGTGAAAAGGTATTTCCTGACATTTCCTTTCAATTTACCCCCTTGCAGCTTCATTTTATGTCCTCTAGTTTTACAGCTTCCCCGTCTTTGGAAGATGTTTGTTTGTTCATTATTTCTCTCTAAATATTTAAAAGTCTGAATCATATCTCCCCTATCCCTCCTCTCCTCCAAAGTGTACATACTTAGGTCTTCAAGTCTCTTCTCATAAGACTTCTGACGCAGGCTCCAAATCATTTTGGTTGCCTTCCTCTGGACAGTTTCCAGTCTTTTTACATCCTTTGCAGATATGGTCTCCAAAACTGAACACAGGTGAGGCCAAGTGAGGCCTCACCAGTGACTTACACAGTGGCATTAGTACCTCTTCCTTTCTGCTGGTAATTCCTCTTTGTATGCAACCCAACATCAGTACAAGGAGGGTAGCTGAGATGAAGGTGAGGTAATGTGAAAGTTGTCCCCTGGTGATCTGACCAGGGGACAGGAGTAGATGTGGGATGAGTGTGTTGTGGTGCGGTGCTTAGGTGGGTGGGGAGGAAGAGAGATCAAGGGTTCCGCCTTTCTAATGCATTGGGGAGGTGATGAGATGTGTGATTTTATAGACCATTAGAAGTATGCAATAATATAAAAAGCTTGCCTGTACTAAAATGCTCTAAGCAGTTAATGCACATTTTTACGCATGCTAACTGCTAGCAAGGCACCACATTAAGGTGGTGCATTAAAACAGCAGCACATTAAAAATCATACACTATTGAAGGCCTTGTGTGATTGGAACTGGTTAGAATACGGATGGGCATAGACAGCAAAGAAAGCTAGTATGTTTCACATTAATGTATACTGTCATGGCTGCTGCACCCATATTACTCAAGAAAGAAGATCTTGCATCACATCAGCTGTGCCAAAAATTCTTTCAAACTATTTATCACACCCAGTATATTTGTTTTTTATTTTTTGTCAGAGCCGCTATGCAAGAGGAGGAAGAGGACCACCCCCTCCTTTGAATAGCTGCTCTTTTTAATCATTAATTAATTTGTAAAGATAAATTTTTCCAGTTATCTGAAACATTTAGCTGCTTCAATGCCACTTCCGGAAGATCAGTTTCAACAACGTGCCACATTTCGAGTCAGCATTCCGCGACCCTGCTTCAGGTTGAAAAAAGTTGTTCCGGCAGACGTGAAAGCAAAGAACACCGCCGGTTCCTGGTGTTTGGGACTCTTTGGATTTTGGCACCCATATTACTGGCAGGGAGGTAGCATGGCCACTGTTCAAAGGAAAAACTCCTCTTGTAGCAAAGCAGCCTAAACTCCCCCGATGATGGCCCAACCTTCAATCAAAGCCCCAACCTCCGATGGCACATCTAACCCCATTATGACAGCCCCAACCTGACAATCAAATCCCTGCCTCCTATAATGTACCCTTCTTAGAGAATAGCCCATCCTTCCTTTCACCATCCCAACCCCCCTGGCATTTACCAGGGTATCTCTTGTGGTATAATGGTGCTAATTTGACAAATTGCCTCTATTTAGCACTTCGATCCCAAATCCTTCCCTCCCCTTCGGTCACCCTTTCTTCCTTTTCTGAGACAGTATATTTAGCAAGGTTGAAAGTCAACACAAAAAGAGGAAGGCTCACAATGAGATGGAGGAGTAGCCTAATGGTTAGAACACTGGCTTAGGAGCCATGAGACTAGGGTTTGATTCCCATTAGCACTCTTTGTGGCCTTGGGCAAGTTACTTAACCTTCCATTGCCTCAGAAAAATCCAAGTTATCAATGTCCCTGTTTAATGTATATTGTCAAGTTTAAGGGGCTTGTTTACAAAGCTGCGGTAGCCAAAGAAGAATCTTTAAATCAATGGGGCAGCGGCTCCGATAACAATCGGAAACCGCTACCGTGGCTTTGTAAAGAAGCCCCTAAGTTACAATGTAGATCACTTTGACTGAAATGATAAAGCAATATATAAAACTTGATAAATAAATAATAGCAGCTATAGATGACACTTTATAGTGAGCCGCCTGACTGAAAACCAAATATTTTTTAAGACAATTATCCAAAGGGTCGCCATCAGTCAACACCAACTCGAGGGCACGCAACAAGGATAAGTGAAGGCCTTCTCACCTCTACCTGGCAAATGATTTTTCATGGGCTTTTCCTACAGGAACTTGCCCAACCCTGGTGAAATCCCACTATATTAGTTGCCTTGACTATGTCCTCCAGCAATAGATTCCACAATATATGCACGGTATAAATAAGATACTGTCTATGATCTGTTTTCAGTCTGTTGGTTGTTAATTTCATGGAATATTCTTTGAATTTAGTGTTGTTTAAAAGGTTAGATAAATGTTCTCTAACAATCCTTCTTTTCTCATGATTTCATAAACTTCTATCATAAATCTTCAGTTGTTTCTTTACTACTTTATCCTTTCTGAGATAGGGCAAGCAGAATGGCACATAATATTCAATAGGGGTTGCAAGAAAATACAATTTGTTTTGTGTCCTCTTTCATTTATAGTTTTTATTTTGGGGGGGAGGGGGTTGTTTCAATAAATTTTCATTTTGTTTTTGTAAATACAGATCCTGGTTGATCATCATTAATTAGACAACTGGGATCTGGATTAGGGTTGATAAATATTTCTGATAGCATACTTAGAAATGGTTTCACAGAATTTCTGGCACAAGAGCATAGCCAAAGAAGAATCTTTAAAGTAAATCTCTAAAGCAGGAGGCAATAGATTCTCTAGTTAGCATTTTACATAGAGCTCTAGACCAGACAAACTGTGGGCCAAATAAAGAAACAGGAAGGAAGATCAGCAGCAATATGGCAGGCTGGCTAGAACCAGCCCCCATGGAGGTAGTGATGGCTTTTCCAAAATATACCTGCCATCTAACCCAAAGGTTACTGATGTAAGGTCAGCCTGGCTGCAATGAAACTGGGGAAGAAAACTGAATTCTGAATTTTTCAGAGCCATATTTTGGATTAAAATGATATAAAAATGTTATTAATATTTTCCATTTCATTTCAAATGAATGCACATTCCTAATACTCAAGGTATGGTTGCACTATGGTCCTATACAAAGGAGTATTCACAGTTTTTATTATCTCTATCGTGTTTCAAATAATCCCTGACATTTCTATTTGCTTTTTTTATTAGCAGTTATACTCTGGGCTAAAATTTTCAACATACTATCGACTCCAAGATCTTTTTTCTTGGGTCGTGACCCCCAATTTGGAACTCAACATTTGTACCTGTAGTTGGGATTATTTTTGCCTATGTGCGTCACTTTGCATTAAATTTAATTCACCATTTAGATGTCCATCCTCTTAGGATCACTTTTGTTTTATGTGTTAATGACTTTGAATAATTTAGTGTCATTTGCAAATTTGATTACCTCATTTGTTCCTTTTTCCGGATCATTTATGAATATCTTAAACAGTACAGATCCTTGGAGCACTCCACCACTAATCCTTTTTAATGTGGCTAACTAACCATTTACGCCTTCTTTCTGTTTCCTGTATTTTAGCCATTTCCCAATCCATGCTAGGCCATTGTCTCCTATCTCATGACGCTCATGAAAGACTGTCAAATACCGTTTGAGAATCCAAATTTATTTATTTATTTTATTTATTTATTTTATTTATCTAATTCTTCTATACCGCCCCTTCCAGAGATCAGGGGCGGTTTACATGGAACAAAGTAAACAAATTTGTACACTAATGTATACATTACATGGAACATAGTTTTTTAACTTTATACAGATAATATTTAGTAACTTTATACAGATAATATTTAGTAACTTTATAACTTTCTAACTTTATACAGATAACTGTGCATTAATTGTTGTAACTATTTACATTTTGTATATAATTATAAATTTCTGTATCGTAGTGTCAATCAGAGTATTCTACCTTGTTTACCGGTAGTCAGGGTCATATATGTGTGCGGAGGAATTTATTTCCTTTTTCTCTTGAGAGTGTTTTGGGGTGTCTGTGATGGGTGTAAGTGGTGGGTGTATGTGTGTGGGTAGTTGAGTGTAATTTTAGGGCTTTGTGTTTGAGTGTCTTGGGATGGTATGTGGTTTGGACTTGGGGGTAAGGGATTTCAAAGTGTTCGGAGAAAAGGTATGTCTTGAGTTCCTTTCTAAATTGGGTGAGGTCTTTTATGATCCGAAGGTTTATTGGGAGATCATTCCAGAGCATGGGGGCAGTGAATGTGAAGGCTCTGGTGCTGGTGGATTTTTTAGTTCTTTTGAATGATTTTGGTATTTCAAGTGAGTGTGTTGCGTTTAGTCTGCGGGTTCTTGATTCAGATGGGGCATGTAATAGTGTGGTTAGATATGAAGGGGCGATGTTGTTCAGGAGCTTGAATGTGGTTAGGAGGATTTTATATCTGATTCTGCTATTTATAGGGAGCCAATGAAGTTCTAGCATTATTGGGGTTACATGATCTGCTAGGCTGGCTTTAGTGACTACTTTCGCACAGATACACAATACACAAATACACTATGGGGGTTATTTTTTTAAACATCCTCACATCTAAAAAGCAGCATTTGCATGCGTAGATTGGCATATACGTGTAAATGCCATTTTAGAACAGGAATTTTTCTGACATGGATATGCTTACCACATCTGCATTCCTTGGGGGAGTGGTGGAGGCAAGGAGAAGGAGTGATCTGATGATTCTAAAATGCATATGTGGATTCTCCATTTCATATAGGGAATCCACATCTCATTGCCAATTTATAGCATTTATACCTGCCCCTGGGCCCAAATAAATACCTGCTGGCAGAGGCAGCTGTGAAGGCAGAGCTTTACCTCCCCCCCCCCAATCACTGCCTCAACCTCAGTCCCCACTGTGCCAATCCCAGACTCAAACCCCCTCCCCAATAGCATGCTGTACAAGCATCCCCTTCCTCCCTGTAGGAGCTCTGATATCTCCAACCACCCTCCTCCCTCAGCATCCCTGATATCCCATCCACCTCCATAAGCACAATGATCAAATCCCCTCCTCTAGGCAGTTCCAACACCCTCCCCCACAAGACAATCATTTGACCTGACCCTTCCCAACAACTATATCAGCGATGGCGAACCTATGGCACGCGTGCCAGCTGTGGCACGCGAAGGCCTTGCAGCTGGCACGCGGGAAGGTCCGCAATCAAAATATGCGGCATTAAAAAAAAATAAAATAAACAGCTGCCGCTGCCGGGGCCGGGGCTGCTGCGGCAGAATCGAGTGTGCCGCGGGGCCCCCCCGCCCAGCAGAGCCTGCCCTCCGTCCCCGGTATCACCTTCTCTCAGCTGCCTCTAGTCAAACGCGCCGGCTTTCAGAGCGCGAGTGGAGTTTCTTCCTCGCTGCTCTGTTATGCCCGCGGGGGCTGATGGGAAGTTCCCATCAGCCCCCGCGGGCTTAACAGAGCAGCGAGGGAGAAACTTCCCTCGCGCTCTGAAAGCCGGCGCGTGTGACTGGAGGCAGCTGAGAGAGGTGATACCGGGGACGGAGGGCAGGCTCTACTGGCGGGGGGGCCCCGCGGCACACTCGATTCTGCCGCGGCGGCCCCGGCCCCGGCAGTGACAGCTTTCTTTGTAAAAAAAATTTCGCTGGGGGGGGGGGTTAGGAGTGGTAATGGCTGGGGGGGGGTTAGGACTGGTGATGGGCTGGGGGGGTTAGGAGTGGTAATGGCTGTGGGCTGTTGGGGGGTTAGGACTGGTGATGGCTGGGGGGGGGCTAGGACAGGAAATGGGCTGATGGGGGGTTAGGAGTGGTGATGGGCTGGGGGGGTTAGGATTGGTAATGGGCTGGGGGGGGGGGGGTTAGGAGTGGTAATGGCTGTGGGCTGTTGGGGGGTTAGGACTGGTGATGGGCTGGGGGGTTAGGAGTGGGTAATGGCTGTGGGCTGTTGGGGGGGGCTAGGACTGGTACTGGGCTATGGGGGGCTAGGACAGGAAATGGGCTGATGGGGGGGTTAGGAGTGGTGATGGGCTGGGGGAGGTTAGGAGTGGTGATGGGCTATGGGGGGGCTATGGGCTATGGGGGAGCTAAGTCTATATGGGCTGATGGGATTAGGACTGGAAGTGGGTTGATGGGGGCCTAGGACTGGTAACGGGCTAGGGGGGGCTAGGACAGGAAATGGGCTGATGGGGAGGGGTTAGGACTTGAGGTGGGCTGTTGGGTGGGGTTAGGACTGGTAATGGGCTATGGGGGGCTAGGACAGGAAATGGGCTGATGGGGAGGGGTTAGGACTTGAGGTGGGCTGTTGGGTGGGGTTAGGACTGGTAATGGGCTATGGGGGGCTAGGACAGGAAATGGGCTGATGGGGAGGGGTTAGGACTTGAGGTGGGCTTTTGGGTGGGGTTAGGACTGGAAATGGGCTGATGGGGGGTTAACACTGGAGGTGGTCTGATGGGGTTAGGACTGGTAATGGGCTATGGGGGGGTTTAGGACTGATAATGGGCTATGGGGGGGCTGGGACAAGAAATGGGCTGATGGGGAGGGGTTAGGACTTGAGGTGGGCTGATGGGTTTAGGACTGGTAATGGGCTGTGGGCTGATGGCGGGGTTAGGACTGGCAATGCGCTATGGGGGGGTTAAGACTGGTAATGGGCTCTTGGCTGATGGGGGCTGTCTGGTAATGGGCTATGGGGGGTTAGGACTGATAATGGACTATGGGGGGGCTAGGACAGGAAATGGGCTGATGGGGAGGGGTTAGGACTTGAGGTGGGCTGATGGGGTTAGGACTGGTAATGGACTGTGGGCTGATGGGGGGGTTAGGACTGGAAATGGGCTATGGGGGGCTGACTGGAAATGGGTTGATGGGGGTTAGGACTGGAAGTGGGCTGATGGGGGGGTTAGGACTGGAAGTGGGCTGATGGGGGTTAGGACTGGTAATGGGTTATAGGGGGGGCTTAAACTGAAAATGGGGTGATGGGGGTTAGTACTGGAATTGGGATGATGAGGGGGGGCTAGGACTGGTATTGGGTTGGGGGGTTTTCTAGGACTGGAAATGGGTTGGGGGGCTGCTAGGACTAGAAATGGGCTGATGCAGGGACTAGAAGGGATTGGATGCTGGGTGAGGCTGGAACTAGAAGGGAGCTGGTGTTGGGGGAGGATTAGAATGGGATGGGGCTGGGAGAGTAAAATGGAGAGGGGAAAAATATTTTGTGTGGGAGGGATAAAAAATCTACAATTGGCCGGGTATTGGGAGAATAAGTGGGGATTGAGGATGGAGGGGTAAATTTTGAGTAGATGAAATAGGAATGAGGAAGAGCAAAAGGAGAAAGATTAGTATGTTTTTAAAGCAGATGTAGAGAGAGAATGGAAAAAAAAACACCAAGAAGACAGAAGAAAGGACAAATGGACAGCAGATGGAGAGTTAGCAGAAGACACGAAGAAAACCAGAAGAAAGTGGCTGGAACAATTGCAACTGAAAAAAATGCACAAAAGGTAGAAAAATATCTCTTTATTTGAATTTATTAACTGGAATATGTCAGCTCTGGGAAATGTGCATCATTAATTTTTGCGCTTTGTTTAGTACAAGAGGAAATTAATTTATAGTTTTATTTCTACAGTGTTGTTGTATATTCCAAGTTTGGCTTTTGGGGTTCCCAGTTTAATTATTGTCTTCCTGTTTCTAAATTGTGATTCCTTGTTTGGTGATGGTCTGTTCTGCATGTGTAACTGAGCTGAGGTATTCTGTTTATATAATTCCTATTTGACATTGCCACTTGTTCTTTCCCCAGTAGGTCATGTATTGTTGTTCTCTGAAATGTATTGGTTTAATATTTGCAGTGTTGCCTTTTGATAGTTAGGGTATGGTGCTTTGTGAGTCCTGGTAGTGCTGTTAGGATACGGCGGGTTTGCTATGGGTTCTAAATGGGCAGCGTTTGTAGTAGTTCCTAATGTGCCTGGCGGTTGGTACTGGATTATAGTAATGTAGAAACCTTTTAGTCTTTCTTTATCCATATACTCATTAAGAGGCATGTTTACTAAAAGTTAGTGTATGGTAACATTATGCAAATATTTATGCAAATGAGGCACCTTATGCAAATGAGGCTTTAATTGACGTGCTGGCACTTTGAGGAAATTCTTTGGTTTTGTGCGGCAGTTTGGGCACTCGGGTTCAAAAAGGTTAGCCATCACTGAACTATATCTTCTAGAGGCCCCGGGCCCCACCTCCCAATCCCTGCTTAATGTGGGTTATTGGTGGTTAGTGAGAAGAGGAGCAATGCCCACTCGCTCCTGCTCAGCATGTGGTCTGCTCCAAAATGTCACGATGACCTCCAGTAATCCCAGGGTTGAGGATCAGGGGTGTATGGTTGGGGCAGTCTTCTGAAGGGGCCTCTAGGGGGTGATATAGTTGTTGAGGAGGTTAATCAAGGGAATTTTGTTGCCAGGGCCTTTGAGAAAAGGGGACATGGCCATTGCGCTTATGGAACTGATGGAGTATTAAAGCTTCTATGGGGGGGGGGGGGGAGAGGGGAGTGAGTTGAGTCAAGGATTTACATGGGAGGAACCTGAGGTAAGGACAGTGATCAAGGGGCCCAAACTTGTGTTGCTGAACCAGGTATGCCTTCATCGTGGGAGCAGCAATTTTAAGAGACTGCTACCACACATATGTTGGGCAGGTTCACATTTTACCCCCCACCCCCATGCAGTTTCTTAAAATTGCTGCTCCTGCCAAATGTGGATGGCACACCCATGCAGTTCTTCACCTATTTTACAAGGGGTTCTACATTTGTCAGAATCTCTTGTAAAATACCGTCATAATTCTTCATGTCCTGGCCTTTCTAAAATGTGCCTTCATCTCATCTGCCTCACCTTTATAAACGTTTGTTTATGCCGTGAAAAAAAATCAGTAAGGCAAGACTTCTCTTTACTAAACCAATGCTGGTTCATTCCCATTAAACCGTGTGAATGAGATGCATATTTCTAGCTTCATTGAGCAAAAACATTCTCGAGGTGTGCTTTGCTCAGGAGAGGAAAATGGCATGCAGAGATTGCATTTTGAACTCTTCATGCATTATTTTCCATGAAAAAATACTTGCACACAAAAAACAAGTAGAAATGTCTGTATCTACTTTAAAGCCAATGCAAGTGTCAAAGCAAAAGTAAAAGCTTACTTTCTGTTTGAACACTGGGGCAAAGTCAATGGATTGCAAACTTTGTCCCCAAACACATAATTTGAAAATTGTCTCCTAAGGGCGCGAATCCATAACATCCACGTCCAGCCAGTGGACACGTCTAAATCTAAAATGGGCGCCTTTTGAACTTAATTCTGCATCTGTGGGTCTGGACGTGACTGCGGGTCCGGAATCAGGGTGAAATATGTGTTCAGCACTGCGCAGGCAAAGCGCCATTAAGCCGGCCAGTGCACGCATCCAGGACATGGCCCGCACACGGGCGCAGGTACAGGCCATGCATTATAATGGAGAAAACCATCCCCGTCAATATTATCAGACGTGGGTAAATGTTTTGTACGTCCTCGTGCCCACCATATTCTGAAACATCACACGTTTTTTAATCTGCCTGTCCCTGCAAGGTACCCGCAGACGCCACACCTCTCACGAAAAATGCGCATCTCTAAGGTGCTCATCACAGACAGTAGTTTGCTGATACAAACTAGACATAAATACCAATGAGAAATGACAGCTTCTGCAGCCTAGACCATATACCAGTCCCCCTCAGGCCCTGAAAAGTGCTAGGTAAGCCCAGGGCACCCCAATATGGTATAAGAGAATGTAAATATGAACATGTATACCAGGACATACCTTGCATGACATAGTACTTGGCATTTGGAAATGGCCCCAGTGATTTCTGCCTTCATCATCTCTACAAACACACTTTAAACTGCTAGGGATGGACCCTTACCAAGTGCACCAAATCCAAAACTAATGCTGCAGTTCCCCAAAGGATGCATAATATTGCTGAGCAACAAATGTATGCCCTGTTAGTGCCTATGGCCTATAAGTGCACTCATTCTGCTGCTCCGCACTACCGTTCCCCTCTTATCTCTCCCTACACCCCTCCCTGGGAACTGCGCTCTTCTGTCAGATCACTTCTATCTATGCCATTCTTGTCTACTGCCAAATCCTGACATCATTCCTTTCACCTTGCTGCTCCTTATGGCTGGAACAAACTACCTGAGTCTGTACGTCAGGCTGCTTCTCTGGCCCTTCCCAAATCCAGGCTGAGTGCTCGCCTCTTTGTAGCCGCTCTTGGATCTGATCTGCCTAAGCTCCCTTGTGCTTCCTTACCTTCCCCTCTAAATGTGTCCTGTACACAGCTGCTGTGTTGTCTGTCTTGACTAGATTTGTAAGCCCTGCTGAGCAGGGACCATCTCTTAAGTGAGTCTGTGCAGCACTGCGTACAAAAGATCAGTAGTAATATCCGTGAGGTCCTCTGGCTATGACATCTGATTCCCACATATCTAGATGCTGGCATTTCTCACATCCGCTATCTGTGGGAAAACTCTGTCTGCCTTCCCATAGTCTGCGTTGTGGCACTGCTCCCCTCCTCAGGCCTGTGTGGGCATAGGAGGGGGATCCCTGTGCCATCATACCCAGGTAGCCAGCCTCCGGATATATCATCACTCTCACAGCTTGCATAGCTCCTGGACTGGGGAAGGATGTAGGCCTCATGGCACGGTCATTTCTCCCTGTGCATGGCACAGCGGATGTATGGCTGCCCTATCACAATGCCAACAATATATGATCTTATTAGAGTCCCCTATGAAATATATTCCAGAAACGATCTGAATAGGTTCCCTATAGCGAAATGTCAAAACATATCCCTGTCAGTAATAAGAGAGATCCTCAGAATAAGAGCATTCATCAGTGTACTAACACATGCTCAAAAGCAACACCATTGGCCCCACAAAATGTGCATTATGGGCATGCATTAGTGCTGTTTTCACTATTGAATGCCCTTATTCTGAGGTCCCTTATTATTGACAGGGATATGTTTTGACACTTAGCCATAGTGAACCCCCTCTGATTTTGACTGCTCAATCATACTGGCACCTGGTGATGCTGTAGTCATCTATATGGTCCAGGTACTGGCCAGGCTTTTACGCCTCCCCCCCGCCCTCCCTGTATTGCATATGAGCACACCAGATCCTTGGAACCCCTCAAAACACACACACACACATGAACTCTCACTTTTTGTGACAATGACATAATTTTGTCAAAAAGATACCCTGAACCTATACATGACAGCTATGACATAGCATAATAGCATGGGGTACCAGGACTGGATATATTATCTCTGTTTCCCACCCAAACAAGAATCCTTTTCCTGCTCATACCCATACTATCCCTACATCAGCAATCCCATTTTCAAAAGGGTCCCCTAGATTAGCTCCTTTAGCAATAACAGCACATTTAAGCATAGCCATAGGAGACCACGTGATGCATGAGCGAGTGAAGACGTTCCTCTGCTCACTCCAGTGCTACCCCTGTGAATAATCTGCACTTATCAGTGAATTTCCCTAATACATGGTTAAAATACTGATTGGCATCTTCACAGAGCTCGATTGCAGTTTGGCTTGCGTCGGTGTGCTCCTGAAATGCCTCCACCACCAAAAAAAGGACCGTGAAAAAGTCAACAGAATGACAACCGCAGCTGCGCATCTATGACACCTGCATCTCCTGGAATGGAGAGCACAGATTCCGCCCCGGAGGAGCTGGCCAAGAGGTCATGCAGCTGTTAGATCCAAAATTTGACCATATCATCAAAAAACTTCAGGATGTGGGGGACTCATTGGCTGACATTGGCAGATAGGTAGAAGAACTGGAGCACCATGTGTCAGCTGTGGAGGACTCTGAGGGGCAACACAATAAGTCACAGAAGGCAGAAATAGAGGCGCTACTTTCTAAAGTGGATGACCTAGAGCACAGGTCGCAACAAAACAATTTAAGGCTGGTTGGGGTGCCGGAGACTTGGGCAGATCACGCCTTATCCTCTTTGATTGAAACTTGGCTCTCTAAAGAACTGGGCCTCAAGGCGCTTCTGGGTCAGATTCAAGTAGAGAGAACGCATCGCTTGGGAGCCCACACAGAGGCACAGCAACGTCCATGGGTGGTAATTGCGCATATCCTAAATTTCCACCATAAAGTGCAGCTCCTGCAAGCATTCTGAAAAAAAGGGACAATCTCACTGGAGAATAACGTGGATGTTTCCGGGAAACACTTAATACATACACGGGCTTTTCCTGAATGCACGTTGTAAGTCTCCGTGGCTGACTTCTGGCCATGTTTTGAGATCCCCGTGCTAGCACCATGAATGTGGTGAAATGGTCAGTCAGTGGAGCTGCTAGAACGGTGAAATGGTCAGTCAGTGGAGCTGCTAGAACGTCCCCCTCAGTATTATAGGGTGTATCACATCCAGTCCCATCGCTTTGTCTACTTTAAGTTTAGCTAGTTTCTCACAAACATAATCTTCTAAAAATTCTTCAAGATGCCCCTCGCTTCTATTCCTGTTTGTGGGTGTTTTCTGAGGTCCTGCTCCTGGTTCTTTAACTGTGAACACAGAACAGAAATATTTGTTAAGCAATTCCGCTTTATCCTCATCAGCTTCTACATATTCCTCCCCTGACAATAACACTTTTGCCCTTCCTTTTCTCACTAACATATCTGAAAAATGTCTTATCCCCCATTTTATTGCATTGGCTATTTCTTCTTCTTTTTGTATCTTTGCCTCCCTGACTACTTTGCTAGCTTCTCTAAGTTTTTCCAAATATAGAGGCCTGTCTTCCTCTCTCTGTAATCTCTTGTATTTCATGAAGGCCTCCTTCTTTTTCTTCACTTTTCGGCTTCTTCTTTCGAAAGCCATAGTGGTCTTCTTTTCCTTTTACCTTTATTTAACATTTTAACACAAAGGTTGGTTGCCCTTAAAATATCCCCTTTCAGTTTTGCCCACCGTTTTCCTACATCCCTCCAGCTGTTCCCATCCCGTTAATGACACCCTGAAGTATTGGCCCATCTTGGCAAAGTTAGTTTTCCTAAAGTCTAAGACCCTCGCTTTTGAATGGATTCTAACAGCCCTAGTCCTAATACTGAACCACACCATCTGGTGATCACTGGATGCAAAATGATCTCCCACTATAACTTCAGAAACACTTTCACCATTGGTAAGCACCAAGTCCAGTATGACCCCTTCACGTGTGGGATCTGTTACCAATTGCCTGAATATTTCTCCCTGTAGAGAATCTAGGATCTCCTTACTTCTAGATGATACTGCAGCAGGAATGTGCCAATCAACATCTGGCATATTGAAATCCCCTATTAGTATCACTTCCCCTTTCCTAGCAATATTGCATGTGTCTTCAATTAACACTCTGTCCACTTCTTCCTCTTGTGAAGGAGGTCTGTATATCATGCCAATGCAAATAGATTTTTCTTTCCCTCTTTCTAGTTTAACCCACAGTGCCTCCTTTCTCCCTTTTAAGCTCTGTAATTCCAAGGCTTTAATATTATATTTTACATATAGTGCCAATCCTCTTCCCCTTCTTCCTACCCTGTCCTTTCTGAATAAAATATAGCCTGCTATAGTTACATCCCATGGTTGTGTAGCAACACTATAGTTTAGGTCAACTCTCAGAGGGAATTAATTGTCCAATTAAAAGAAACCCTGTCCCTCCACTGAAATTAGAGATTCTCACCAATGTTATTGCACTACTACCCCTTGTACAAATGTTACAAAATCTTCAATTTAAATCTACACAAAATACAAATCTATTTGAATGGAACCAGTGGTCTCAGCTTGAAATCGGCAATACCTTAGGTTCTTTCACCTTCAAAATGCATGCCCACTTTACATCAGCGACCACTATACGGTTCCTGGATTAATTGGGTTCTTGTAGTTGTATAATGTTAAAGGTGTATCTTTTCCTTCTACCTCAATATTCAATACCTTAATACCTCAATACCTCAGTATCTCAATATTCATCGTTTGAATCTTGTCAAATCTTATACAAAATTATATTCAACTTAAATGCTGTTCTTAGATTTCTCCATTTCTGGAAATTGCACTTATCTTGAAAACTATTGAAAGCTGTTCATAAATTTCCCCAACGCCACTTTACAGGTACCAATCTTGCGTTACTGTTCTTTCTTCAGGGGGCAAATTTGAAAATGAGCTCTGTCTATGGAGAAAATGTAGCAGACAAAGTTCTTTCATTATAGTAAAAATGTGTGAAACAAACAGCAAACTTGAACGTGTACGAAGTTTTGAAACTTTACATTCCTACCTTATCATGAGATTAAGAAACAATGATTCTGAAAGTTGCGTGCAACTATCAGCGTGTCATCCATAGCCTACCGGCTTTCCCAAAAATGCCGCGCATGCGGGATGTGACTAGACCAAAGATTTAAAGGGTTTCCTTTCTGGTCATACTGATGTCAGATACAAGCCCCCCATTCTATCATACTGTTGAGTCCCCCAGGGTAAACAGATTGCAGTTTGAAAATCCATCTTTGTTCTTGGATAAGTACTGTTTGTGCTCTAGATTTTCCACTCTTACCTTCCGCCACCCAATCTATCACAAAGCAACGCAAATCTTCAAATGTATGGTGATATTTTAAACAATGGACCACGAGAGGAGATTCCATCGTTTTACACTTCAATCGACTACGATGTTCATTTATTCTCACCCTTAACTGCCGCACGGTTTTTCCCACATACAGTAAGCCACATGGGTATCTAATGCTGTATATTACATGATCTGAATCACAAGTGGTTGAATTTTTCAATACATACGTCCTGCCATGATATTCAAATTCCCCAATGTTCTCAGTCACTCTGCATATGTTACATTGCCCACATTCTCGATGCCCGGCCACTATAGCTTGTCTCTCCTCCCGTAAAGGCCGAAATTTCGCTGGACTCAACCATCGGTCTCAGACTAATACTGGCACTTCTCCTCTGTAGGTTTTCTGTAGAGATAATGTGCACTTTTGCATCAATGACCAGAGCTGGTTCTTAATCTGACAGACTCTTCTCATGGAATTTTTTAGTATTTAAGGTCATTTTTCATACTTTTCAGAGGCTATCCACGGCAGGTGGTCAAAACCGCCTATCAACGAGCACTCTACAATCACCGTGAATTACTGTTACTGTCCCGGAAAAAAAATACTAGTTTTGATGACTCTACTATTAATTTCATTACAAAGTTTTCTCCGCTTAGTGGTGACATTCAACGTATTATTAAACGCCATCAGAATGTTTTGAAGACTCTTCCTGGTTTACAAAATCGTGTCATTCGATGTGTGTGGATGAGACACCAAAATCTGAAGGAAAAACTCAGTCTGGCACGCCTGCGACCTGCGTTGGCAGGCAAGTCACAAGATCCGACTGGCCACACAAAATGCGGGCATTGTAACATTTGCTCAATTTCTGATGAAATTGTGAGTTTCCAATATCACGATCGGTCATATACTCTAAAGAATTCTACCTCTTGTGGTTCGGACCACATTATATATGGGATTCGTTGCCCATGTGGTCTATTATATGTTGGCCAGACAACCTGCCAATTAAGAGTTCGTATTAATGAACACAAAAGTAGACTTATGTGTAAAGTGATGGAGGCTCCACTAGTGTCACATTGTATTCAACAACATCATGCCTTTGATGAGTTGCGGTGCTTTGGGATCGCCTCCGTGGCAAGTGGGAGACAGGGCCAGTCCAGAGCGCAGACGCTGTTCGTTCAGGAACAACGATGGATTTAGCGGTTGGACACAGTTGCCCCGGGAGGTCTTAATGTTTCGGTGGAATGGGGGGCTTGCGTATAGGTGTTAACTTATATTAGTTCACACAGAAGACAGAATGAATGGTTTCTACTACATTTAGTCACCTCCCCCTTTTCTGGCCATTTAAACCCAGCCACTCTGGCTGATTTTCGTACCTCGCATGCGCGGCGTCTTTCTGAGTAAGGATTCAATTTGGAAGACTTTAAGCCGTTGGATCGTATGCTGGTAATAAGTTTCACATATATTCATGATAAATAAGGCAATATTTGCGAACATTTTTGCATATGCTGTTAGCTAGTTACTTTTAATATATTCTTAGAGTGTGTCCTCTTTTTTCAGAGATTGTGAATACCTATTTTAATGAACCCCCTGATGAAGAGCTGAAACGCAGATCTGGTACCTGTGTGATGGCGTTGGAGAAACATCTTTAATAAGTTCTAAGATAAGCTTAATCTCTACATAATTACCTATTTTTGTCTGAGAAGTATGAAAAATGACCTTGAATACTAAAAAATTGCATGAGAAGAGTCTGTCAGATTAAGAACCAGCTCTGGTCATTGATGCAAAAGTGCACATTACCTCTACAGAAAACCTACAGAGGAGAAGTGCAAGTATTAGTCTGAGACCGATGGTTCTTTTTTCTACAGACAACACTGCAGTTATTTTTCTATAGGTACATTTTTTCTACAGTATGAGGATCTATTTTTTCTTACTGTGTGAGATCCATGTCTGACATAGTGTTTATAAAGTGGGATGTAATGTAATGATGGAAGATTAAAGTCTCCAAGAATGATTTGTATTTTATTGGCATTATTGGAGCAAGATAGCTCTAGCAGGGTGGTGAGATTGTCGGGGGAGGCTGAGGATGGTCTATATATTAGAGTAAGGGAAAGGTATTTATTTTCTATAGGAGGAGAGGAGTGGCCTAGTGGTTAGGACAAGGTACTTCAGGCCGGAGGGCCAGGGGTTCAAGCCCCACCTGGGGACAGCAATCTCAGGCCGGAGGGACTGGGATTTCTAGTCCTATAGGTACTCCTTGTGGTCTTGGGCAAGCCACTTAACCCTCCATTGCCCATGTTCCCTGTAAGTATTAGCGTATGTATGTCATATCCCCTCGTGTTAAATGTATCTCCCAATTGACCGCTTTGACCCAGGGAAAAGCGGGATATAAATACAGCTAAATAAATAAATAAATAAATAAAATAGTCATGATGTCTATATCTTTGATGTTTTTGTTAGAGTGCAGGGTAATATGAAGTTCTTTTTTGGCTAGTATTAGTACCCCACCACCACGCCTATTTGTTCTAGGGCAGTGATATAGATTATAGTTGGGGTGTGTAAGTTGATTAATTAATACCTGATCTGTTTCTGCTAGCCACATTTTTGTTAGACATAGTAAATCAGAGGCTTTGTCTTTGGTTAGGTCAAGTAGGATTGTAATTTTGCTTCTGGCTGACCTTGTGTTCAGCAGTATACATTTTATAGGGTATGGTGTGTATGTAGATGGGATATATTGACTGTTAGGACTTGGTTTTATATATATTAGTCTTGGGTTGTGTATTCTGTTTTGATAACAGCTATAGGGGTGGTGTTTTTCTGTGAGTAGGTCCTACTGTATATGGATGGTGTGTTATAGGTATGTTATTGTGGAGGGTTGGGGAGGTATAGAGAGAGTTTATTAAGGGGGTTAAAAGGAGCAGAAAAGCAAGGTAGTATAATAGATATTGTTTCTCCATGTTATGAAAGGATTTGATCTTGTAGTGTATATTGAGAGAGATTACTTTATGACGCGACTAAACATCCTGTTAGATATGCAATTAGGTCAATATCACACATTCAGGGATCATGTAAAGCGTTGAAGGTGGCGAGTAACTTAGATACCGTAATAGAGAGATTACTCTATGAAGCAGCTAAACAATCTGTTAGATATGCAATTAGGACAAAATCACTTATTCAGGGAGCATGTAAAGTGTTAAGGCTGGCGAGTAACTTAGATAATGTAAGGTTGGGTATTTGACAAAACTCACAGTTCATCCAAGGTTTGTTGTAGCGGGGAGGAGTCCGGCTTTCCGCTCCCCGGCTCTACTCCTGGTCAGGGGAGCTTGCTCGTTGGTGTGGTGGTGGTGGCGGCGAGAGCAGCACCTGATGGTGCTTCCCTTTTAAAGAGGTGTTCTGGCTGCTAATTTTCCTTCATTAAAGGTTGCTTCAGTCACTTGTGCTTCTGTAAGCTCATTGGGGCAAGGTGAGTGGTAGTGCACCTTGTCTTGGGGCCCCGCCTAAGGAGGGCCCTCTGGCGAGGCCCTCAGGTGCGTTCCCGCCAGGTGCAGGTGCGTTCGATGGCACTTCTCTTATGTTTGCAGCTGGAGGCCCCGATTGGTCAGGAGCAGGCAGACAGGCAGGCAAGCTCGATCCGGTACGGGCCAGCTCCACCCTGATCTGGGGAGCTGGAGCTGGAGAAAGATAGAAGTCCTCTGTGCAAGTGCCCGATGGCGCTTCTCTTATGTGCAGCTGGAGGCCCCGATTGGTCAGGAGCAGGCAGGCAAGCTCGATCTGGTGCGGGCCAGCTCTACCCGGATCAGGGGAGCTGGAGCTGGAGGAAGTTATAGGTTCTTATACAGATACAGTTGGATGAACAGAATTTTCTGTTTCCTGATCTACTGTCAAAGCAAAACAGAACCCATTTATAAAACCACATTCAAAGACAGTATACTCCTGCATAATGCATGTACTCGTCAATATGCAATACATGCTATCCTTATCACACATATATTAATAGAGAGCCCAGTTCAGAGAGGGGTCTGAGTCATCCATACGTCCCTGAGGAAGTCGGACCCGTTAGGTCCCTGATTAAGGGCCATGGGAACTAAACATTCCCTCGGTACACAGAACCGGGCCCGAGGATAGCCCGGCGTGCCCCTGCCTGCCTGCAAGATGTCTTCCCCAGAGGCTCCCCTGGCTGCCATGACTCAGCCTCCCCCCCCCTTCCCTACCGCCCGACCCATGGCTGGCCAGCGATCGGGTGGCGAGGACCCCCCCTGCACCCAGCCCCGGCCCTGGAGAGGGATCCCCTGGCCTAATCGCTGGATTAGTGCTGCTTATTCAACCTTTGAGGTGGAATAAGCAGCACCTCCCCTTTGACCTGACAGGATGTATAGGGCCATGACCAGAATCGGCCCTGTACTTCCTGCAGGCTCGGCCTGCCCCTGCTCAGCCCAGATCCCTGCTGGCTCTCCCCATCCTACTGCTCAGGATGTGCAGGGAGAGCAAGAGGGGGAACAGGGTCCCGACAGCTTGCGTGGCTGCACGTCCCACCACCTGTGTCTCTGAATCGGGCCCTTAGAGTCCTATTTACTAAGCAGTGTTAGCAGTTTAAAGAAAGAATCACTGTCACTAAGAGTTAGCACAGGGCCTCTGTGCCAGGCAGCACATTAACTATTAGCACACACTAATTCTTACATTAAACAGATAATGTGGAAAACACCATTTTGCACTGGTCAAAATAGATTCATCTCTCTTACAGGTTTCTTCAGAGAGTTTATAAATATTCTTGCACAGCTCTTTTCCTAGGTTCAAAAATTTATTAATTTCCTGAAGTATCAAGAGATACCCAAAGGAAGCGCCAGGAATTCTTGGCCCTTGGGGAAAGGGACGTAAGCCAGTGGGTGCAACTATGAGATTATGTTTTTCTTGTAAATGTTTGTAAGTGCAATTCAAGGCTTTTATTTCTGCTAGGAAGGAGTCTGGTAATGAAATGGTGTTGCTGGCTACTTCCAAATGATCCTTGTCTCTGCCACATGGACTTTCAATTTCCCCTATGATTTGTTATATTTATTTCTCTTCTTTGTCCTATTAGTGGGTTGTTTTGGGGACTAATATTTGAATTATTATTATCTATGGACTGGTGGTGTTTCTACATTTTGGCTATTTGCCGTGGACTTTCCCTTCAATCAGTTAGCATTTGGATCCGTATTTGAAATTCTAGAAAGAAAAAAATTAAAAAATACATTCTTGCAAATTAGTGAAGGGTACTAAAATTAGTATCAATGATATCACTTTTTAAAAAACAAGCTTACTTTATGTTGTCATTTGTTAATGGTGTTAACCTGTTCATTTCCATTGCCATGTGTGCGCACTCCAAACCATCTGTTCTGGGCATGCCCACTGATAAAAAACAGTGTAATAAACCTAACTGATATTATCTTCTTTTACATTGAGTGGCAATGGTTCTTTTAAATTAATGACAATCTCTTGATTTAGTCCTTGTGGGGCCAATGCTTGTCGCCAAAAAATATACTCCATGTTTAAATAGCAGGTGTGATATATCCCCAGTATGAGTGTGCAAGTTTTCCACCTTGAAATATTTTAATTGTTAAATGGTATGAATGGTTTTTACCAAAGGAGAGAAGAATAGTGTTCTATAATTTGGATTTTGACTGGTCTCATAGTTTTACCAATATACAGCTTATTGCACATACATAAAATTGCATAAATCACTTGGGAAGATTCACAATTAGTATTTCCTCATACACAGCATATGAATCCCAAAGTGTGGCATTTAAATTACTTCATTTCCAAAACATAGGGCATGCGATTCATTTGTCAAATTTTCTGTGCCCAATTAAAGATCCTAATTGAATATCATCATTGACTGGTTCATTCAAGATCTTTCCAGTCTCGCAAATTATGCCCTCATTGAGTGGTTATGTTTTGATGAAATGAGAGCATTCTCCTATGTGATATTGTTGGAAACTGTATTTTGAAGTGATTCATGATTTGCAAGTGCTCTCTGCAAGTGGGATCTCTGTGAAAGGAATTGAATTCAACAAATATTCATAATGAGATCAAATTATAACTTCTAAGTGACCAGAATATTGAGGCAATTATGAGAACATAAGAAATGCCATACTGGGTCAGAGCAAGATTCATCAAGTTCAGATCCTGTTTCCAACAGTGACCAATCCAGGTCACAAATACTTGGTAGATTCCCAAAAAGGCACACAGGTTCCACAATGCTCATCTTGGGGTAAGCAGTGGATGTCTTGGGTCCTCTTAAATAATGGTTTATGAACTTTTCCTCCAGGAACTTGTCCAAACCTTTTTTAGTGTTAAATGGGTTGCATTGTAGCTTCATTGTGCTGCCCTAGTCTTTCTACATTTTGATGGCATAAACAACTGATCTGCATTTACCCGTTCCGCTCCATTCATTAATTTATAGACCTCTATCATATCTCCTCTCAGCCGTCTCTTTTCCAAGTTGAAGAGCCCTAACCTTTTAAGCCTTCCATCCCCTTTACCATTTTGATGGCTCTTCTCTTCTCTGTACCTTTTCTAATTCTGCTATATCCTTTTTAAGATATGGCAACCATAATTGCACACAGTATTTAAGGTGCGGTCACACCATGGAACGATACAGAGGTATAATATCCTTGGTTTATTCTCCATTTCTCTCCTTATGATTTCTAGTATTCTATTTGTTTTCTTAGCCGCCATTGCACACTGGGTGGAGGGTTTCAACATATTATCCATGATGTCACCTAATCTTTTTCCTGGGTGATGGTTTTCTAAAGTGGTACTTTACATCATGTAACCAAAGTTTGCGTTGTTCTTTAAATTTCATCTGCCATTTGAATGTCCAGTCTTCCAATTTATCTTGTAGTTTTTCAAAATCCTCTTGAGCATTCCAAAATCATCAGGCCACTAAGGTAAGTAATATCATTATTTTTATTTCGTTTTAATTTAAATGTAATTGAAAGAGCAATTATGAAAAAGACATTTTAATGAACTGTTCATAAGTTCATTGAGAAACTGAAGCTCTTTCAAGAGACACACGCTTTCATCAATAAAGTATAACACTCTTGCATCGGAAAATTGATAAATTGATAAGTGAATATTATGAAAGTTGAGACAAATTGATGGAGGTTATGAATTTAAAGTATTACAAAATATTTATAAATTGTAAAAATTGATGGGAATTGAACAATTAATTAATATGTGATTGATGTTTAAATCATAAACTCTGAGTTTGTAATAAATGTTCAGAATAGCTGGTAAGGGACATATCTATAATTTCTTTTGACTCATGGAATGGGGTTAATAAGCAGGGGCTGTGCCTTAAGTTAAAACTGAGGCCATTACCATGCATCAATTCTTAATGTGGCAGATAATGCACAGCAGTAAATGGTAGTCAAAAGAGCAGCAAACCTCATTGCACACTATCTGTCCTGCAGCTAGCAAACAGTAGTGACATTTTCTCTGCATCACCTGCATGGCTGCCCTCCCAAAAATACTGTGCATGCTGCATACTTAATACAGAAGTTTTACCGTTATTGCATTTTAATTTTGGTACTTACAGCTTGGTAACCGCAAAACCTTGCAGCTCTGAAATATACAGTGGCCTTAATTTTTGAAGCCATCACCAACAAAACGTTGAGGATGACATGAGAACGAAAGTGAATATACAATGAGTTTTGAATGAAAGTGGAAAGACCGCCCACAGATTGCATGGTCTGGGTAAAAGATGATTGTTGATAAAAGAACTGCATTCAGAGGTGCCAGCTGACTCCATTTATTCAGGACAAAGCTGATCCTTTCTTGATTTTACCTTCATTGCTCCCCCCCACCCCACCACTCCCATTCTTTTCCTAGGAAAGCCAAGTCCTGCATACAACCTGAATAAAACTGGGACTGCGTCAAGCTGCTTTGAAAAATTGGACTCAGCTGACAATCTTACCTTACCTTAGGGGTTATTTGCAGATTTTACAACAGTTTAGTAAAAGGGCCCTTTAGCGTTCTTATTGATTAGTAAACCAGTATAGGGTCCCACAAGGAGAGATGCTGTAGCAGAATCAAGATATTAGAGAAGCTTATGCTCTGGGGACAAGTAGCTTAAGAAAAGGACCACGAGGCAGGTTCTTATGCAAAACTACACAACAGCAGCCACCATTGAACTGAAGCAAGTCAAAAAAGCACTGATGAAAGCGTTTATGTTATTTGACTTTATTTTGAAAATCTTATGGAAATATAAGAATTATCTGACAGATTAAACCTTATGTTCATTGTCTCAAAATTTGCTTGATCTTCCGTGATTTTGATCATTTTTTCTACAGGAGTCACTATTTAGCTCCAGGAGAAAGTGAAGAAGATGTGACTTATGTCAGGGTCAGAAAAAAGAAGTTTTCCCCCTATCCCCCAAGTGGAGGACCGAGCATTTTCTCAAGTAGATTTCTAGAACATCTGTTCCTATGCTGCTATTTTTGGTTAGTTATTTATTTAGCTAGGCTTATATACTGCTTTTCACCTGGTCAAAGCAGTTTATATTGAACAACACACTAAGTACATAGAACATAATTTAGTTAACAAATAACATAGTTGCTCGAACATGTAATTCACTAGTTACATGGAGGCACATTCCATAGAGCAGCGATGGCGAACCTATGGCACGCGTGCCAGCTGTGGCATGCGAAGGCCTTGCAGCTGGCACGCGGGCAATAGGTCCGCAAAAAAAAGAAAAAAGCTGTCTCTGACTGCTGCCGCGGACGCGGCAAGGGCAGAATGCAGCGTCCCGCGGGGCCCCCTCCGCCCGCTAAGCCCCTCTGCAAGAGCTTTCAGATTCGCGAGGGAGAGCGTCTCCCTCGCGTCTCTGTTAAGCCCGCAGGGGCTAATGGGAAATTTCCCATCAGCCCCTTTAGACGCGAGGGACTGATGGGAAATTTCCCATTAGCCCCTGCGGGCTTAACAGAGACGCGAGGGAGACGCTCTCCCTCGCGAATCTGAAAGCCCTTGCAGCGGGGCTTAGCGGGCGGAGGGGGCCCCGCGGGACATTGTAATCTGCCGCGGCAGCAGCCAGAGCCTGCTTTTTTTTTAAAAAAATTTGCCGGGGGGGGGGGGTTAGGACTGCTAATGGGCAGGAGGAGGGGGGGGGGGTTAGGAATGCGAATGGGCCGGAGGGGGGGGTGTTAGGACTGCTAAAGGGCAGGAGGGGGGGTTAGGACTGCTAATGGGCAGGAGGGGGGGGGGTTAGGACTGCTAATGGGCAGGAGGGGGGGGTAGGACTGCTAATGGGCAGGAGGGGGGGTTAGGATTGCTAATGGGAAGGAGGGGGGGTGTTAGGACTGCTAATGGGCAGGAGGGGGGTTAGGACTGCTAATGGGCAGGGGGGGAGGGTTAGGACTGCTAATGGGCAGGAGGGGGGGGTTAGGACTGCTAATGGCAGGAGGAGGGGGGGTGTTAGGACTGCTAATGGGCAGGGGGGGGGGAGGGTTAGGACTGCTAATGGGCAGGAGGGGGGGGGGTTAGGACTGCTAATGGGCAGGAGGAGGGGGGGTGTGTTAGGACTGCTAATGGGCAGGAGGGGGGTGTTAGGACTGCTAATGGGCGGGGTGGGGGGGTTAGGACTGCTAATGGGCTGGGGGGGTTGGGGGGGTTAGGACTGCTAAGGGCAGGCGGGCGGGCGGGCGGGGGGGTTAGGACTGCTAATGGGCAGGAGGGGGGGTTAGGACTGCTAATGGGCAGGAGGAGGGGGGTGTGTTAGGACTGCTAATGGGCTGGGGGGGGAGGTTAGGACTGCTAATGGGCAGGAGGGGGGGTTAGGACTGCTAATGGGCAGGAGGGGGGGGTTAGGACTGCTAATGGGCAGGAGGAGGGGGGTGTTAGGACTGCTAATGGGCAGGAGGGGGGGTGTTAGGACTGCAATGGGCGGGGTGGTGGGGGTTTAGGACTGCTAATGGGCTGGGGGGTTTAGGACTGCTAATGGGCGGCGGGCGGGGGGGTTAGGACTGCTAATGGGCAGGAGGGGGGGAGTTAGGACTGCTAATGGGCAGGAGGGGGGGTGTTAGGACTGCTAATGGGCGGGGGGGGTTAGGACTGCTAATGGGCTGGGGGGTTAGGACTGCTAATGGGGCGGGCGGGGGGGGGGGTAGGACTGCTAATGGGCTGGGGGGGTAGGACTGCTAATGGGCTGTGGGCTGATGGGGGCTGTCTGGAAATGGGGTGATGGGGGTTTAGGGCTGGAAGTGAGTTGATGGGGGGGGCTAGGACTGGTATTGGGTTTGGGGGTTTGCTAGGACTGAAATGGGCTGATGCAGGGACTAGAAGGGAATGGATGCTGGGTGAGGCTGGAACTAGAAGGGAGCTGATGTTGGGGGAGGATTAGAATGGGATGGGGCTGGGAGAGTAAAATGGAGAGGGGAAAAATATTTTGTGTGGGAGGGATAAAAAATCTACAATTGGCCGGGTATTGGGAGAGTAAGTGGGGATTGAGGATGGAGGGGTAAAATTTTGAGTGGATGAAATAGGAATGAGGAAAGAGCAAAAGGAGAAAGATTAGTATGTTAAAGGGATGTAGAGAGAGAGAATGGAAAAAAAAACTAGAAGAGAGAAGAAAGGACAAATGGACAGCAGATGATGGAGAGTTAGCAGAAACATGAAGAAACCAGAAGAAAGTGGCTGGAGCAATTGCAACTGAGCTGAGGTATTCTGTTTATGTAATTCCTTTTTGACATTGCCACTTGTTCTCTTTCCCCCAGTAGGTCATGTATTGTTATTGTCTGAAATGTATTGGTGTTAATATTTGCAGTGTGTTGCCCTTTTGATAGGTATGGTTGTGGTGCTTTGTGAGTCCTGGTAGTGCTGTTAGGATACGGCGGGTATTGCTATTGGTTCTAAATGGGCAGTGTTTGTAGTAGTTCCTAATGTGCCTGGCGGTTGGCACTGGATTATAGTAATGTAGAAATCTTTTAGTCTGTCTTTATCCATACACTCATTAAGAGACATGTTTACTAAAAGTTAGTGTATGTTAGCATTATGCAAATATTTATGCAAATTGACGTGCTGGCACTTTGAGGAAATTCTTTGGTTTTGTGCGGCAGTTTGGGCACTCGGACTCAAAAAGGTTAGCCATCACTGCCATAGAGTGTGTCCAGGCCCCTGTGCGTCCGATCGGAATGGGATGCACAGATGCAGACCCAATTCTGATCCCGCTGGGGCTAGATGTGCCCCGCGGGATCAGAATCAGGTCTGAGCCTGTATGTGCAGGCCGAGACCTGATTCCAATCGGCCTACACATACAGGACCTAGGGTTGCCAACCAGCTGGTTTTCAGCCGGCCTAGCCAGTTTTTCCATGGCCAGGCCGGCTGCCGGCACAGATGTAAAACCGGCCATTGAAAAGCCGGTTTTTTGCTCTGGCAGCAAGATCGGGAGCGGCCAGAGCAAAAAAACGGCTTCTGTCCCGAAGTCCGCGGCGCAAACGCGAACGCGATTCCCCATAGCAGTGCAGCCGCAGCTTCTGCTTTGTACAGAGCAGCGGCTGCAATACACTTACATTGAAAACTAAAGATAAACTGTGTGAGGAGGAGTCCTCCGGTCATCGCAGAGCCCGAGGAAGTGATGTCATTGGGGCGGGCTCCTCACAGGATGTCTTTCCTTTTCAAATTAACTTTAGCTGCAATAAAGTTAATTTGAAAAGGAAAGACAACCTGTGAGGAGCCCGCCCCCATGACATCACTTCCTCGGGCGCTGCGATGACCGGAGGGCTCCTCACACAGTTTGTCTTTACTTTTCAAAGTAAGTGTATTGCATCCTCTGTTCTGTACAAAGCAGAAGCAGCGGCTTGGGCAGGGGGGGGGAGGTGGTGTGAGTGAACCAGTGGGGGTGGGGGTGGCGTGAGTGAACCAGCAGGGGAGGGGGGGTGATGGTGTGAGTGAACCAGCAGGGGAGGGTGGGTGATGGTGTGAGTGAACCAGCAAGGGGGGGGTGGTGGTGTGAGTGAACCCGCAGTGGAGGGGGGTGGTGCTGTGAGTGAACCAGCAGGAGGGGAGGTTGGTGTGAGTGAACCAGCAGGGAGGGGGGGTGAGTGAGTGACCCAGCAGGAGGGGTGAGTAAGTGACAGGGGGTGTGGGTGAGTGAACCAGCAGTGGAGGGGGGGGGGTGGTGTGAGTGAACCAGCAGGGGAGGGGTGTTGGTGTGAACCAGCAGGGGAGGGGGGTTGGTGTGAGTGAACCAGCAGGGGAGGGGTGGGTGAGTGAGTGACAGGGGGGTGGGTGAGTGAACCAGCAGGGAGGGGAGGGGAGGGGTGGTGTGAGTGAACCAGCAGGGGAGGGAGGGTGAGTGAGTGAACCAGTAGGGGAGGGGGGGTGAGTGAGTGGGTGAACCAGCAGGGGAGGGGGGTGAGTGAGTCAGTGGGGAGGGGGTGAGTGAGTGAACCAGAACTGAGGGGAGGGGGGGTGAGTGAACCAGCACTGAGGGGGGGTGTGAGTGAATCCTCGGTAATTTTTGTGGGTGGGGCTGGGGGCGGGGCAGGGGTGGGGCATGGCGAGCCACAGGTGTTGGGTTTTTCTCGGTGAAAAAGTTGGCAACCCTAACAGGACCCTGCCTGGCTAACTCAGTCAGGCTCCTGAATGGAGCCACGGTACCATGGCATCCTGTTGCCATGGCACCACAGCTCCATTCAGGAGATATGATCCCTGGCTGACGACCACATTCTTCTTTCCCACACAGCCCATCCCCCAATCTGGCCTTCCATGGCCAGGGTCAGGTTGCAGGGAATCCCTTGCACCCCCTTACCATTTCAACGCTGCCCGCGTCTGCCATTCTGACCCCGGATGTACAGGGCCGACATCAGAATCAGCTCTGTATATCAGGGGTCACAGACCACCCATGACCCGCCCTCGTTCCACCTCCGCAACGCCCCCTCTTGCCCCTGACTAAGTCTCCCCATACAAACTCCTTGTTCATACAAGGAGGCTTCTGCCAGGAATAGAAGGGGCAAATAGCAGAGATCGACATCCCAACTGGGTGTCCATCCCCGCTAAGCACAGGACAGAATAGATCCCATAGTATCTAATGCCCATTTCCAAACAATGAACTATATAATACATCAATGAACTATATACCCTAGGATAGCTATTTGTTTTTCTGTTTACTGGTGTAGGTGTAGGTGTAGGTGTAGGTTCTGTCTTGAGGGTGATTTGTACTTTTGGTGTAGATTCTGTCTTGAGGGTGTTTGTCCTTTTGGTACTGCTGTTAAACTTCTAGCTTATATGCAAAAAAGGGCAGTTTAAATATTTAAGTAAAAGCATTCCCATGATGATGTCTTCAAAGGAAAGTGAAGGAAAGGGATTTTGGGAGTAATATTAATAAGCCTTTCAGAAACCATTTAAAATGTCAACAATTTAACCTCAGATTGTCAACAGCCCTAGAATAAATTGTGGGTTGTAAGAGGTCATATTTATTATAGGACTCCCTGACTGCTTGCTATAATGCATGGCATATTCCACCCTCCATCGGCAGCACAGACCTCATTAAATTTTCTCACAGTTGAATTTGAAATGCATTCTGTGAAAGTTTCTTACACAAATATAGCAAAAAAAAAAAAAAAGAAAAGGTAATTGATACCATTAATCTATGAATCTACTGGAAAAAAATCTGAATCCAAAAAGTGGTACAAACACATCGGATATGTCTTGTTAAGTGATATTATTTTGCCTTGTTTATTACTCACTGTTTATATTTTTTATTTGATCTAGCAGATTTCAATTTGCATTGATTTCACTTTTGGTTGTAATTCATATTGAGCATGCTCTTAGCTCATAGAAAAGTGGAATATAGGCCCTAAATTAATTTCATTTATATTAATTAATTTTGTAACGATCTTCAGTAGAACATTCGTGTGGCTTGGTCAGTGGTTGAAAGAAAACAAAGAGTAGGGCTAAATTGTTAATTTTCTCAATGGTGAATAGTGGGGTGGCCTAGGGATCTGTGGGGCCAGTGCTTTTCATCATATTTATAAATGATATGGAAATGGGAACAATGTTTATTTATTTATTTATTTTATTTATTTAACTGTATTTATATCCCGCTTTTCACCGGGTAAAAGCGGTGTAACAAAAAAGGGTGGGGAGGTTAATCAGTTATAGGGATAGGGCCATCACCAGGAGGGCAACATTGATGATTTCGACAGAGGGTAGACATAGACATGGACAAGGTAACATAGTTTTTGGTCATAGGTTCTTGAGGGTGGTTTAGCGGGGTTGGTGTAGTTATTTGTGGGAGGGTGCTTTTGTGTTGAGATGTTTTTGAAATAGGATGGTTTTTAGCTGCTTTTTGAATGACAAGAGATCGTTATTGTTCCTGAGGTGGTTTGGTAGAGAATTCCAGAGGGATGGAGCATAAAGTTCAAAGGCTCTGTTGCAGGTTCGTTGTGTGCATTTGGTTCTTTTGTGAGGGATGGTGAGGGAGTTGCTGGAGGTCTGTCTGGTTGTTTTGCTGTGGGCTGGGCAGGGCAGTAGGATGTGGAGCTGGGTGTTCTGTGTTTAGTGGATGGTTTTGTGGGTGAGTAGAATTGCTTTGTATTTAATTCTTGCTTCGAGGGGAAGTATGTGTAGATCTCTCAGAATTGGGGTGATGTGGTCTCGTTTCTTCGCATTCTGAATAATTCTCGCTGTGGTGTTCAAGGCAGTTCGGAGGGGGTTGGTCTGTGTGGCAGGTAGTCCATGATAGATTATGTTGCAGTTGTCCAGATGTGGGAGTGTCATAGCTTGCATTACTGTCCTGAAGTCTTGAGGTTCGAGGAGAGGTCGGAGACGTTGTACTGTTTTAGCCTTGTGGAATATGGTTCCGGTGGTCTTGGTGATTTGTTGCTTGAGGGTTAGGGCCTGGTCAATGATAATGCCCAGATATCTTATTTGTGGCTGTATTTGAATTTTTGTAGTTCCCATGTTGAGGTGTGTAGGTGGTTTGAAGTCTGGGTCTTTGGTCACTATAAGAGCTTCAGTTTTCTTTATGTTAATGGAGAGGTTGTTTTCTTGCAGCCAGTTGGATACGTCAATGAAGCAGGCTGATAGTTGCCCATTTGTTGGGTTTGTGGTTTTTACCGGGGCGTAGAGCATTATGTCGTCAGCATATATGTGGAAGTTGATGTTGTGGGTACGTATGACTGAGCAGAGTGGTTGGAGGTAAATGTTGAAGAGCATGGCTGATAGTGTGGATCCTTGAGGTACTCCTTGATGTTGCTGGAAGGGGTGAGGTTGAGGTGCTGGTGCGGATCAATTGCTGTCGGTTAGTTAGGTAGGACTGGAACCATCGAAGTACAGTATCTTTGATCCCTATTGTTTGGAGTCTGTGTATGAGGATGTTGTGGGAGATGGTGTTGAAGGCTGCTGATATATCTAGGAAGATCATGGTGTATCCGGAGTGTTTTTCTTGGGTTCCTATGATGAGGGTGTTCATCAGTGTGGTCATGAGGGTCTCAACTCCATGTAGAGGATGGAAACCGTGTTGCTGCGGGTCTAGTATGTTGTTGATGTTTAAATGTTCTTGAAGCTGGCGATGGACTATCTTCTCGATTATTTTGGCGGTGAATGGGAGGCTTGCTATTGGCCTATAGGAGATGGGGTCCAGGGGATCAAGGTTGTGCTTTTTAAAAGTTGGTCGAATGATTGTGGTTTTGAGGATGTCTGGCATGTGTCCTTGAGCGAAGGATTCATTGACGATGTGGGTTAATGGTGCGCTTAGTTCTTCTTTGGATTTCTTTATCCAGTCAGTGGGGCAGGGGTCTAGCGGGGAGGTGGTGGTGTTTAGGTAGAGATGGTGGACGATATTTCTTCTTCCGTGGTTGCATCAAACGTATTCCATTCGCTGTTTATGATGAAACAGTGGTTTGTTTTGGTTGTCTTGGCGTTCTGGTGTGGATTTTGTGGTTGTTGAAGCTGCTTGTATTGTCGGGCCAATAGGTCTGATGGGATGTTTGGCAGTTGGTCAGAGTTACTAGGCGCTCTTGTCAGTTTTTTGACAATCTGAAAGAGTTCCCGAGGTTTGTTTATGGCTGTGTTTATGATTTTGAATGGTAGGCTTTTTTCGCTTTGTCGGATTCTGAGTGGTATGCGTCGAGTTCGTAGAGGTAGTTTATTTTGTCCCTTTCATGTTTGTTTTTTCTCTCCATTTTCTTTCTATTCTTCTGAGTTTGGTTTTTAGTTTTCCGGAGGTTGGGGGTGTACCATCGGGCTTTTGAGGAGGTGGGTCTGGTGTTAGTTTTGCTTGTTGTTGCGCTGGATGCTGAAGTGGTTGTGGTGTTCCAGTTGTAAATTAGGTCATCAATGTTGTTGGTGTTTGTTTGGAGTTTGGGCAGAGTTTGTGCTAGGAAGTCCTCTTTGATAAATGCTTTAAATCTTCTTGTGTGTTGCTTGTTTTCTTTGTTATTTATGGGTTGGTAGGTGTGGGATATGTTGATGATGTAGTGGTCTGACCATGGTACCGGTGAGACCTCCGGGTTTCTGTATGAGGAGGCAGTTTGGGAGTTGAGAAATATGAGGTCCAGTGTGTTCCCTTTTTCGTGTGTTGGTTCTTGTATGATCTGTGTCAGGTTCATTGCTGTCATGGCATTGATGAAGGTTTCAGCTTGTTTGTCTTGGAGTGATGGGAGGTTGAAGTCTCCTAGGATTATTTGTTCTTTTGTGGAGCTGGTGCTTTCGGAAATGAGGTGTAGTATCCTTGGTAGGTCGGTGTTTGCGGTGGGTGCACGGTAGATCAGACATATTGAGAGGTGTTTGTTGGTGAGGGTGAGTATGTCTGCTTCATTGGAGGTTTCTGAGGTATGGATCCTGAGGTGGAGGTTTTCTTTTGCAATGATGGCTACGCCTCCTCCTTTGGCATGCATTCGGGAGCAGTGTTGGAGGTTGTATCCTTTAGGTGTTAGTTGGTTCATTATTACTGTGTCGCTATCTGTTAGCCAGGTTTCCGTCACACATAGGATGTCGATGATCTTGGTGGTGATCAGATCTTGGAGCATGTGGTATTTGTTTCTGACTGAGTGTGCGTTTATTAGGGAGATGGAGAGGTGTTGGTGGTATGGGGGGTTGGTGATGTGGGTTGGCGTAGGGTGTGTGTGGGAGTGGTTCCGTGCAGGGTTGTAGATGCTTGTGGGTTGGGTTGTAGTGGTGTCTGGGTAGAAGAGGTTAATGAGTGTGTCTGTGGGGGAGGGGTAGAGGGTTAGGAGGGGAGTTAGGAGGTAGATGGGGGCTAGGAAGGGTGGCATGGTGTGCGAGAGTACCTTGGCATTTAGGGGCTGTGTTGGAATTCCGTTCTGGGTTCTTGGAATGGTGGGGTCCTCTCTCCGTGAGGTTGTGGTTGTCGTCGTATTTCCACTGCAGTACAGGTTGGTGTATTCTGTTGTTTGCTGCTGTGATTTCCGGTGTTTGTCCTTTTTGAGTTCTGCAGTTTTCTGGCTTGTTTCGGCTGATTTTTTCCGTTTTTTGATTTCTGCGTGCCTCCATGCCGCGCCTAAGGGCCATGCCAAAGGGCCCTCTGGCGAGGCCCTCAGGCGCGGGCGCGCCCTGCAGGGACGCCGCTTTTAAGGTGACTTGGCTGGCTCCCACTGCCCCGATTGGGCAGGAGCGCCGGGGGGTGGAGAGACCCGGCAGCGGCTCCCTGCCCAATGAATGAGATGATCAAATTTGTGGATGACAGAAAATTATTTAGGGTTATTTAATCAGAAGAGCATTGACAGAAACTGGAACAGGATCTTAAAAAGCTACCAGACTGGGCATCCAAAGGACAGATGAAAATTTACTATCTCTGCTTACTACTATGATGATGACATTCTTCTCATCCTTCACGCTAGTCCATGGCTCCTGATCTCTCATCCTTATATGCCTGCCTTGCTGCTGTGGCATCCTGGCTATGGGCCAGTCATCTGGTACTTAACACTCAGAAAACAATGGCTCTCTGGCTATCTTCCTCCTCCTGCCTTCCCGTGACTGCCGCCATGCTCCATGGTTCTTCTATTACCCTTCCCCTACCTATCTCGGTGTCACTCTCAATCTTTATCTTTTCACGATCTTATTAGCAACATTATCAAACGATCCTATTTTTCTCTCCGTCAGATTGGCTCTTTGTCTCCTTTCTGTCTCCGTCTACTCTGGCCACGGCAATTCTGTCTTTGCTGATCTTCCTGATTATGAAATCCAGAGGCTACAACGTGTGCAAAACTCTGCCATCCATATTTTAATCCACGCTTCCAGATATTACCACATCAACTCGCTACTGATGAGTCTACATTGGCCCCAGTCCAAAGCAGAATTCACTATAAAATCCTTATCCTGACCCACAAAGCCCTAAACTGGTTTTCCTTTCTAGCTTTCCTCTCAGGTCCTTCTACACACTCCACATAGAATTCTCCACTCTATTCATGCTAATCACGTATTCCTCCCTGCTGCTTCTCAAACTAGACTTGAGTCCACCAGACACTTCACTTTCTATTTTCTCACCCCATGCTCTGGAAATCCCTCCCACACCCCCCCCCCCCCCCCCCCATCTTTGCCTGGAACTATCCTATTTCAGGTTCAAATCCTCACTTAAATCACATTTCTTTCAAAAAGTTTTTCTCCCCTCCTGATATAGACTGGCTTGTCCATTGTTCTTGTCTTCTCTTTCTTTCTCTGTTAGATATTTCTGCTTGGTGTGTGGTTTGTTTCCTTTCTGATTCTGGAGTTCCTTTAGCTTTCTCCCTGCTCTTTTATTGTAAACTGCCTTGCTGGCTCAATATGGTGGTATATCAAATTTTAAATAAACTAAACTAAACTAGGGGCATGTTTGCTAAAGTATGTTAGCTGCTAACGCAGCAATAATACAGGATAAGTGCACCATGGTAGCAGCTAATGTGGGCCAAATGCAAACAGCATAGGGATTTCTTGCATTATCTGCAGATCGCGTGGTAGCTGTGTGCGTGGGTGGGGAGTGGGCATGCCAGTAATGTGCGATTTCCGCAAGCATTGACAGCACATAACTGCACACTTGCACATCGTATTAGCAGTACTACCACCCCGCGATCCCTGCAATTTCATGGCATTATCTGCTGGGGAAATGCTGTGCATGCCCCAATCAGATAACACGTGGCTTTTGCAGTTAACGCAACACTATCGCCCGGCGTGATGCAAAACCTCAATGCACTTTTTTAAACATATCTCTTAGCATGCACAAGCACAGTGATGCACATAGGACAGGCATTCCGAAGAAGAACAGAAGGAATGGGCGAGAACGCACCAGTATATACAGAGAAGGAAGCAACAGAATTTGCAAAACAAGAGAAAAAGCTCTTTACAGAATTAGATGAACAAGCAAGGAACAAGAAGTGGGAAATTCATAAATACAGTGTGAAATAAAAGCATTATTCCAGGAGTCATTTGGTGATCAAATAAGGACATACAAGTGGTTAGGGAGAGGTGAAATGAAACCTAAAGATGAGAGATTGATAGTTGTAGCCCAGGACAGTGGATTATGGACGAGATGGTTCACAGCGAGCATAAAGAAAACAGATAAAACAGACATATGCAAATTCTCTGAGAAAGAGCTGGAAACTGTTACTCACCTTATAGCTAGCTGTGAAGTTCTGATGGCAGAAAAATTTCAATACAGAAAGGCACAATAAAATACACATCTCATCCACTGGAAATTCTGTAAACTATAACATTGTTCTACCATAAAAGCACTGGAACCACAACCCTAAGAGAATTACGGAGAATAAAGAGGTCATAATCCTCTGGGATATTCTCATTCTGAGTGATGAAAAGCTGGATGCAAAGAAACCAGACTTAGTGGTAAAGGAGAAACCCACCAGAATGGCACTGATGATAGTGATGTCATTTCTAAGCAATTAAGAGTATTCTGTGAATCACATTGAGACGGCAAAGATCAAGTACCAAAAAAATATGACAGAAAGAAACCGAGATATTTCCATTATGTTGGGTGCCACAAGCTTGATTAAGAGGAATTTTCAAGCAAACCGTGACAAGTTGCCTATCTTATGAACTCTAGAAAGAAGCTCTCTTCGGCATGATGCAAGAACTACACTGAACATTAGCAGTAAATTTGAGAAATTGAGATCATACTCCACATACCATGTCTTGGGAGTCATGGCATGCACAAAACTAATGCAAACAAAACATATCCCACCCCGGTAGTGCTAAAACCCACCAACCAAAAAATCACCGGGTCGCATACATATCAATTATAACTCTAAACATCAACTAAAGTAAGTTATCAAGGTCAAACCTAATACTCCTAAACACCGAGCAACTTTATTGGTCTGCCTGCTGTATAGAGGGAATATGATAGAACTACTGAGGCCTTTTCTCTCCGTTTAAAAAGACTTAAAAATGTTTTGAAAAAGTTAGTCATATATTTTGAATTAAGGTGGCTGTTCAGGCAGACCGATAAAGTTGCTCAGTGTTTAGGAGTATAAGGTTTGACCTTGATAACCTAATTTACTTGATTGTTAGTTATAATTTATGTGTATGTGACCCAGGGTTTTTTTTGGTTGGTGGATGCAGAAAACTAACCCATTTGGACAAACCGTCCATTGGAGAAAAACCCAAACTACAGCCATATGATGCTATCTTCCACATTATTTTCTCCTGATATTTCATTATCACCTATATTTGCTTAATTGAAAATGATCCAAAACAAAACAGCCTGCTTTTTTGCTTTCTTCATTTCATTTGGAAAGAAATGCACTTCAGGACCTGCCAACTGTCTAAACCACAGTAATCCAGATATTCTCCAGCATAAACCAGATAATGTCGATGAAAATTGCCAGACTGCCAGATAGATACCCAGTTAAAACCAGGATGGTCTGTGGTCTGGCATCTATCCAGTTAACAGTAAAATTCAGCCACTGACCATATAGCTCAACCACATAAAGTTAGGACAGCTCAATAGCTCTCCTAACTTTCCGTGGTTTTGCTATCTGATTAGCATTTGAATATTGCCACTAACAAGATGGCAATCACTCTTTCCAATGAAAATGGATATTCAGTGCTGGATACCGGATAAGTTCCACCACTGACTATCTGGTTTTAAATAAAGCAGCAGCAATGAGGGGCTTTAAAAGCGCCTGAACGATGCCTCATATCGGTCCTTTAATTTTTATAAGCTTCTATAGCACAAACATTGCAGTGATGCCTTGGGCCCCCAGAAGCACAGAACTTACATTAGCTTACCTTACCTTAGTTTTTATTTTTACTTCTTTTTTATACAATTTTTTATTACAAACTGCAGTGATGTTTTGCAAATTGTGGTATCACAAGAATGTAATGAACGTCAACATAGATGAGCCCTCATAAATGTGGAGCACAATTCTGGTAGGGGCACGTCCAGGCCGTCTGGATGGCCCTGAGCAAGATGGGCCCATTTGGACCTGATTCTGGACCGTGGGAACAAAACGTTCCTGTGGTGGCCGGAATCGGGCCCGAGGACGGCCCAGCATGCCCCTACTCCCTGGGGAACATCCTTCCCGCAGTTGCCCCTGACTCCCATGGCTCTGGCCCCCCTTTTCTCCACTGCCTGACCCAAGGCTGGTCTGCAGCGGGCAGCAGGGACCCCCCCCTACACCTGACCCTGGCCCTGGTCACACAAAATGCTGCTTATTCTACCTTTGAGGTGGGATAAGCAGCACATCCCCATGGGCCCGACAGCACATACAGAGCCATGACCTGAATCTGCCCTGTACATGCTGCTGGGCTAGCCTGGCCCTGCTTTTCCCCTGATCCTGCCCCCTCCCTCCCCCCGCTGGCTCTCCCAGTTGTGAGCATTGGGACTTACGGGGAGAGCCGGAGGGGGAATCGGGCCCAGACAGCTTACGGGGCTGGCATCCCCACAACCCGTGTTTCTGCATGAGGACCATAGTGAGCCCTCGTTCCAGCCAGCATCTATCATTATTGAACAATGGCTAACACATTCCCCTCCAAAGGCTGGGGAATTTCTTATGTTGTTTAATGTGGGTCATAGTTCCCATAAGTGAGTCCTGGCAGGCCTTTAGGATGCTTAACGTATGTAATAAAACAACTACAACTTAATTTACGTATAAAACAACTACAATTAGGTAACATGAAAGTTAGCCAGTCAAAAAATACAATAGGCTCTGTTTTTATAAGTGTTATCAAAGATAGAACAAAAAAGTTCTTTTTTGAATAAATAGTTCCGATTTCCAAAGTGCCTCCTTAAAATGGATAAAATCAGATTGAGCTTTTAAGCAGGAAAGCAAGGCATGAACTTGTGTACTGCTTTTTACGTACCAGTTTTGTCTTGCTTCTTTGGCTTTCTAGCTCAACTGGATCCAGTCTCTGTTGGGGCACAGTGTCAGGAACCTTCTTTTCCATGTCGGGATGTGTGTTGGGATTTCACCTTATTTTATATCTCAACATGTCAGCGCAGTTCCTTGGCAAGTGGCCATAAACCATAGCTTCTTCCTAAGCACGAATAATATGGGCCCTAAGTCTGTCAATGACTGAGAACATCTTTTCAGAGGCAGTGAACGCTGTCTCCATTACACCCTGTATCAACTAGGCGATCAGAAGATAGTGCCGGGTCCTCCACACAATGCAGCCACTGAGCTACCAAGCTGGTCTGAGCTTATATATCTCTAAATTTATCTTCTGTAATGAAAACACAAAATTAAACCAGATGAATTTGTATTGTCAGCATCTTGAATGAGGTCTGGGAATGCCTCATTTATTTATTTCTGGTTCTTTTTCAGTACGAAGGATCTCGCTGGTTGCAATCTCCAATTTCAAAAGCATTATTTTTGAAAAGAAAAACATGGAATGCATTACAGTTTAAATACCACAGTGGCAATCCATGCTGCCTATGATCTTATTGTACTGATTAATTCATTTTTCCTAGAATCTAAATATGTAATATGAATTCCATTCATTTCATTTCTAAGTGCAAAAGAGAGATATCAACACTAGTTTTTCAGTCCTTCATTTGTGAAGTCAGCAAAAATAGCATAAAATACTATGAATATATTTTCTTTTTAATTCTGACACTTTGTTAATACAACCAAAGTTCCGGAAGAGAATAAAAAAGGCAAAAAGATTAAACTATGACTTAAAATGGAGAAGCAACTTGTTGGGGGTTTGGTGGGGCAGAGTGTTTGTTGGTAATATGTCCAGTTGTGTGGAGAAACTGGGGCATTGCTGAAAGATTTTGGGGGCCCAGGGGTGATGAGATGCTTGAGAAGATGTTGGGGGAGAGGTAATGGGTACTACTCCTACACTGACCTCTTAGTACATCACTGATAATGCAGCTGAAATCATGCTGTTGACAATGTAGTTAATTTGCGATAAATGTCTGCCATGTGCATTAATTGCATGGCCAGAGACTGGCCATCCCCCCGACAGCATACAGGCTTTGCACTTACTGCACATTAATCTTTGCATTTAATATGTGGTAAGTGTAAAAATGCATTGTGCTTCAGTAAACGGGCTCTTAAGTGTAACAATTTTTATTGATAGGAAGAACCCTAGGCTGGAGTCCAATAATGAAGCAAGACCAATAGGACGAGGCACCCACAGGTCTAGAATGAGGAGTATATTGACTGCTGCCTGAAGAATCAGTCCTCCTTCTGGGGTCAAGTCCTTGGGAACTGGCTACCACAAAGTCCTGAGTGCAAAAGGTCAATGCCTGGGGGTGTGATAGCAGAAATAGCAAAAACATTGCCCCAAAGAGAGCAATAGTTGCATTAATTCAAGATAGGAGAGCTGCTTTGGAGATACGAGCAGACCACAGCAAGAGTATGACAGGGAATCAAGGTCCAGAGAGTAGCAAGATAAAAGTAGCTGGGCATGGGATCCAAGGAGAAACAGGAACTCAGATAGTATGGAGATACATGCTAGGTCAGTAGAGGACCAGGTTCTCTGGCAAAAGAGGCAGATGAGTTCTAAGTGTATATATAGAAACATAGAAACACGACGGCAGAAAAAGACCACATGGTCTATCTAGTCTGCCCTTCTATATCAACAATTACAACAGTCCCCTTTTTTCCTTTAGAAATCCTCTGTGTTTGATCCATGCCTTTTTGAATTCAGACACTGTCTTCATATCTACCACCTCCACTGGTAGACTATTCCACGGATCTACCACTCTTTCTGTAAAAAAATATTTCCGCATGTTACTCCTGAGTCCCATCCCCTTTCACCTTCATCTTATGTCCCCTCATAGCAGAGCTTGCTAAACATCTCAATCATATCACCTCTAGCCCGCCTTTCCTCTAAAGTATACATATTAAGATCCTTAAGTCTGACCTCATATGCTTTATAACGAAGGCCACTAACCATTTTAATAGCTACCCTCTGTACTGACTCCATCCTGTTTATATCCTTTTGAAGGTGCGGTCTCCAGAATTGCACACAATACTCCAAATAAGGTCACACCAAAGACCTATACAGAGGCACTAACGCCACCTTTCTTCTGCTGGCCATAACTCTCCCTATGCACCCAAGCATCCTTCTAGCTTTTGCCGTGGCCTTTTCTACCTGTTTAGCTTCTTTAAAATCATCAGATACAATCACGCCTGGGTCCCGCTCTTCTTTTGTGGACAGAAATACTTCACTCCCTATACTGTATTGCTCCCTTGGATTGCTGCAGCCCAAATGCATGACCTTGCATTTTTTAACATTAAATCTCAGCTGCCAAATTCTAGACCATTCTTCAAGCTTAGCTAAATCCCTCCTCAAGTTATCTACACCTTCCTGGGTGTCTACTCTATTGCAGATTTTGGTTTCATCTGCAAAGAGGCAAACCTTACCCGACAGCCCTTCCGCAATATCACTAACAAAGATGTTAAAAAGAATCAGACTAAGGACAGATCCCTGAGACACATCACTAGTAACCTCCTTCTCCTCAGAGTGAGCTCTATTTACCTGTACCCTGTTGCCTCATACTCAATCAATTTCTAACCCAAGCAGTAACTTTAGGGTCCATCCCTAGGGTGCTCACATTGTTTATAAGTCACTTGTGTGGAACGGTGTCAAAGGCTTTACTGAAAACTAAATATATCACATTTAGGGCTCTCCCTCACTGCAACTCCCTGGTCACCCAGTCAAAAAAATCAATCAGATTTGTCTAACAAGACCTGCCTCTGGTGAATCCATGCTGCCTTCGGATCCAGTAGTCCGTTGAATTCCAGAAACCTCACTATTTCTCTTTCAGCAGCGCTTCCAATAATTTACTCACCACTGAGGCTAAACTAACCGGCCTATAGTTTTCAACCACATCCTTACTTCCGTTTTTGTGTAAAGGGACCACATGTGCCTCTCTCCAGTCCTCTGACAACCATTCCTGACTCCAAGGAGGCATTAAAAGGTCAGTCAGTGGAGCTGCTAGAATGTCCCCAAGTTCCCTCATTATTCTCGGGTGTATCCCATCTGGTCCCATAGCTTTGTCTACTTTAAGTTTAGCTAGCTTCTCACGAACACAGTCTTCTGAAAATTGTTCAAGATGCTCTTCTCTTCTCTTCTTGTTTGTGGGTGTTTTCTGAGGTCCTGCTCCTGGTTCTTCAACTGAGAACACAGTACAGAAATATTTGTTAAGCAATTCCGCTTTATCCTCATCAACTTCTACATATTCCTCCCCTTCACCCTTGAGTCTGACAATACCACTTTTGCTCTTCCTTTGCTCACTAACATATCTGAAAAATGTCGTATCCCCCCCCCCCCCATTTTATTGCATTGGCTATTTCCTCCTCTTTTTGAATCTTTGCTTTCCTGACTACTTTGCTAGCTTCTCTATGTTTTTCCAAATATAGATGCCTGTCTTCCTCTCTCTGTGATCTCTTGTATTTCATGAAGGCCTCCCTCTTTTTCTTCCCCTTTTCAGCTACTTCTTTCGAAAACCATAGATGTCTCCTTTTCCTTTTACCTTTATTTACCATTTTAACAAAAAGGTTGGTTGCCCTTAAAATATCCCCTTTCAGTTTTGCCCATTGTTTTTCTACATCCCCCAGTTGTTCCCATCCCGTTAACGACTCCCTGAGGTATGGCCCATCATGGCAAAGTTAGTTTTCCTAAAATCTAAGACCCTCGCTTTTGAATAGATTTTAGGAGTCCATATCCTAATACTGAAACACACCATCTGGTGATCACTGGATGTGAAATGATCTTCCACTATAACATCAGAAACAATTTCACCATTGGTAAGCACCAAGTCCAGTATGGCCCCTTCACCTGTGGGTTCTGTCACTAATTACCTGAATAATTCTTCCTGTAGAGAATCAAGGATCTCCTTACTTCTAGATGATACTGCAGCAGGGATGTGCCAATCAACATCTAGCATACTGAAATCCTCTATCAGTAGCACTTCCCCTTTCCTGGCAATGCTGCAATTATCTTTAATTAACTCTCCATCCACCTCTTCTCCCTGTATATCACGCCAATGCAAATAGATTTCTCTTTCTCTCTTTCTAGTTTGACCCGTAGTGCCTCCTCTCTCCCTTTCAAGCCCTGTAGTTCCATAGCTTTAATATTATTTTTTACATATAGTGCCACTCCTTCTTCCCTTCTTCCTACCCTGTCCTATCTGAATAAAGTATACCCTGGTATAGTTACATCCCAGTCATGGTTGTCCGTGAACCATGTCTCTGTTACCACCACAGACACAGAATGAGCACCAAACTCGCAAGGAGACCAAACAAACCAAGGGGCAAGCAGGATAGGGGTCACTAGCACTTTATTAATGAAACACCCCTACGCGTTTCGGCAGGTGCCTTCATCAGGGGGTAGAAAGGACTGCAAATAAATTAAAAAATGTAACATACATTAATAAAAACACAACGAAAATATTTAAAATACAATAAAAATATAAAATATAAATATAAAATGTAAACATACATTATATGACCACAGGTAAACTATACTTACTCATTAACTTCTAGTCATAAAAAAGCGCATAAACAGTGTGTGACCAATAGTGCAATAGAAATAGCTGAAAAAGACATAATGAATGCGTTAAATTACAGATTACATTCAAATTCACAGTGAATAATGAAGAAAATGGGGGACCCAGACCAAAAACAACATATACAGCATGATAATTAATGTACCAATAACATATAAAAGCTAAATACTAAATAATCATAAAATATCCAATAAATAGAATAATATGAAATAAATAATAAAAAATATAATAGTTAAATTAAATACATAAATATAAGAGCACACAAAAAATATATATATATATATATATACATTATCAGTTAAAACAATTTAAATAATTTAAATACATGAATATAAGAACACACAAAAAAATAATATATATATATATATGCATTATCCGTTAAACCAATAAAAGAAATCATTGATAACCAATATAAATACATTAAAACGAGTATACAATAAAATAGTCAAAAAATGCATGTAGCTATGAACAAACTCTATACATCAATGGCCAACTCCTGACAATCACCACCAATAAGTACTCAACTCCCTAAATCAGAAAAAAGGGGGGCACTCATACCTTAAAACAATATAATATATTGAGTTAAGAACGAGTGGCTGTTCAAAAGTGAAGGCCGACTACGTTTGGATGAATGTGAACAATCCTGCAAATCATCTAAATTATAAAAAGAAAGGAACCATGTCCACAACTTATGTCTTAAAGATCTGAAAAAACAGCTCAACAAAGATAAAAAAGCATTTGCTTCAATTTTATAAGGAGAAAGGAAAGGAAAGAAGGGGGGGGAAGGAGGCGAAGGGGGGAGAGAGAGAGAAGGGAAAGGGGGGGAAGAAGGGGGAGGGGGGGGAAGAGGGGGAAGGTAGGAATGGAAGAAGGAAAGAAAGGAAAGAGAAAATTGAACAAACCAGATTCATAAAATAAGTTTAGCATCATGTGGGCATCTAACTAATAAAAATGAACTATGTAGAAAAAAAGGAAAAAGAGTGCTGACATGGGGCCAATTGAACAAAGGAAAGGACTATTCAATCTCACATAAATGAGCAAACAACGTGTAAAAAACAGTGTATAAACCAACTGCATAAACTAGTTATAAAAAATGAAATGTGCAGGGTCAATATAACAAACTAAAATCAGAAAAGCCACTGTTGCAGAAACTGCACATACCTTCAAACCGGCAATACACCGAATCAGCTTGAAAAAGACGCGCTAGAATTTTGGCGCGATTTAAAGGGATCACAAGACCAGACTTTGCATAACTACATATGCATTCGGGACATGATGTCATCAATAGTAATAAAAATAGTCAAAACAACTTACAAGATGTGTGCACAAAAATATATAAAACAAAATGAAGGGACCTGACATTAGGTACTTTCTTTAATGCTTAACTGGAAAAACAAAACACTTGAGCAACATAAGACGGATGACACAATCTTAACCACGCAGAAGAACAAAAGATCGGCATAGAAACAAAAACAAAGATTAAACATAAACCCAAAATAACAGCTCACACATACCTACAACCCGGCAGAAACCGGAGACAACTTTAGAACGACGTGCTGAAATTTGGCGCGATTTAAAGAGAAGCTCAAGGCACGATTTTGCATAAATACATATGCATACAAAACGTGATGTCAGCAAATAATGAATAAAACGTGCTTGCTGAAAATAACTAATGGACTTCTGAACTACGTGTACAAAAAAATGCAAAGACAAACCGTTAATAACATGTGTAGCATATTGCATAAAACACAATCTGGAGCATCTGAACCACACTACCAGCAGCACACATAAAAAACATGTGAAACAGAACTGCATAAAATCGGAGAAACATCAAAAAGGGAAGCATCACATCTTTTATCTTATTCTTCAATCATGAAACGAAACAACATTATTTATAAAAAAACTCCAAATGCACCCTATTAGCTATGTACACGATGCCAAAAAAATACATAATAAATAAATAAATAAATATAAGAAAATAGACCTATCCATGAATATTGAAATAATAACATAACCACCCGAAATTAGTTGTTTAAAAACAATGGGGTAAAAGGGAAGAGGGGGGGGGAAGGGAAGGGAAAAAGGGAAGAAGGAGGGGAAGGGGGAGGGGAGGGGAGGGCAGGGGGGGGGGAAAGAGGGGGGGAAGGAAAAAGAGGGAGGGGGAGGGGGAGGGGGAGGGAGGGAGGGAAGGAAAGGGAAGGGGAGGAAGGGGAAGGGGAGGAAAAAGGGGAGGGGAAGGGGGGAGGGGAGGGGGGAGGGGGGAAGGGGGGAAGGGAGGGGAAGAGGAAAGAAGGAAGGGAGAGGAGAGAGGGAGAGTGAGGAAAGGAGGGGGGGAAGGGAAGGGAGAGGGCAGGGGGAGGGGAAAGGGGGGGAGAGGGGGAAGGGGAAGGGGGAGGGGGGAAGGGGGAGGGGGGAGGGGAAAAGAGGGGGAGGGGGGGAGGAAGGAAGAAGGAAAGGTGTAAAACCTTAATAATTAAAAATCATAAAAAAACAGACAAATTGAACTCTTGATTGAGACCCATCAGCTCAAGTGACTGAAGCTCATAAATATACCGTTGCTCCAACCTAAGGAGAATCCGGTCAACATTGCCTCCTCGCCAATGTGGGTGTACCACCTTAATAACAAAAAACTTAAGGTCGGAAACTAAATGACCTTTATTGACCCAATGTTGTACTAGAGGTTTGTCTTCCACCCGTCTGTTCAAACAACTTTTATGTTCAATGATACGTGTCTTTATAGTGCGAGTGGTTTTTCCAACATATAAAAGCTTGCAGGGACACATAACGACATATATCACATTACTCGTATTACAGTTTGAAAAATGATTCAAAAAAATTTTTTTATCCATAGTGGGATGCACAAAGACATCTTTCATAGACAAACTATTCAAGCAAATGGAACATCGTCCACATGTAAAATGCCCCTTGACTCTAACTATTGGTTTAGGTTTTGCGAGGGCCGATGGGACCAGAATATTCCTGATATTGCGATTTCTTTTATGTGCAATCATGAAAGACTTCCGTGCCATTCCTGGAATAGAGGAAAGAAGGTGCCATTCACGTCTCAAAATTTGAGATATATCTTTAGAGAGTGAAGAAAAAGTGAGTGCACATATTACCTGGTCTTCTTTGGGCAGTACGCGCTTATGGAATAATTCATTTCTATTGGAAGATTTTGCCCTACCATATGCATCTTGGATAACATGTACCGGATAACCCCTATCTTTAAACCTATCAACCATATTGGCAGAATGTCGTTCAAAATCATGGATTGAAGTACATAAGCGTTTAACACGTAAAAACTGCCCGTAAGGTAAATTGTTCTTTAAAGACTTGTTATGAAAACTGTCGTATCGCAGCAAAGAATTACGATCCATTGGCTTACAAAAAAGGTCAGTCTCAAAACCATTCTTACCTTTTTTAATATTAATATCAAGGTACGAAATGTTCATGGAGCTGAAGGACCCTTCAAATTGTAAATGCTCGTCTCTAAAATTAAGCCATTGAAAAAAAGCCTGCAAAACATCTACGGCACCGTCCCAAATTAAAAGAACATCTTCTATATAACGTAGCCATAACTTAATATATTTCTTAAAAGGATGAAACTGAAGAAACTTGCTCTCAAAATTGGCCACGTATAAATTTGCAACATCTGGCGCCATAGAGGACCCCATGGCCACACTTTTAATCTGCTTATAAAAAATACCCTGAAAACAAAAGAAATTCTCGCACATAGCAATAGCTGCCAGAGGGGTCTAGTTCTTCACCAAAAGTCAAGGTGAAGAAGTATATTTTTAATTCTGTTTTAAAATAGGCCTGGCTTAGTTCCCTTCATAAAGGGAATCGCAAAGTAAAGAGCCATAACAGGAGAAGGTGTTTCCATGATTGTATCAAGGTAGCGACTGTAGGCTGTTGGAAGGCTCTGTTGGTTAATACAATTGGATCGTGTGGGTCATGTAGAAGTACAAGGAATCAAGAGGTCTGAGAGAGACAGGGGGATATTCATGGACAGGACCTCATGTATAATACACAAGTTTGAATTGGATTATGAAGGAGATTGGGAACCAGTGAAGTAGTTTTAACACAGGAGTGATATCAAATTTCTTAGTATTTTTGAGAAGTCAAGCTACAGAATTTGGCACATTGAAACTGTTACAGATTGGTTCAGACCATGATAAAGAGAATTACAGTAGTCTAGGTGGTCGAGGATGAGTGCAAAAGTAAGAGTTTTAAGATGAGCTAAATCAATAAAGGGTTTGATAGAAAGTATTTTCCTATGAAAAAAAGAAGATGTCAGAAATGTGCATTTTAAAGATAAGGGCAGAATCACTTTTGCAACCCCCAACTGTAACATAAACAAAAAGAGGAACAGATTGATTGTGAATAAGTAGGGTAAAGGAGGAGCAGGGTTTGTGACATCAGACTTGCATGTCTTTTAATTTGGTGGGATTCAATTTCATACCATGACCCACCAGCCATTGAGCAAAGATTGTAAGCCCTAAGTTGAGTGCACAAAGATCCAGTGTGGAAACATCAGTGCAGTGGACTATTCAGATATCATCTACAAAGATGTATCTGTATAAAGTGAGGCTTTGTATGATAGTTCCTAGGGGAGCTTCTATAAGAGATCATATAACACCAATACTGATCGATCTGCACTGGCTTCCGATAAACTGCAGAATAACATACAAAACCCTCCTCATCACATTCAAAGCTATTAATAAATTATCTCCTGCATCGATCTCAAATCTCATCACCCTGACACCAAACAACAGACCCAGGAGACTAGTAGCAGAAAACACACTAGTTACTCCTAGTATCTCCACAAAATGGACACAACAAACTACTAACAGAGCTTTTGTGTCCTATGCGCCCAAGTGCTGGAACAATCTACCTCCAAACATCAGATCAATCAGGGATATCACCCAATTTAGAAAGTCCATCAAGCACTATTTATTCACTTTGCACTTCAGGCTACCATACACACAATAGAACCGGCTATCGCCCACTCAGATAACTCCTACACATAACAGCAATCCAGAACAAAGGATCAAAATGTGAAAACACTGTATTCTTGTATTCTGTATTCTTGTCAAATTCGAATCTTGATGTAACCTATTCAATGTATATATAATTATGCATAATTATGTAGATAGTTATCCCCAGTTCACACCCAGTTTATCTTCCCTGTTATCTGTAAACCTAGATCAGTCATGTATTGGCAGGTATATTGTTGTTTCAATGTAAACCGCACTGATGATGAATAGTGCGGTATATAAAAAATGTTAAATAAATAAAAATAAAAATAAAACCAAAAAGAGATTGAATAAAGTGGGTACAAGAATGGTACCCTGGGGAACTCCACAAGCAAATGATCAGGTCATGGGAGAGGAAGTAGAGTTGGTGACTGTGAAGGTACGGTTTTGGAGGTAGGAAGTAAACCAAGAGAGAATTGTACCAGTATCTGCTATTTGTTGAAGTAGAATGGAATGATCAACTAGGTCTAAGGCTGCACTCAGATCTAAGGAAGTAATAATGGCAATTTGATGGTGATCAGTCCTACATTTTAAGTTGTTAAGAAGTAGAGTGACCTGGATGAAAACCAGTTTGGAATGGATGGAAGATGTGTGCCTTCTCCAAAAAAGAAACAAAAAAGAAAAATAAGGTCATACCCTTTTACTGTACTAACACAATATATTCTTGATCTAGCTTTTGAGGATTAAAACTTCTTCTTTAGGTCAGGACAGTCTGAGTCTGACCTGAAGAAAAAGGCTGAATATCGCCGCAACTCAGTTAGGTTCTGGCTAATCCAGCCAACCCGGATATTCAGTGCTAGAAACAGATATGACCCTTTGCTTGAATATGTGTATTTAAGTTTCAGCTGCGGTGGCTAGACGCATTAGAAAGGCAACTGAATATCCTACCACAGAACTTTTACTGTGTACTCACCATGATGAATGCCATCCAAATTGGATTCTTTGTTATCAGGTTGCTAGTTACATACAGCCAAATAGATGGTCAGACAGATGGAATAAGTGTTACCAGTAAGCATTCACACATGAGGCTAAATGCACTTCAAAAATATCTAAACTGGGGGGAGGAGCTCCTAAGATGGTGTTACACAGTGCTTGAGCGCTCCCACTTGTTTCACAATGGGGAAGTGGAAGGCTAAAGAGGTTAAGCGAACCTCGGCTACTGCTGTGTCCTCCGTGGATTTACCTTGAGGTCCTCTCGACACATTCTTTTTGGCTTCTGGAGTGCAACAGCTGACACGGCAGGGAGCAGTGGTTAACCCAGCTGGTAGAACACCAGAGCATATAATGCTTGGCATCCTCTTTGGGGGTAGATCTCACTCCTCTAGAAGTGCGGCATCCTCTGAGGGTGTTTGGCGCTGCTGTGTTGCCTGTGAGCCTGAGCTCTGATGATGCTGTCGGCTGAGCTATGGGGGAAGGTTCCAGGAAGCAACAAGGGCATTACAGAGACCCTGTTGGGTCAGCTAGCCAATAGCGCTCTTCTGGAGTCGGAAATATTCCATGGGGCTGAAGAGCTGGTGCAGCAGTCAGTTGTGATGGCGGAATATCAGAATTTATCAGCTGGAGTAACTATAGACTCTTTTCTTCTTAGTCCCGACCAGATAACTCTAGAATCTATCTGGAACTCCATTAGACAACTTGATGAAGCGCTATCCTTCCTCAAGTCCAGTTGCTGAATACTCGGCTTCAAGTTACTCAGGAAGAGTATACTAAGAATATGACTGATATATCAAAACTGCAGGTATCTTTAACTGAAATATCTGTTCGGGTTGAACAGTTGGGGAATGGAGAAGGTATGATGAAGGATTCTACTCACTGAAGAGCTAGACTAGAACATTTGGAAAATGTTTCAAGACTGGCCAACCTCTGTTTGATTACTTCCCTAAGGCTCAAGATATATCTCCGAAGGAAATGGTTAAATATTATATGTTGGAGGTTTTAGGTGTTCCAGTGGAGTCACATCCACCAATTCTTAAAGTCTATTATTTGCCAAAAGGGAAGCAAGTGCCATCTCAGGCAGTAGGGCCAGAAGGGACAGAACTCCAACAAATGGATGTTATACTGTTATACTTGAGAGTTCTGCTTTGGAGACGGTAGTGCCTGCTACTTGTTTGGTTCGATTTGCTCTGTCCTTTTTGGTTTCTCAAAATGTTTTACAGGAAGAGGAATGTTAGATTTTGGGGTCTTCTAGTTCATGCATTTCCTGACCTAACGCAGGAGACCCAGCGCTGCAGGAAGGAATTTCTTCTCCTGACACCTAGGTTGCCCAGATAGGGACATTATTTTTCCTAAAATACCCCTGCAAATGTATGATTAAGTATCCTTCAAATTTCTATGTTTTTCTGTATCCTTCACACCTATTGTCCTTTTTAAATGCTCATCCAGCTCCTAGACCCTTGATGTGGAACTAACGCCACCGTACTTAGTTTGTTGGCTGTTAAGTGTTGTAATTTCCTGCAAGTCTCTAATGTTTAATTTCCTGGAGAATCCCCCCCTCCGCCCCATTTGTTGTGGGCTAGGATGAGTTGTTAGAGATGTTCTGTTGCCTTGTATGATATTTGGATATCCTTATTGTTTTTCTTTGTTATCCAACATCTCTTATTTTCCTACAGTGATTTGTTTGCACTTGTTCTTTTTTGTAAACTGCATAAACAAATTTAAATATATATATATATATATATATATATATATATATAATATATATATATATATATATATATATATATATATATATATATCCATACTGGCTTAGTGTCCAGTCCTTTAAAAATGTACATAGGAAATCCACACAATCATTTTTAAATAAATTTCCAATTTAATTTAATTTGTCATTTATTGCCTGCTTTTCAAACGGCTGGGAACAATTAAAATAAAAATTAGTAAAACAAATCATGCAGCATAATAGGATACAAGTGGGTTTAGAGCAAAAATAAAATAACAAAAATATAATATAAATGCAACAGTGCTTAACTATGAGAAAAACTTCATAAACAAACATTAAAATACAGACTCTCACAATTCCAAATCTTAGCCTGGGTCAATTTGAGAAAATAACTGTAACTTCCATCCCCTTTGCCATTTTTGTTGCTCTTCTCTGTACCTTTCCTAATTCTACTATATTCTTTTTAAGATATGGTGGCCATAATTGCACACAATGTTCCTGGAGGAAATGTCCAGAAATCAAAGAGGACCTGGGAAATCCACTATTTACCCAGGACGAGCATTGTGGAACCTGTGTGCCTTTTTGGGAACCTGCCAGGTAATTGTGATTGGCCACTGCTGGAAACAGGATACTGGGCTTGATGGACCTTGGTCTGACCCAGTATGGTATTTCTTATGTTCTTATGACTATCTCACGGGAAGGAGCCACTCCGGAGGCTCTCACATGAGTAGATTTCAGGTGTGTCTCCTTAACTGTCGTACAAAGTAAAAAGACAATCTATATCAAGGTAGATGGTATGCCTTTTCTGATGTTGAATTAGAAATATCAACAGAATTATAATCCTCCCAATACCAGCCCTTACAGATATACAGTGCAATGTTAAATAGAAACATGTAATGAGATAAACCATTAAAAAAACCTGATTTATACATCAAAGCAGCATTCTAATGCCGCAGCCAAAATTATTACAAGCTTGGTTAAAATTAGCCCAGACAGAGGTCTGACTTAGTATATGCTCATTTACATATAGTATCTATATTCTAGTAATTATTACAGCTTTACAAAGCAAATGCTATTAAGTTGTCTCTAGTTAGGTTATAGTTAACACAAAAATGGCTTACCTTTCAGATCACTAACAGCATGGAATTTGTTTCCTTTAATCTTGGAAACTCATAGCTGATTTTACAAGTAAAACTGGATTGCTGATATAGCAGAAGGAGTGCACTGCACTACATGAGTACGCCTATCGGACCCCACTGCATGCTAATTTTCTCAGGAAAACATATGGTAAGAGAAATGGTTGAAATCTACAGACAGCTTTCCTAAATGACAACTCATCCATTGCGAGTAGGACCCATGCTAAGCTGCTGAGAGCAATAAGATGCCATTAAAATGATTCATATTATACCTTTACCTTAATGAGTGTTGCTGACACTTGACGTTTTCCAATTATGTGATCAATAGATAGAATGCAGCACAAAAAATAATATTTTTCATATAGGGGGTTTGTTCACTGTTGCAGCAAAGCATAATTTTCCTTAAGGAATATACATCTATTTAAAACCATTGTTTTGCAGATTTTGCCTAGTCCTATTAGTAAGTTAATAGCCATTTAGAGCAATTTTGAAACAGGAAATGTGACATTTTAGGAAATCTTGCAATACTGTGCATGGCAGGAAAATATCCAGGTATGATTATAGTACACCAAGCAAAACGATTATTTTCATGTAAGACCTTTTGATTATTGCAGACTTGCGCACTGTAGCTTGTTTTATTGCCACTTAAATTAAAAATCTGTGTAAAGCAGAAAAATATATTGATTTTCCATCATTAGATAGAGGTGTGTATGCAAGTTGAAGTTAAAACAGGAGAAATTCATCCTCTTTTAGGACTGACAGATATTTTTGGATTTTCACCAGTTAATCTGGGGAAAATTCAAGAAATATTTCAAAACTTCAAAGGCAAATTTTTAAAATTTTCTTTCAGATTTGCAAAATATCCATAGCAAAACTACCAGAAGGGTAGCTCTGTTAGTCTGGAACAGCAAAAAAGCTGCACTTCTCTGACACAGACTTACTTTGGTCTGGAATAGGAATATCTAATTTTGGGTCTGAGGGCTACAGAGGAGAATAAAAAGCACAGAGGCTATCAAGATAATAGGTCCATGTTGGGAGGTCTGTGAACTAAGGGGGTCATTTTGGAAGCTTTATTTATTTATTTATTTATTTAATTTTCTTATATACCGCGCTATTTGTCATCAGTGCGGTTTACATTGAAACAATACAACAATTGGTCAGATATAACAGACCTATTACAAGTAACAGGAAAATTAACATGGAAGTAAACAGGGAAATCATTTATATTTCTAGAAAATACATGTTGGAGATATATAAAATCTATACAGTTAGGATAGGTATGAGGTTAAAAGGATGGGGGAGGGGAAGGGGTGTTTAGGTGTTTGAAGTGTGCGATGAAAAGGTGGTGTTTAAGGGCTTTTTTGAATTGTTTGATGTCTTTAATTGCTCTGATATTGGGAGGGAGTTTGTTCCAACATCTAGGAGCATAATTCGAAAAAGCCCTATTGATGGATGATTGATTAGCTTTTAAGGAAACCTTTGGTATAAGTAGTGTGTCAACAGCTGGAGATCTCCTGGACCTGTTATTTGTTCTGTGTATGATGAGATCAGAGATGGAATCTGGAGAAATATTATTGAAGGCCCTAAAGGTGGTAAGGATGGCCTTATATTGGATTCTACAGTTTATTGATAACCAATGAAGCTTCTCTAGAATGGGGGAAATATGCTCACACTTTGATGATCCGCAGAGGACACGAGCAGCTGCGTTCATGGCTAATTGTAGAGGATTAATAGTTATATTTGGTAAGCCATGGAGTATTATGTTAGCATAATCAAAGTGCGGCGTGAATAGAGCTTGAAAGATGGTGCGGAAGTCATCAGACTTCATCATAGGTCTCAGATGACGAAGGGTTTTTATCTTGAAGTAAACGGCCTTTACGGTGCGTTTTATATGTTCCTTGAAGTCTAACCTTTGATCCAAAATTACTCCTAGATATCGAATATTTGATTTGACTGGGAGATCAGCATCTCTGACTTTTAGAATTGATGGAGGGGAGAAAGATTTATTCCTTGTGATTATTAGAACCTCTGTTTTTTAAAGTTAATACGGAGGTTTTGAGAGAGAAGCCAATCAGTTATTGAATTAAAACAGTTGATTAGCACTGTATAGTTTGGGTATGATACAGATATCGGTGAGAATAATAGCACATCATCCGCATACATAAGGCAGGATATACCAAAAGAGCGTGCGATGTCACAGATTGGCTGCATATAGATGTTGAACAGCAGCGCAGACAAGGAGGAGCCTTGTGGTACACCTTGTTTCTGCTGAAAGGGATTTGAAGTAGCATTACCAATACGAACTTGTTGTAATCTACCTTCCAGGTAGGATTTGCACCAGTCCCAAGCACGGTTCTTGATTCCCTTCTCATGAAGTCGCTTTAGTAGTTGTATGTGATCCACAGAATCGAACGCAGCAGCTATATCAAGAAATATTAGAGCAAAGCCATTTTTCAGATTGTCAATGCCATTGATAAGTGTATTGATTAATGTTGTTAGGAGAGTTTCTACACCGTGGGCTTCCCTGAATCCATGTTGACATGGATCTAAAGGGGAAAATGAGTCTATATGCTGTTGTATCTGCCTGAGAGTTAATTTCTCAAGAATTTTGGCTAGAAATGGGATACTAGAGATTGGGCGGTATGAGTCCTCCTTCTTTGGGTCAAGCTGGTTGTTTTTCAGCAGTGGTCGGATGGATGGATGTTTGAGAGCATCTGGGAAGACATCAGATTCAAATGACAGCTTCGCTATGTTAGCTATAAAAGGGCTGAGTTCTGTGTGCATAGATCTTATCCAGTGTGCTGGGCATGGGTCAGATGGTGAAGTTGTCGTGTTGATGGAGGTAATAACTTCATTTATGGTTTTTACAGAGGGTGGTGAGAGGATGGTGATTGAAAACTGCGGAAGGGAAGTTTGGACAGGTTCATGTAATGATGTAGTATTTGTTTTTATTGATTTGGATTGGATGTAGTTTGCATGGGCTTGGGGCTGAATCCCTTCTTGTTGTGGCGGAGATGGTTGATTGCTAAAGGACTTTACTAGATTAAATAAGTCTCTTGGTTTATTCAGAGAGCGGTTGAGGATATCAGCATGGTATTCTTTTCTCTTAGCCCAAATTGATTCACAATGTTGTTTAAGATGTTCTCAGTAGGTGCTTATTTGTGCTTTGAACATCTGAACACAGGCATAGAGATGGCCAAGCCTGCTGTGGGAGGTCCCAGTATGAATGGGGGTGTGGTAGAGGCATGGCTAAAGCTTTCCCAGGAACCTGGATGTTCCTGCCTGATCTCTGTAACATCATGGATGTCCGCTGTGGCGGCTATGTTTTTAGGCCTGCTGCAGGCACCTTAAAAGTGTTGTCCTTTGCTGAAAAACATCCAGGTGGTATAGAGAAGATAGCATTCCATCATCCCCAGTACTCAGCAACATGTCAACAATGGGGTTTGAACCCTGGCTGCCCTGTGCCTAGCTAACTACTCTAACCATTAGGCTATCCTACAAACCCAGGTTCTAGAGTATGGTTCTTGGGATGCCTATGTCGACACCCATATCAGGCACTTCCACATTTGTGAAATCATGCCTGCACCTGGAGGTGCCTGTTTTTTTCTCTAATGTTCTAGCTTAGACATCCCAGATGCATTTGGATGTCCCTTCTAAAATTCTCCTCTAAGGGGTATGTTTATTAAATGGCGCTAATGTCGCAGCTGCGAGGTTATCGCGCGATACGTGACGTTATCACGTGATACATGATGTTATCACACATTACCGTGCGATAACGTCTGCTGCGGCGGTAAGGTGCGCCGAGGGTGGAGTAAGGCTCCCCAGAGGGTGGAGTAAGGCTCCCCAGGGGCGGAGTGGGCGGGGAGAGGCCCCAGGCACACTATCGCCGTGAAATGAAGGTCCGAAAAATAGCGCGAGTGAAAACCTGGCGTTAGAGGCAAAAGTGAAGGAGAGAGAAACCATTTCAGTCAGCAATGTGCAGCAAAGGCAGGGAGACCAAGAACAGTGATAGTAGTGATACATGTGCTGCACCACCAGATAGTGCCCAAGTACGAAAGGGCACTATGATGTGGCTGCACATGGGGTACAGAAGACTGAAGGCGTGACATGCAGTGGGGCAGCTGGGGCATAGGGCAGGCTAGGAAGATGCTCAGGTGACACATAGAGAAACAGGAACGCAATATCAGCAACTGATCAAGGTCAAACATGCCCACGAGCGTTTGTGTCCCACGCAGGGGACAGTACCTAGAAAATACCCAAAATGGAACATAAAATTGGCAGGTGGTTCTGAGGGGAAGCATGGAAGTCCATGCAGGCACCCCTACCCCAGATTACACACCATAGGCAGCTGCCTACCGGCACACTGGATGGCCTGGGACTGCGCACCACCAGCAACACCGGCATAAGGGCATGTCAGCATGGTGGCAGAGATGTCAGTGTTGGGGGGGCAGTGGCATCTGCCCACAGCAGACCAAGGCAAAGCCCTGTCTAGGTGGGTGCCGTGCACTGCAAAAAACTTCTGACCGTCTGACGAACAGTAATGGTATACCCAGGGAATGACTTGCCTCTGTGGAACAGTTTGGTGCAGTACACCCAGCCAGTGCGTCCAGGGGCAGAAGGTCACAGGTTCAAGTTCCAGCTGTGCCCCCTGCAGACCATGTCCCATATATTACCCAGTACTAAACCGTGGTAATAAAGAAGGAACTTTTTGTGCAGATAAAATAAACACGCCATAAATGCCTATAGTCTACCCTACAGAGCACAGTCACCATAGACATGTGCAGTCCCTAGAGCAGAGGCTCCCAATTGCAGTCCTGGAGGGCCATTCAGGTGTAATGCTGTCCATAAGACATATGCTTGAGATACATTTGTATGTACTGCCCCCATTGTATGCAAATGTAGCCCCAGCATATACATTAGGGAGAGCATGAAAACCTGAATCGTGTTGGGCCCACCAGGACCAGAGTTGGGAACCTCTGCCCCGGAGCATTGGCCAGCTCCACTATCCAAAGCCTCATGGAGGGTCAAGCTGTTGGGCCCTGCACGGAGCAACATCTACCAATACTAGAACCCGCATACCTTAGCAATGCTGTCATAAACCTTGAAACACGTTCCACATATATCAAGCGGTTGCTATGATTAATGTCAGATAACAAGCCCAAAATGAGACACAATGTGTTAACAGAGATCCATCAGAGCAACCTGTCTGATATCTGTGGAGTGTGTCTCGGTTTATGTCTCTGACAGTGTTTACCACCCCAGAGAGTGACCCCAAAAGTATTGAGTACCATAGCAATGCCTGCGCTATGCCCAGGACTGGTGTGGCAGCCAGGGCTGTCAACCACCTCTATATTTGCACAATGCTGAAGTAGGTGTGGGAGTGTGTGTATGTCTGTCAAGTGTTTTGTGGCTGGCCACACCTTGAGGAGCCCACAATGCTTGCACTGTTTCCAGTGTTAGCCTGCCTATGTGCATAATGAGGAGCAAGGTACTATGGGTATGGGCCGGACAGGGCAGCCTGGGCAGGATGCATCTGCACAGGGCATATGGCAATGGCTGGGACATTGTATTGGCCGACCACCACCTGCAGGGACACAGTGACCACAGCATGTCATGCTGGGGGGGTCACTCGCACCCTGACTGAGCAGTGACCATGGCATGGCTAGGTCCCCACATAGTGCCATACAGTGTTTCCCTCAAGTGATTTCTGGGAGTTTCCCTGGTTGGGGCCCAATAACTGACATACCACCTCTGGGTGCGCAGTTTCTCCAGGAGCATGCACTATGTACTAGCTAGCAGACTGTGTGCAGTTAGCGTGTATATGGCTGGAGCACCTGGCAGGGTGAACACTGACAGTGCCTACTGCTGGTGAATGTCAGATGGTGATGGGGGGCATCTGAGCGTATACAGGCCTACTGCCTGCCTGCCAGTGCCCTGTGTGATACAAACAGATCTGCATTCACTGCCTTGGAGGGCGGCCCTTCCCCTGCAGGACCGGGGTAGCTTGTCCCACAGCCCTTCATCATGTCCCTCCACTGCCGCCATTGCAAAGATGTAGAGTGTGGATCCATTGGTGGCAGATCCTGTCCCCCCACCATGGCCCTGAGAGGGCAGGTCGGTAGGCGCTGCCCCTGATCCGCATGTGGATCCAGACACCCCTCCTGCCCTATAGGGCGCAGTAGGTGATGGCAATGAGGTGAGGGTGTTTCTGCTGGCAGCACAGATTGTACAGGTGTGTCAGACTGTTACATGCAGCAAAAGAGCTTGCCACAGACAGCAATATCAGATGAGACCCCCTCCCCCTTTGAGGGATCAAACTCATGATCTCTGGCTTATTAACCAGTGGGCTACAGCTCCATACACCTTTTCACAGCGCTGCCATGATGTTAAGGTTACCGTGCGTAAACAGCCAATGCACCCCCTATTGAGCGGTACATTGCTCACGTTATCGCTGAGAGTTTCTCCGGTAACAGTAGGATAGTGTACACATACCCCATCGCAAATATCAGTGTATCCACCAAAAAAACCCCATCACCTCAGCTGGAAAACCTAAGGTACCCTGTAAAGTGCCTTAGCTGACATTTACTGGGTTGACCTGCAGTTGCTGTGTAGTCAGCCCATGCTATGAGAAAAGGCATAGCATACTGGTTAATATGATGCCCCCAGAGTCACTGCTTATGGGTTCAAATCCCCATTGCACCAACAGCAAGATGAGTGTTAGTAACAGTCAGACAAATATCTACAATCATTGATACAAGCCTAATACACTATAACCTTTGTCCTGTGCCTCTAAGGAGAGGCGTGCCAGTGCATTGCCGAAAGCACATCATAAGGCGTCTAAAGCTGAGGTGCACCAGATGCAGTCCAGGCCAAACAGCGTTAAGTCATGTGATGCTGTAAACTAAAGCCAGCCACCAGGGCTGCCAATCTCCATATCTGACATGTAGTGCTGCAGAGAGAGTTTCTGTGTGGCATCTGTGACACATGCACATTGTGTGCGTGGCATAGTGTGGCATGGCATAGGCACGGTGTGTGTGCATGTGTCACCAAAACATGGGCATCCTCCAAAATGGTGACTCGATCCCGCAAGCCAGCTTTTAGCCACCGCAACCTACAACAGCTGGCAGCCTTAATCTGCACCAGGCAGCCGCGCCTTTTCCCAGGCGCCTCAAAATGCCAAGACTTGAAACACATCAGGAGGGTGTGGGTGCGCATCACAAGGCGCTTCAACCGTATAGGAGACTACCCACGTGAGGTAAGTGTATGGGGACAGGTCACTAAATGGAAGGTGTGCAACACAATATCCAGCAAGCAAAACACATAAGATATGCACCACATGTGTGAAACATGTATGTGGGCAAACCTGTGATCAAGCTATCTGTGTATGTTGCTGTGTGCACGTATGCCAATCCCCAGGAGCCACCGACAGGAAAGCAGAGGTGCAGAGGTCAGCATGGTGTGATGTAAGCTGCTCCTGTTGCAGTGCACACCTCTGCCCAGCCCACATGAGTTGCAGCCTCCATGACAGAGCTATATTAGGCATCCGTGTGCCATGGTGGCTGCTGCTATGTGACACATTACCAGATCTGGTCAATCCCCAGGAGACATCAGACCTGATCACAGAGGTCAAGTGGTCACCATGGTGCACTGGTAGCTGCTGCAGTTGGAGTACCACAGCCCTGCCCCATCCCCAGGAGGCACCATATCAGATGACAGAGGTCCAGCAGTCATCCTGGTGGTCTATTAGTTGGTGATGTGTATGTGTGGAACATCACCCTTGGCCCCGAAGGCTCCCAGACCTGCGCACAGAGGTGTATCAAACATCCTGGTGTCAGGGTGGTTGCTGTTTTTGCAGGTTCCCAGCTCTGCCCTAACCCCAGGAGGCCCCAGACCAGCTGACACAGGTCTATTCTACATCCTGGTGTTATGGTGTTTGCTGTTGTTGCAGGTTCCCAGCTCTTCCCTAATCCCAGGAGGCATCAGACCAGACTACACAGGTCTATTCTACATCCTGGTGTTATGATGGTTGCTGTTGTTGCAGGTTCCCAGCTCTGCCCTAACCCCAGGAGGCCCCAGACCAGCTGACACAGGTCTATTCTACATCCTGGTGTTATGGTGGTTGCTGTTGTTGCAGGTTCCCAGCTCTGCCCTAACCCCAGGAGGCCCCAGACCAGCTGACACAGGTCTATTCTACATCCTGGTGTTATGGTGGTTGCTGTTGTTGCAGGTTCCCAGCTCTGCCCTAACCCCAGGAGGCCCAGACCAGCTGACACAGAGAACCTTCGTGCTCAAAATTGGGTGATGGGGGACTTCAACCTCCCAGCTCTTCAAGACACTCACTCTGAAGCCTTTACTGAGGCACTCACTGAGTTAGGTTACATCCAACTGGTCAATGCCCCTACGCACGTAAAGGAAACAAACTGGACCTGATATTTGCCCCAAAAGATATCATTGTCTCCACGCACAAGACAGAACTTTCCGTAAGCCCTGTACCATGGTCCGATCACTGTCTAATAAAGTTCCAGATACCATCACTCTATCCAGAAAATAAAATTCAGACCTCAAATGAACCCATCAAATCATTTTCAAAATGGTTCCTGCCTTTTAACAGGGAGGACATCCTGAAAAGAATTCAGCCGCTCCAAAACCACTCAGATCAGTGCCTCGATGATATGATCGTTGTGTGGAATTCAAGCCTTGACTTTCAGTCAGTCTACCCATCACCAAGAAAGCATCGAGAGTAAGAAGGAATGCACCCTGGTTCTCCACCAAACTCCGAACATCACTCCTTACACTCAGGAAACTTGAAAGAAGATGGCGTCGATCTCGATCAGCTGAGAGCCTTGAATTATACAACGATCACCTGAGAAGACACCGAGCCGATGTCTCAAAACGAATGAAACATTATCACGCGGAGATATTACAATGTTCTCTAAATAAGCCACACGAGCTCTTCAATCTAGTCAAGTCCTTAGCAAAGGAGCCCTCGTCCACACAACCAAGCCTCCCTGACCCTCAAGAATATGCGGACTACCTGCATGCCAAGGCAGGTCAACCCAACAAGCATACCACATACAATTCCATCCAACCATCCCTACCATGTACCTCAACGGCTGCCGCAAATGACAGCAAACACTTCATCATCGCTTTTTCTGCCCCAACTGAAAGAAGCATACAAGACATCATATCCACCATAAATACCACCACAGCACCTAACGACCCCTGTCCAGCATTTTGGATAAAATCCCTGCAAACCGAGCTCAGCCCTTTCCTCTCCAGACTCATCGGGCTATCCTTCTCAACAGGGACCTTCCCCCAAAGCCTGAAGCAGACAGCAATAAGACCACTACTAAAAAACAGCAAACTAGACCCAGCAAGGATGGATTCCTACAGGCCGATATCAAGCATCCCGATGCTAGCAAAGATCATCGAGAAGGTTGTACATCGGCAACTTGACCAACATATTCAGATCAATGCACCCCTCGACCCCTGCCAACACGGCTTCCGTGAATCACATGGGGTTGAAACACTTCTGACCACACTACTCAACACTCTGACAATCGGGATGGATAATATCAAACAAGGATTCGCCCTGATCTTCCTAGACATTGCCGCGGCATTTGACACTGTATGTCACGAAATACTCCTCTCCCATCTCAGTGAGAAGGGCGTCCAGGGAAATGCGCTATCATGGAGCGCCTCATACCTAACCGACAGATGGCAGCATGTGCGCACCGGTCCCACCACCTCCTCCCCTTTCCTCCAAGAAAAAGGAGTCCCACAGGGATCGTCACTGTCAGCCCTACTGTTTAACATTTACATGCAGCCCATATGCAACCTCGTCCGTTCATTCAACATTAACTGCCTAATCTACGCCGATGATGTTCTACTATATATGCCGTTCCTATTAAACAAACCGGACCTATCATCCCTGGCTACTTGTTTCGATGCTGTTACAGATCGGCTACTCTCACAGAAACTAAGAATAAACTTTAAGAAAACAGAGGTCCTCTTCCTCACAAGAAATACAACATTCATACCATCCAGCTCCCTGAAGGTCCGTGATGTGGAGCTCCTAAGCAAGCATACAATTTGGTACCTTGGAGTTACGCTCGACTAACAGCTCAACATGAAGGCCCAGATAAGCAATATGGTCAAGGCAATATACAACAAAATTAAGACACTTCACCACCTGAGACAACTACTGGAACCATAGGATTATCAGACAGTTTACCAGGCGCTAATAATCCCACACTTTGACTACGCGAATGCCATACTACACGGCCTCCCAAAAACACCTTAAATCTGCTTCAACTAGCAATGAATGCGGCAGCCAGAGTCCTGCACGGGGCATCCAGGAGGGAACACATAACCCCTATCCTAAAAATCTGCATTGGCTCCCAGTCCAATGCAGGATTGCATTCAAGGTTCTGACGCTGACTTACAAAGCCATTAATAAATGCTCCTCCGCCTCACTCACAGATCTCATCCATACGACACCCCTAAACAGAGTAAGGAGATCAGCTGCTATCAACACCCTGAACATCCCGAAGGAAATCACGAAATGCTCACAATTAACCAGGAACAGAGCATTCTCGCTTTATGCACCGACCTGCTGGAATGCCTTACCTCCATCTATCCGGGCCATTAGTGACCTCTCCCAATTTAGGAGGGCACTTAAACACCACCTGTTCCTACAGTACTATGTGGACCCAGGACACCTCCCACTCTCAGCCACGTCAAGGAGCTCACGCAAACAACCTCCACGTAATACAGATACCTAGCCCACCAAACACTGATCCCCACTAACAGCACGCACACAACAGAGCCAACATGTAAATAGTTGAATGAACCATGTACATATGTTAATAATTAATTTGTATATAGTTACCCTGTTTGAATCCTGTACAAGACCCCCTGTTATATTGTAAGTTCTGTGCTGGTCCCCTGCACTGCACAAATATGTTACATGTAAACCGCACTGATATTAAAGAGCGCAGTATATAAGAAAGTTAAATAAATAAAATAAATAAATAAATAAAATAAATAGTGGATCATACGTTTTAACGATGAGTGTGCTTTTTCTGTGAAGTAGCATTTTAGCATTTGAAATCAGAGATGCCCACAGCAAAACATTAAAAATACGCCAGAGACATTTACATTTCAGCCCGATTGTAGCAATCTGGATGTCCCTGAAATGGACAGCTGCACAGGCAGTATCATAGCCTTCCCCGCAACAAAAATGTGGGGCAGGGATGCCTATCCAATGCTGAATGCATATCCATGCAAGCTAAACACATCGAGGAAGACCTAAGGAACAGCGACTAACCATCAATGAGGCCAAATTATCGCCACTGATCGCCAAGGTTGGAAGCGTATTGTGAACAACACATGAACTCCAGCGGCACTACAGCAGCGTATTGGTTGAGAGGGCGACCTGCTCCCCAAACACCAGCTAAGGATTACAGAAGAAGAAAAAGATTTTGAATGCAGGGATGTGCATCAGTGGGCTGAACTGAAAGCAAATATCCTTGTTTCCCTGTAGTTTTTGTTATAATCTTGAAAAATATAGGGGATATCAGATTACCTTTCCCTCTATTCTCTCTAGGCATCTGGATAGCAGAACGAGAGTTTTTCTTATACCTATTCATGCCCTGGAGCACGAAGAGATATGGATAAGCCCGCTAGTGGATGGGGACATGCTCGCTGTTTCCAAAATCAGGCGGGCACATCCAACTTCCCAATAACACCCCCTGGTCATGCCTCCATCATGCCCCTTTGTGACTTGGATATCCTCGCACTGGGTATATCTATAGAATCAACTTCCAAAATGCCTCCAGGGACATATATGCATACCCATTTTCAGACCTCCAAAGTACAAATAGGGCTTCTAAAATAATCCCCCAAAGTTGTCTAGAAAGTGGATGAATTTTGCTGCTCTCTGGATAACGTTGTGTTAGACCCCAGTCCATCCCTTTTTTATATATGGATAAATTCTAGCACATAAGGGTTTAGGGAACAGCATATATCTGAAAAAAAAAACTGCTAATTTTTTTTAAAACCACACAAGCAGCTTTAAGTGTTGGGCCTTCTATCTCTACCCAGAACTTTTATGTAATTTTATAGCAGTTGAAAGAGGAAGGAATTATCACGTAAATTCATTCTGTTTTGAATTATAAGCTAGTTTTAATTAAATCAGTCCCGGAGCCCTTCCTAGATAGTCAGGTTTACAGGATATCCAAAATGAACGCACACAAGCTAGAGTTGCATACATTGTCTCCACTGAGTGCAGATCTATCCCATGCATATTTATTTTGGATATCTTGCAAACTAGACTAGATTGGGGATATGCCAGAATCAGCTTGAGAAACATGTCATAAAGTACATGGGGTTGTGCCCCAAATGCAAAGGGCTGAGGTGATTTTAGAATGATCAGGTTTGTTGAGGTAAGATCATGGTAGTGGTGATAGCAACCACTGTTAGGACTGTTTTACCCAACTGAGATCTTCAGATTGAATCACCAATTCTAGATCCAAATGGCACTATTAACAATACATTTAGAAAATACCATTATCTGGTCTTCTTATTTGTTTATGTTTATATTTATTGTTCTCTCTGCATGTTATGCTGTATGTTTTGTTCAAGATTTGAGAACTTTATGCAACAAAAATGAAAAACTGTCCAGCAGTAACTTATCCAGGACATGTGATGCTCACACAGACAGCAATATAGCATTATTGTACAAGTTACAACTTTACAGGGATAAACAGAATAATCATTTAAATTAAGTGGTATTTAAGGAGTTCAAAGTTTATGTGTCTGCCACGAGGGAAATTAAAGACAAAAACATTTCTTTAATGTGGGTCTGAAAGTGGGTCTTGAGAGAGAAAAATTGAGCAGATGTGACTACAATTTATAAGAATAATTTTTAGAAATCAGATGTCACACAGGATTAATGTTGTTCCTCTTCTCCTGTGGGCTCTGTGTTTTGAATTAATTTCAAGCAAAGTGACTGAAAATTAGTTTACTGAGGCAGCAACAGTAATTGCAGTCAGGTGAATCTGGAGAAAGTCTCATTCGAAAGCCTAATGATGTTTCAAAACAGTGTATAATTAGTGCATCAACAACATTAAAGCACAAAACAAAGAAGAAACTTTTTGCTTCAAGGGCAAAAGTATATTCCTTGCATCCAAATTCTTACAAAGCTGGAATAATACGGCACAATTTATAAGTTCTATTTTTCCTACAAACTGCAAAGAGTGTACTACTGAAAGTAACTATAGCCCTTGAATAAATCCTTCTGGCCAGCCATGACCAGGCTTGACATCTCCCTTAAGCTTTCAGTGAATAGTAAAATAAGCAATGACATCACTACAATGTATCAATTGCTCGATTTCTTTCTGATGGAAATCAGAGACTAGCAATACCATTCTATCATTTGACTTGATTTCTTGACTTAATATTCTGCTCTTTGTGAGTCGTCATAGCAAATTACATTAAAAAATATTAAATACAGTCATATACAATAAAATACATTGAGGCACATTCCATTCTGTGCGTCCCAGCCCTCTGTGCATCCAATCGGAACTGGACGCACAGAGATAGATCCAATTCTGATCCTGTGGGGCACATCTAGCCCCCTGCAGGATCAGAATTGCATCTAGGCCCGCACGTATGGGCCCCTGCCCGGCTAACTCAATCAGGCTCCTGAATGGAGCTGTGATGCCTTGGTGTCTGGTTACCATGGCACTGTGGCTCCATTCAGGAGCCGCAATCCCTGACCGCCAACCACATTAGCTTTTCCCTGGAGCCCAACCCCCAATCTGGTCTCCTATGAACAGGGTCGGTCTGCAGGGAATCTACTGCACCCTCTCACCTTTTTGCTGCTGGCTGGGCCTCCCATCCCCTGACATTTAGAAACATTGAAACATGATGACAGAAAAAGACCACATGGCCTATCTAGTCTGTCCTTTCATATCAGCCACTACAACAGTCCCTTTTTTTCCTTTAGAGATCTTCTGTGTTTGTCCCATGCTTCTTTGAATTCAGATACCGTCCTCATCTCTACCACCTCCACTGATAGACTTTTCCACCGATCCACCACTCTTTCTGTAAAGAAATATTTCCGCATATCACTCCTGAATCTATCCCCTTTCACCCTCATCCCATGTCCCCTCATAGCAATCGAAAGAGGCTCTCCTCCTGTGCTTTTATGCTACAGAGGTATTTAAACATTTCAATCATATCACCTCTATCCCGCCTTTTCTCCAAGGTGTACATATTAAAATCCTTAAGTCTTTCCTCATATGCTTTATAATGAAGACCACTAACCATTTTAGTAGCCACCATCTGTACTGACTCCAACTTGTTTATATCCTTTTGAAGGTGCGGTCTCCAGAATTGCACACAATACTCCAAATGAGGTTGCACCAAAGACTTATACAGAGGCACTATCACCACCTTTCTTCTGCTGGCCATTCCTCTCCCTATGCACCCAAGCATTTTTCTAGCTTTTGCTGTCACCTTTTCTACTTGTTTAACTACTTTAAGATCATCAGACACGAACATGCCTAGGTCCCACTCTTCTTTAGTGGACAAAAGTACTTCACCCCCTATACTATATTGCTCCCTTGGATTGCTGCAGCCCAAATGCATGACCTTGTAGTTTTTAACATTAAATCTCAGCTGCCAAATTATAGACCATTCTTCAAGTTTAGCTATTTCCCTCCTCATGTTATCTACACCTTCCTGAGTATCTACTCTATTACAGATTTTGGTATCATCCGCAAAGAGGCAAACCTTACACAACAGCCCTTCCGCTATATCACTAACAAAGATGTTAAAAAGAATCGGACCATGGACAGATCCCTGGGGCAAACAACTGGTAACCTCCTTCTACTCAGAGTGAGCTCCACTTATCTGTATCCTTTGTTGCCTCACACTTAGCCAATTTCTAACCCTAACAGTAACTTTAGGGTCCATCCCTAGGGTGCTCAGTTTGTTTATAAGTCGCCTGTGAGGAACTGTGTCAAAGGCTTTACTGAAATCTAAATACACCACATCTAGGGCTCTCCCTCGGATCAACTCCCTGGTCACCCAGTCAAATAAATCAATCAGATTTGTCTGACAAGACATGCCTCTGGTGAATCCATGCTGCCTCAGATCCTGTAATCCTCTGGACTCCAAAGACCTCACTATTTTCTCTTTCAGCAGCGCTTCCAATAATTTACTCACCACCGAAGTTAAACTAACCGGCCTGTAGTTTTCAACCACATCCTTACTTCTACTTTTGTGTAAAGAGACTACATGTGCCTCTTTCCAGTCCTTTGGCACCACTCCCGACCTCAATGAGACATTAAAAAGGTTGGTCAGTGGAGCTGCTAGAATGTCCCTAATATCCCTCAGTGTTCCAGGCTGTATCCCTTCTGGTCCCATCGCTTTGTCTACTTTAAAGTTAGCTAGTTTCTCACGAACACAGTCTTCTGAAAATTGTTGAAGATGCCCCTCACTTCTATTCCTGTTTGTGGGTGTTTTCTGAGGTCCTGCTCCTCATTCTTCATCTGTGAACACAAAACAGAAATATTTGTTAAGCAAGTACGCTTTATCCTCATCAGCTTCTACATATTGCTCCCCTTCACCCTTGAGTCTAACAATAACACTTCTGCCCTTCCTCTTCTCCTAACATATCTGAAAAATGTCTTATCCCCTCATTTTATTGCATTGACTATTTCCTCCTCTTTTTGAATCTTTGCTTTCCTGACTACTTTGCTAACTTCTCTAAGTTTTTCCAAATATAGATGCCTGTCTTCCTCTCTCTGTGATCTCTTGCATTTCATGAAGGCCTAACTCTTTTTCTTCACCTTTTCAGCTACTTCTTTCGAAAACCATAGCGGTCTCCTTTTCCTCTTACCTTTTTTTATCATTTTAACAAAAAGGTTGGTTGCCCTTAAAATATCCCCTTTCAGTTTTTCCCACTGTTTTTCTACATCTCCCAGCTGTTCCCATCCTGCTAACAACTCCCTGAGGTATTGGCCCATCTTGGCAAAGTTAGTTTTCCTAAAGTCTAAGACCTTCATTTTTTTAATGGATTTTAACAGCCCTTGTCCTAATACTGAACCACACCATCTGGTGATCACTGGATGCAAAATGATCTCCCACTAAAACATCAGAAACACTTTCAACATTGGTAAGCACCAAGTCCAGTATGCCCCCTTCACGTATGGGTTCTGTTAACAGTTGCCTGAATAGTTCTCCTTGTAGAGAATCCAGGATCTCCTTATTTCTAGATGATACTGCAGCATTTATGTGCCAATCAACATCTGGCATATTGAAATCCCCTACCAGTAGCACTTCCCCTTTCCTAGCAATGCTGCATATGTCTTCAATTAACTCTCTGTCCACCTCTTCCTCCTGTGAGGGAGGTCTGTATATCATGCCAGTGCAAATAGATATATCTTTCCCTCTTTCTAGTTTAGCTCACAGTGCCTCCCCTCTCCCTTTTAAGCTCTGTAGTTCCAAAGCTTTAATATTATTTTTTACATATAGTGCCACTCCCCCTCCCCTTCTTCCTACCCTGTCTTTTCTGAATAAATTATAGCCTGGTATAGATACATCCCAATCATGGTTTTCTGTAAACTATGTTTCTGTAACTACCAATAAATCCATGTCAGCCTCTCCCATTAAAGCTTCAACATCTGGGATCTTATTTCCCATGCTATGGGCATTTACACACACCACTTTCCATATGTTGCCCCTTTTACCCATTTCCATAAAGGTATTTAATGTTTCACTTACTTGGGAGGGTTCACTTACCTTGGGGCTTTCTTCACCCATCCCCAACAAATCTAGTTTAAAGCCCTCTTTGGTAGATTAGCCAGTCTGCTACAGAAGACACGTCGATCTTTCTTGGACAGATGGATGCCATCTCTGTTCTGCAACCCTTGGAACAGCATCCCATGGTCCTGGAAACCAAAACACTCTTGATGACACCATCCACGTAGCCATGCATTCATCTCCAAGATGCGAGCTTCTCTGCCTTGGCCTTTACCTTCAAGAGGGAGGATTGAAGGGAACACCACCTGTGCCCCTATTTGCTTCACCCTCTGTCCCAGAGCCATGAAGTCACTTTTGATATGCTCAGAGGGATACCTGGCAGTATCATTTGTGCTGACATGGATGAACAACATTGGGTAATAGTCAGTGGGCTTGAAATGTCTCTGCAAACTCTCCATAACATCTCAGATTTTGGCATCTGGCAGACAGCATACCTCTCTGGACATCAACTGTGGGTGATGGATGGACTCCTCACTACCCCTCAGAAGATAGTCACCAATCATCACTACCCTTCGCTTCCTTGTGGTCACTGATTCTGTAACTTTGGGGTTTCATGGGAGATAGTTTATGGACTATCATTAAACCACTCTTTGAGTTTGTGAGGCTGTCAGGATGTATTGTTTAGCTTTGGCTGACGCTATTCATTGCTGCCCCTCAGAAGCTGTTGCTGGCTCAGGTTGGGTCGGCCCTGTCCAAACCCATTCCCCACCCATTCCCCATCCACTGCTTACCCTGGCTTAATGGTAGATAGTCATTGTTTAATGGGGAAAAGCCAACATAGATTTAGTCAAGGAAAGTCTTGTCTTAATAATCTATTTATATTTTTTTTGAAGGTGTGAATAAACAGGTAAATAAAGGTGCACTAGTTGATGTGGAGCCCGATTCAGGGAGGGGGACTCCAGGCCGTCTGGATGTCCCCGAGGAAGACAGGCCCATTTGGACCCAATTCTGGACAATGGGAACAAAACATTCCCGCGGTGCTCAGAATTGGGCCCGTGTAAGGCCGGCGTGCCCCTTCCATCTGCAGACACCCCCAACTTCTGTTTTTTCAGCCTCCCTCATCCCTGCCACCCAACACACGGCTGGACCGCTGGGGCCTGGATCAGGCAGCAGGGACCCCCCTGCACCCAGCCCTGGCCCTGGGGGGCAGGGATCCCCGGGCCCGATCACTAGGTCGGTGCTGCTTATTCCACCTTCCAGCCTTTGTAATATACTATGAGAATGTATGTCAACAATCATAATTATCCCAATACCACTCTTCCCACAACAATGCATAAGTAGACATCATACTTTAAAACTTTGCTTTATATATATGTGTGTGCCCACTCTCCCTGCAGGGAGTTTGTGTGGCTCTTAGGATCTATTGTTTTGCTTTGACTGCTGATATTTCTTGCTGCCCTTCAGAAGCTGTTGCCGGCCCTGGTTGGGCCAGCCCTGTCCACACCAATTCCCCATCCATTTTCTGCCCCATAATATGCTACCTAGTTAGCATGTGACTTAGTATGCGCTCACTGTCATGCCAGTGGGATGTTACCATGCTCACATGCTAACAATGCATACCTATTTACGAACTAACTACTCAGCACACTTTAGCCAAAGGATTGCTATATTTAACGTGCACAAGAGAAGCTTCACGTTTAATGTTTAATTTAATGTTTGGGCAACCTGCACAGAACAACAATTAATGTCCTAAACATCATACTGAGCAGACTAAATAGGCTACTATGGTCTTTGTGTACTGTCGTTTACTATATTACTATCTTGGAAGAGTAAGGTGTCACTCACACATGCCATATGTAAACTGGTTACATATGTAAAACTTATCTGTTCTCAGATAACTTCAAAGGCACCACTTGAAGTATTCATTATGCATTGGCCATGATAGATACTTCTTTTGTATCATCCATAATGAATGAACTATGAACATTGCCCCGATCACCTATAGTGCAATAGTTATCATGTTTTTGAATGAAAATGTTATCTTGTATTGCCCTAGCCCTGTTATCGCAACCAAGTTATAATGTTTACTGTTGAACTAGTTTAACTGTTCTGTGTTACAATGCTCTCTGTAAAATTATGTTATGTTATATATAAATGGCGTTGATCAGTGCAAATTTGGTATATAAAAACTTCCAAATAAATAAATAAGTTGAGATTTCAAGTGACATACTCAGATTTTAAGGGAGATGTGTTCTGGATGTAGCTTGGGTGGATCTTAAAAGTATTAGTTTAGTTTATGTAAAATTTGAAGTACCACCTTTCAAAAACAATAAAGCAGTTTACAATTTAAAATAACAGGAAAGAAACTCCATAAATTCTTCTTTAATTCTTAGCTGGCATGTGGCGAGAAGGCCATCCTCTCCACCAATATGCTGCAATGGGTGCCTCTGGATTTCGTGTGTTGCTCACAATACACTTCCGACCTTGGCAATCAGTGGCAACATTTCTGGCCTCATTGATGGTCAGTCATTGGTTTTTAGGTCTTCCTCGATGTGTTTGAGCCATGTTCTCTTTGGTGCTGCTCATTGAACCCTCCAGTGGACAGGTCGCTCTCGCCAGAGGAGTTTGTATGGCAGCCAACTGATGTTCATTCTGCAAATGTGGCCAAACCAGCACAGTCTGCTTTTTTGGATTTGTTCTTTGACTGAGGATTGATGCTTGCACATTGTCCGAATTGTCTCATTTCAATGGCAATCATGAAGAGAGACACCCAAAATCTGTCTCAGGTATCACATTTGAAAGACTTCAAGTTTGTTCAAGTCAGATTTGAGCAGAGTCCATGTTTCTGATCCGTACAGGAGAATTGGCAGGATCAGTGTTTGGAAGAGGTGAATTTTGGTCTTGGTGGAGATATTGGCTTTCTTCCAGAGGCACCATTTGAGTGAGGCAAATGCTACTGTTGCCTGGCCAATTCTGCTGAGGACTTCAGTGGTGGATGGTACCTTCATCTCCTGTACCAGTGATCCCAGGTATTTGAATTCTTGAACCTGCTCAATTTGAATTCCATCAAGGTGAACAATGGCCTGTAATCCATCCGTGGTCATAACTTTGATCTTGTCTACATTGATTCTTACACCGTAAGAAAGGGTGATGCAGGTGATATGAAAGAGGATGTTGGTGGCCTCTGCATTCATGTCAGCAAATATAGCACTGTCATCTGTGAACATCAAGTGGGTCAGGAAGTTGTTCACACTGTACTGGACCCTGCATCTGTCCTTGAATGTTTTCCTCATTATTGTGTTGATCACGATATTGAAAAACAGGGGCAAGGCGACATCTCCCTGGTAGACTCCAGTTTGGATAGGAAATTCCTTGGATAGCTCATTTCGGATCCGCATGCTGCTGGTTGAACCATTATATGATGCTCGGAGAAGTTGGAAGACCTTCAGTGGCACGTGTTCATTCTCTAATGCCCTCCAGAGGGTGGGCCAGTGAACAGTCAAATACAGATTTGAAGTCAATGAAGATGATAATGGTTCACTTTCCACACCTGATCTTTTCCTCCACCAGTTGACGAATGGTGAATATTTAATCGGTGAAGCCCCAATACGGCCTAAATCTTGCTTGCTCTTCTCAGCTGGTTTGTTCACGATGTTTCTGCAGCCTTGATTGTATGATCTTCATGAACATCTTGCCAATGACTAAAAGGAGGCTGATGCCATGGTAGTTCTTACATTCTCTGCTTTCTTTAGGATTGGCACGATGGTGGCTTTCTTCCATGCTTATGGAACTCATTCCATGTGCCAGATGAGTGTTAGAAGGACATGAAGCCATTGCAGCAGACGTCTCTCCCAGCTCTGATCATTTCAGCAGTGACTTGGTCCACTCCAGGCATCTTTCCATTCTTCAATGATGTTATTGTTCACTTTACTTCAACTGTTGGCTTACTGTAGAAGTTGTTCTTGGCTGCATCCAGGATGGTCTCGGTTTGAGCATAAATGGACAGAATATGGGTCTTAACTGTGCCGTCGATGGTAAGAACTGCCAGATGATCCGATATTGGTTGGAAGGCAATTACAGTTCTGGCAGCCCAACTGTCCACCATAAAGTCAATGCCAGCTTCTCATTTTCCATCACCAGATTAGAATAGCGTCATTGTTTCATCAATCGTTGGCAGTAGGATGGTCAGTGTTCCAGATCCAATGAGACATAGCTCGGATACTGTGGCGATCAAAATTTTTCACTTCAACAATTCCATAGCAATAATTTCCTTTTGTCCGATGTGGTGTCCTGTTTGCACTTTCCACGCAGTGATGCAAATTTCCTGTTTTGGTGTCATAAATTTTATTCTTAGACCAGTAACTCTCTTCTCACCAGCCCCCTGTGTTCCTACATGCTGGATTCAATCCCGCAGACATAGTTGATCATTCTGGCAGGAGATTTCAATATGGACAGGACTGGATGGGAAGAAATGCTGGGTAGTTTTGGCCATGGCGTGATCAATGAAAATGGACTATGCCTGCTGTCCTTCGCTGCATCAAACAAACTGGTAGTGGGAAAAAGTCATTTTCAGCACCCTCACAAACAGCTTACATGATGCAACCCATTTGGTGAAGACTCGACCAGCCTGGACTACATCTTCATCAGCTCTCAATTCCAATCATTGCTCAAAGATGTATGTGCAGTGAGGAGGCCTGACTGTGGATCCAACCACTACGTCATCCATGCCAAGGTGCAGCTGCTATTACAACGGGCAAAGTGCAAGGCACCTCCACCAGCCAAACTAAACTCCATAAATTAAAAGAAAAAGAAAAGAGGTCACACACACCTCAAAGAAAATAAGAGAGAGAGAGCAGAAACACACTCACAAGAAAATCAGAGGTGTCTATATAGGAAGGAGAAAGGCCTGTTGGAATGAGTTTTAAGGCCCATTCTGAATGTGTGTTCCATACTTTACAAAGGCAATACAAGCATATATCAAAAAATTCCCCATCAGCATTTATAACCACTCTTGAGTTACACATAACCCATGTGTAATTGCTTGTTTCGACCTGGGCTTTGTATATGTATATCTTGCATGGCTGTATAAATACAGTATAAACGACTGCATTCAGAGAAGCTTTGTAAAATACTATTGCAGCTTTGCATGCACAGACCTAAAAATGTATACAAATGTAGAATGCACATTACTAAGTTAATATGTTAGGCCCCATAGCCCTGGTTTATAAATCCCCTTCTCTGTTCAGACACAGGTCTTCCTTCCCCCCTCACCCCCTCACATTTTTCAGATGTAAAAACAATTTTAGTCAAATTATTGCCTTAAATAATTAATTTCTTTATAGCAAAAAAAATGTGCTTTAAGTTTATAAATTAAAGCAATAAACTGGACTGAATCATAATAAATACTAACCATTAAACTGGACAGTATGGGCCCGATATTCAAAGGCCCTTACACAGGTAACTTACTTAGTTACCTGTGTAAGGTCCGTATATGGGATATTCGAAGGGCACTTATACAAGTAGTGCCCTTCGAATATCCCGGGTAAGTCCCTAATGCGCCCAGATGCTATCTGCATACTATCGGGGCGTTCCGGGGCGGAGCTGGGGAGGAGGAAGGGGCTACATGGGTAGCAGCGATTTTTGATGCTACCTGCATAGCCCTCTGCATCTTAAACATAAGCAACATGGTGTGCAGGCTAGCCCGGAGGTCGTCGGCGGGCAGGTTATGCACCGCACATAGCCCACACAACTCAATATCAGGCCCTATGAATCATACTAAAAACATACCTATGATTTTATTTAATTAGAAACAACCCAGACATCATTAAAGTAAAACATAAGTTGCCTTTAATTAGAAAAGAATTAGAAAAAGATAATGGGATTTGTTTTAGAAGCCTTCCAGGTCGAAATACCACCATTTACACATATAGATCACATACATGTGTAAATACTATCATATCATTTATGACATTATTATTAAAAAAGTGAAATTTAAAAAAATGAAATAAAATTACCCTACATGCCTGTATGCATGTAAGTTTACCTGGATTGAGTGGAGGCATTCCCAGGGATGGGATTGCTGTGGGGGAGGACTACATGAAGACAAATTTAGAAATAGTACTTGAGATCAGAATTCAGATATTGAAGTCACAGCATGCACAATTTCATCAGTAGTGCAAAAAAAGATGCCAGTGTTCATATGCAGGGCACTTTCATTAAGAGATGAAGACCATGGGTCCATTTTAGCCAGCAAAGAAAAAGGTGCCAGCACTCAGTACCACCAGCTACTCCTCAAAACAAGCCTTGCCCATCAGCATTTTAGAAAAGGTTCTGCCATACCATGGAGCCTTTTCTAAAACAGTGCGGGAGTGCATATATATTTGTAGATACATGAACCAGAGGCGCCATTTTACAAAAATCAACAACGGAGTCTTGATGACTTACACATGCAAGTGCTGGCACATACACGTGGACGCTGTAAATCCCATTGCTGACAATTTTGCTCATAAATGTGCATTCCCTATGTGAAACAGCAAATACACAGGTAGATTTCTGACCCACCTGGATCTCGCCCTTACCACACACCCCTGAAATGCCCCTTGAAATTGCAATGTATTATGGACACCCATGTGTAAATTTACAATAGCCCTTTCTCAAATTGCCATTTCCACATGCATGCCAGATTTTATATGTGATATCAATAATCCCATACACAGTCTTACAACAATATGCTTTTTGTCGGACTAAAATTCAAGGTCACTATAAACAGCTTCCTCTGTCCAAGTCCATTTTATTCTTTTTTATATGAAAATTAAAATCTGTCATACACTTGCCAGCATGACTTGTTGCATTTTGAACTGTATTAATAGCTAGGTTCTGCTTTAGGGCAATAAAAGGTAGTACTTATCTAAATATATTCTGCACCATTTAGAAACCACAGGAGATTCTTTGATACATTTGGAGTTCTACTGGCATTTTATATGTGGAAATTGTGAATAAGGCTTCTAAAATAACCTCTATTATGTGCATACGTTTGGGGCTGGGGTAGATTCGGGAAGGCAACTAACAAAACCGTATGTCTGTCTAAGTAAATATATAAATAAATACTTTTGGAAAATCAAGCATATGTGCATAGTATACATTAAACCTGGAAATTTGTGCTTGCAAAAGATCGGGTGTAAATGTGTATACATAGTTTCCCTGGGATAATTTTCAAAAACGTAGTGTATGAATATTTTTGATTTCAAAATCTTGTCAAGTCCTGTAGAAAAAGCTATGAGCGTACATTTTACATGTGCATGTAGTTATTACATTATCAATTAAATGGTATTTTGTAACCAATTATTTAACTTTTCTATAGCTTTCTGAATTGGGGACAATAGAAAAGTCACAATAGACACAAAAAAATTATGCTCTTTGAATCTTTACCTACTTGGCAATTTTTGTCTTCTATTTATCTTATTAAACTACCATTGCATTCATGCTGAATCACACAGTGGTTCCAAAACCTGTCCTGGGGAGCTCCCCAGCCAGTCAGGGTTTTGGATAGCCACAATAAACATGCAGGAGCTAGATATGCATGCAGTGGATGCAAATCGTTCTCATTAATATTCATAGTGGACATCCTGAAAACCTGGCTGGCTGGTTCGGGAGCTCCTAGGGCAGGTTCGGGAACTACGTAAGTTTAAACACTAATGATCATTCAATCTGTTTGTAAAAAATAATGACTTGCTAAGAACTTTCTGCTGTTATTGTTCTCTCATATTAACTTCGTTTTAGACAAGTAAAGATGTAGACACTTAGGAGGTCATTTTAAAAGCTTCTCATGTAAACAGCAGAATTTACACGTGCGTATTGGCTAGAGGTGTAACTGACAATTTCAGACAGCAGTTATTTAGAGATGGAGTTGGAAGCAGATATTTAAAGGGCTGGTCAAACATTTATATGTGGATTTTTCAGCTTGAGAAATACATATATATTCAAGCAATTTTCACCATTGCATTTTGCACCAGCTCAGAGACGCACACAGATTTCAAAGAAAGTGCTTGTTTAGGCCAGAGCTTTACACAAGGGATTAAGAAAGTAATTCTCCTTAACTCTTCCTTCCCACCACCCATTTTTATTTCTGCCTCCATATTTAAAAAATGCAGCATCGCTTGTTAATTTAGAGCACTTAAATGTGTAAGTTCATAAAATAGCTCCACTATGCATGGAATTGCTGCATGGAAGCTGGAAAGCTGATGCCTCTCTTTTTAGGTGCATATATATTTGCATAGCGGCTGGTTCTGCTGCACTAGCCAGTTAAAGCATGTGTAAGCCTGCATTTCCTTATATGCATTTTACAAAAGGATATTTGCATTTCATTTGGCAGAGCCTTTTGTAAAATGCAGCAGGCTTTAAGTGCGTTCAAGCCTGGATGTCTCAATGACTTATCTAAAATGGGCCTTCGGATACGGACTTGAATGAGGTAAAAGGGCAAGTAATAAATGAACTAGATCTGACCTAACAATTGTTTTGAACATTTGGTCATGCCATGCATTGGGTCAGATGTAGACGCATAATTGATCTATCAAGACGTCTACAAGGAAAACTGTGAGGCTCTTGTCTTTGGCATTATATCTGGTAAATATCTGCTGAAGACAATAGCCACTGGAAATACAAACATCAGAAAGGCCTTCAAGATATTATTGTGGGTGTTACTTCTGCTGCACACTTGAGAGGAGGAGGCATATGAGTAGTGATTCTCTAAAGCAGTGTTTTTCAACCTTTTTTGTGCAAAGGCACACTTTTTTCATGAAAAAAATCATGAGGCACACCACCATTAGAAAATGTTAAAAACATTTACCTCTGTGCCTATATTGACTATATATAAAGTAATTCTCTTGAATAGGAATCAAACACTCACACCAACCCCCCTCCCCTGCTGGTTCACACCAACCCCCCTCCCCTGCTGGTTCACTCACACCACCCCCCCCCCTCCCCTGCTGGTTCACTCACACCATCGCCCCCCCCCCCCTTGCTGGTTCACTCACACCACCCCCCCTTCCACTGCTGGTTCACTCACACTCCCCCCCTTGCTGGTTCACTCACACTCCCCCCCCCCCCCTTGCTGGTTCACTCACACACACACACACACCCCTCTGCCCAAGCCGCTGCTTCTGCTTTGTACAGAGCAGCGGCTGCACTACACTTACATTGAAAAGTAAAGAGAAACTGTGTCAGGAGCCCTCCGGTCATCACAGAGCCCGAGGAAGTGATGTCATGGGGGCGGGCTCCTCACAGGCTGTCTTTCCTTTTCAAATTAACTTTATTGCAGCTAAAGTTAATTTGAAAAGGAAAGACAGCCTGTGAGGAGCCCGCCCCCATGACATCACTTCCTCGGGCTCTGCATGATCGGAGGGCTCCTGACACAGTTTCTCTTTACTTTTCAATGTAAATGTAGTGCAGCCGCTGCTCTGTACAAAGCAGAACCAGCGGCTGCACTGCTATAGGGAATCGCAGTCGCGTTCGCGCCGTGGACTTCGGCACAAAAGCCGGTTTTTTGCTCTGGCTGCTCCCGATCTTGCGGCCAGAGCAAAAAACCGGCTTTTCAATGGCCGGTTTTACAACTGTGCTGGCAGCCGGCCTGGCCATGGAAAAACCGGCCAGGCCGGCTGAAAACCGGCCGGTTGGCAACCCTAATTTGTGAGCCGAGGCCACATGTTACGGATGAAATTGGAATTTTTCCCACGGCACACCAGACAATATCTCATGGCACACTAGTGTGCCGCGGCACAGTGGTTGAAAAACGCTGCTCTAAAGGGTAAGTATATTGACATTACCTTCCTGATGTCTATGACAGCTACTGTTTCCTGTTTGGATTAGTGGGCCTTCCAGAGCTAAAATCTGACCTTGCAACATGCCATAGAATGGTCCAGGGTGCACTCAATACTTTGATAATAGTGTGTCTCATAAGGATCTGATCTTGCTGATGCCAATCACATGAACTTATTCTGAGGCTCGGTCTGGAAAAATAAATTAGTGTTGCACAGATTGACAAGAGCAAGGCTCCACGAGTCTCTGCCCATTTTCATTCATTTTTTCCCTCTTTGATGTCCTAGGCAGGTGGAGTGCATGAAAATGGATTATATACTGTAATATCACATACGCAAATTATATTTATAATCATTCATACCAAGTAATTTTCTTCATGCTAAGAATCAAAGTAATAAAACATGGCACAACATGGTTTATCTGCAGCATGCTTTCAGTGTGTGCTTGAATCCACATGGCTTCTGAATGCGTTTAATAAATAAAACATGCCATCCATCTATCAGCTGAATTATGGTGCACAGCATAAGCCCGAGCAGTCAGCTGATCTGTTTATCTTTTTTTCCCAATTCTGTTCGGTATGAACGGAACTGTGGAAGTGGAAAAAAACCCTCACCATTAATAGAACAGAGCCAGAAGATGATGAATTAAGGGAGCCCCTGTTAATTTTTCATTTTGACAGATTATCATCTGTCAAAAGGCAGAGGAGATGCCTCTTGTACACAGAGCTAGGGAGCTCGCTCTTTGTAACACAGGCTTATGATTTTCTCATGAATTAGGTAGTGGGCACCGAAAGGATGAAAAATTCATGGCAATCTATAATTTACATGCTAGACGATAAATAATGAACTAAATCCTGTCATTAAATTGGATATACGTTTTTCTTTATCCCTTGGGTGATGAATCTGATTTTGTAGGAACATTTGCAATAAATTGATTTTTTTTTTTTGCCAAGCTCTTCAAAATAGTTTTGTTATAAACAGCCTGCACTGAACATTGCCTAGAGTTTAGAACCACCCCGGCTTGCAAATATGCTCCAAATAAAACCGTTAATTAACATCAGTATGGAAAATTAGCAAGTAGTTTTACTCAATTGAACATAGTTCCTGAAAATAAATGCTGATTTTGGTTTCGGTAGTATCCAAACTGTGAAATGTTGCTTGTTTAATGCAGGGAAACTGACATTTTCCTGCAGAACGTCGTAAAATAATTCAGTTTTCCAATCTCTCTTTGTATTTCATTCTTTGCAAGATCATGCACAAAGGCAATTTTAAGGTTGAAAACCCCAAGTGAAAAAGGTATGTTCCACACATTAGGGTTGGACGTTGAAGTGATTGGACTATAGGGACAGAGTTCTGTCAGTAAAGAGTATCTACTGAGCTGAAGAACCTGAGTTTTGAGATTCTGAGACCTTTTATAGGATATTTGTTCCACTGTCCTCAAAGCTGTGAGGTCAAAGGTGGAAGAGGACTTTTTCGGAAAATTGCCTACCTGGATGACCCCATTGGGTTAGAGGAACCTAAATAAATAAAGTAATGAAAGAATTTGAAGTTATTGGAATACTGTGAAGTGTCTTGCAGGTCCTGAAGAAGAAGAAGCATCTTGGATATAAGACCATGAGAAGAAGAAGAGGGAATGTCTGTCAGCCTCATCAAGAAGAAGATCCCTGTATAAGCATCTCGAAGGTGAAGAAAGACACTAGCAAAGATTTATGCCTGTTTTGTACTACTTATCAGTTGCTGTAAAGATGGCAGGTGTGCATCTATTTTTAAACCAGAGCTAGATTGCTTTTGAGTTGGATGAATAAAGATTGGATACAGGATGTGAGAGAGAGGGGGTTCACAGAGAACATGGAGTTGAAGAATCTTTCCCTTCCCCATCCTCCATAAGCACTGAAGGTAAGAAGCCTTTCCCTTCACATAATAGCCTTTTGACCATAAGTTTAAGGAAATACCAGAAGGATCCATTATAAGCAGAATTTTGTGGTTTAAATAACAGATAATTCAATTGACCAAAATTAAGATAGGCAAAATAAGGTGTTAGTTATCAATGGTAACTGGGACAAGCCTTTAGAAAGAACAGTATCTGATCAGTCAAAAGACCTATAACCTAAGCTCACCTTAAATATGCACAGCCCTGACATCACATTTGATGATAATCAAAATCCTCCATTTAATCACATTAATTCTCATAATCGGTTTCCTCTGTGTGTCCTGCCTGTCCATTTTGACTAGACTGTAAGTTCTACGGAGTTAAGTACTATTATGAGAAATAATTTTATAAGCTTTTTTTGCACATAAAATAAGCTGTATATGACGAAATAGGCACATGCAAAATTGCTCCAGGGATATACATGCATAAGCATAAGAATCATTACGTAATGCTATGCAGTAAGAGGCATGTTTACCTTTGGTATCACCAGCACGGGTGCACTTAACACCTACTTGTCTTTACAAATAGGGCTAACATAGGTACCTTAAAATGTGCTTTAACTAGGCAACCCCTTAAAAAATTATCCTGCGTGTTTCTCCATAAAAAAATAACAGGTTTATTCCTAGCCATGAATAGGGTGGATGGGCGTCCATCCCCACTATCCGTGCCCCGTCCCGCCGGGGTCTAGCTTCCCCGCCGGTTATATGGGGAAGCTAGATGGGGGTGAGAAAGGGGAGGATTGGGGGCAGCGTTAGGGCAGGCAGTGGGCGGTCACCGGCCCTGGATGTACAGTGACGATTCTAATGTCAGCCCTGTACATCTGGGGCCGGCGACTTGAACGGGAAAGTTATTCCACCTCTGAGGTGGAATAACTAACCTGGACATCGGGGATCGGCAGGCCCGGGACCGGGAAAAGGCAGCAGGGGGCAGAGAGCATTCCCTGCAGCCCAACCTTGTCCCTGGGAGGCCAAATCGGGGAAATGGGCTGCAGGGAATAAACTGTGTGTTCCAGCGGCCGGGATTGCGGCTTTTAAATGGAGTCAAGGTGCCATGGCAACTGGATGCCATGGCGCTGCAGCTTCATTTAAAAGCCCTCACTCAGTAAGTCGGACTTGTCTTGTGCATGCAGGCCAGACGGAATCATAGTCCTGGATTGCACATACAGGACTGATAGCAATTCTGATCCCACAGGGCTAGACGTGCCCTGCGTGATCAGAATCGTGACACCATCTGTATGTCTGGTTCATACCGGACATACAGAAGGTTCTACGTCCAGGACGGACTCGGGCTCTAAATATATCTTGTATGCACTATACAAACCATGATATTAATGGGTCAGGTATTCAGCCTGGCTGGTCGCCAGAATTTATCTTTCTGAGGATGATTTTGTAACAGGCTACCTATATGTGAAGGCCACGTAAGCATGTTGTTTTGAAGCTGCATGGGAGTCTTTTCTCTGCATTCTGCTGGTGGTATGCCTGCTCCTCACGACTAAATCATGGTGCCATGGCACCTCTCCCCCATCAGCAGCAGCACAAGGGGAGGACTCCTGTACAGTTTTGAAGGAACACTACACAGAGGCACTTATTTGTAGTCTATCTTACAAAATAAAAGCACAAATCTGGCAGAAATAGCAGCTAGATTGAAGTGGCTAGATTTGCATCTGCTCGGGAGCAGGTGTATATGTTACACAAAAATATAGAAAATGATGGCAGATTAAGATAACACAGTCTATCAGGTTTTCCCGTCCAATACAGCAGCCGTAGTATAACTGGGACGCCCAGCCCGGGGCCTACAAAACAGGCTGGGAATGCAGCTGGCCCTGTTAGCTCGTGGTGGCTATGGGGGAGGAACAGAGGCGACCTGGATGTGAGTACCACTGGGGAGTGTGCGAATTGGTAGATGGTGCAGCATTTGAAGTCCCTTCCCCGTGGCTGGGGAGGGATTTCATTGGCCATGTGTCACAGCCTGATGGATGGCTGGGGCTAGGTATATAGTGCCTTGTGTCAGAGGCCTTCCCCTCCTGTTTGCCCCCTCGGCCTGGCAGGAACGTGGCAGCAAGGAGTTCTTCCTACCCAGTCTCCCTCTTCTTGCTGGGTTGGTTGGGGGGGGTCTGCGTATGCTGCAGCCTGGTGGTGTTTGGTGGGCCTACAGTAGATGGGTTCTTGGGTTACGTTGGTTGTTTATTTATTTATTTATTTACATTCTCTTATATACCGCGCTATTCTGCATCAGTGCGGTTTACATTGAACAAACTGAAATTACACTGAACAGGGCATTATAACTTGGAAATAACTATTTTACAGGTTACCCAGGAGGCCAGATTTTGAAATACGGGCCGCTATCAGGTGAGCATGGCTTGAACATAAGAACATAAGATATACCATACTGGGTCAGACCAAGGTCCATCAAGACTAGTATACTGTTTCCAACAGTGGCCAATCTAGGCCATCATACCTAGCAGTCTCCCCAAAAGACACAGGTTCCTCAATGCTTGCATTGGGTCAAGCAGTGATATCCTGGGTCCCTTTTAATAATGGTTTATGGACCTTTCCTCCAGGAACTTGTCCAAACCTTTTTTAAACCCAGCTACACTAGCAGCTTTTACTACATCCTCCGGTAACGAATTCCAGAGTTTGATTACACGTTGAGTGAAAAAATATTTTCTCTTATTAGTCTTAAATAGGCTACCCTGTAGCTTTATTGCATGTCCCCTAGTCTTTTTAAATTCTGATGACGTAAACAATTGATCTATGTTTACCCGTTCCACTCCATTCATTAATTTATAGACCTCTATCATATCTCCCCTCAGCCGTCTCTTTTCCAGGTTGAAGAGCCCTAACCTTTTTAGCCTCTCTTCATAGGAGTAGCCTTCCATCCCCTTTACCATTTTGGTCGCTCTTCTCTGTACCTTTTCTAATAACACTATATACTTTTTAAGATACGGCGACCAGAATTGCACACAATATTCAAGGTGCAATCGCACCATGGAACGATACAGAGGCATTATAATATCCTTTGTTTTATTTTCCATTCCTTTCCTTATGATACCTAGCATTCTATTTGCTCTCTTTGCCGCTGCTGCACACCGGGCAGGGGGTTTTTTAACATATCCACGATGACACCTAAATCTGTTTTCTGGAAAGTGGTTCCCAATGTGGAACCTTGCATCATGTAACCATAGTTTAGGTTGTTCTTTCCTAGGTGCTTAACTTTGCACTTGTCCACATTAAATTTCATGTGCCATTTGGATGCCCATTCTTCCAATTTATCAAGATCCTCTTGCAAATTTCCACAATCCTCTTGGGTTTTAACAGCTTTAAATAGTTTTGTGTCATCTGCAAATCTGATAAACTCACTTGTTATTCCCTTTTCCAGGTCATTTATGAATATGTCAAAAAGCAGCGGACCCAGCCCAGATCTCTGGGGTACTCCACTATTCACCTTTTTCCATTGGGAAAATTGGCCATTTAGCCCTACCCTCTGTTTTCTATCTTTTAACCAGTTCCTGATCCACTGCCTCCTATCCCATGACTCTAGTTTTGCCAAAAGTGTCTGATGAGGGACTTTCTGAAAGTCCAGATACACTATATCAACCGACTCACCTTTGTTTACCTGTTTATTCACACCTTCAAAAGAACATAACAGATTAACAAGACAAGATCTTCCTTGTGTAAAGCCATGTTGGCTGTCTCCCATTAAACCATGACTATATACATGATGAGTAATTTTGTTCTTTATAATGGTTTCTACCATTTTTCCCAGTACTGATGTCAGGCTCACTGGTCTGTAGTTTCCTGGATCACCCCTGGAACCCTTTTTAAAAATTGGCGTTACATTGGCGATCCTCCAATCTTCAGGTATTACTGATGATTTTAATGATAGTTCACAGATTACTAATAGCAAGTCTGCAATCTCATATTTCAGTTTTTTCAACACCCTCGGATGTATACCATCTAGTTCAGGTGATTTGCTACTCTTCCGTTTATCAAATAGTTGTAATATATCTTTCCGGTGTATCGATATTTCTTTCAATTCTTCCACAGTATCACCTTTAAATACCACTTTGGTCATGGGTAACATCCCTACATCTTCCTCAGTAAAGACCGAAGCAAAGAATTCATTCAGTCTCTCCGCTATAGCCTTGTCCCCTCTTACTGCCCCTTTTACCCCTCTATCATCTAATGGTCCAACTGACTCTCTCACAGGTTTTTTTTGCTACGAATGTACTTGAAAAAGTCTTTATTACATGTTTTGCTTCCACAGCAAGTTTCTTCTCAAATTCTCTCTTTGCCTGCCTTTTCAATGCCTTGCATTGAACTTGCCAGTGCTTGTGCTGTTTCCAGTTTTCGTCATTTGGTTCTTTTTTTCCTTTTTGGCAAAAACAGCCTCTCTGACCTTACCTTTAAACCATGCTGGCAGTTTTTTGGACTTCCTTTGACTTTTCTTAAAGCGTGCAATACAGGTCTGGGCTTCCAAAACAGTATTTTTAAAGAACACCCACGCTTGATGTAAGTCTTTGACCTTTGCAACTGCTCCTTTTAGTTTTTTCTTAACTATTTAACTCATTTTATCATAGTCTCCCTTTTTAAAGTTAAAAGGTAGTAATGTGGATTTCCTTACCATCCCTCCTCCATTATTTAAATCAAACGCGATCATGCTATGATCACTATTGCCAAGTGGCCCCAACACCCTTATCTCTTGCACCAGATCTGGTGTTCCACTAAGGACTAAGTCCAAAATGGTTTCCCCTCTAGTCGGTTCATGAACTAGCTGCTCCATGAAGCAGTCATTTATTTCATCTTGGAACTTTATCTTTCTAGCATGTCCTGCCATGACACTGACCCAGTCAATACCGGGGTAATTGAAATCACTCATCATTATTACTACGCTGTAACTTTTGTTAGCTTCCTTGATTTCTTTGGCATTTCATCATCCATTTGTTCATTCTAGCCAGGCAGTTGATAGTACAACCCCACTGTCTTCGCCTTCCCCTTTTTACATGGAATTTCAATCCATAGAGATTCTACAGAGAATTTTGTTTCCTGTAAAACTTTAATCCTTTGTGACTCAATGCCCTCTCTGACATAGAGCGCAACCCCTCCACCAATTTGATCAGCTCTATCATTACGATATAGTTTGTACCCAGGTATCACTTTGTCCCGCTGGTTGTCCTCCTTCCACCATGTCTCTGAGATACCAATCATATCTAACTTCTCATTTAGTGCTATATATTCTAACTCTCCCATCTTAATTTTTTATTTATTTATTTATTATTATTTATTTTATTTTTATTTAAAGTTTCTTATATACCGCGCTATTTATCATCAGCGCGGTTTACATAGAACAAAACAATCTCAGTACATTTGAAACACGTATGAGTTACAGATAACAGGGCAAGAAACTTGGTTAACAAGGGCAACTATCTACAATACAATAATTTAGACTTCTAGCATTTGCATACAAGCATTTTAGAGACTGTATTTTATTCATAGTAATCCGGTTATTGGTAGACAGAGGCAATTTGGAATCTTCAAGCTCTGTCTGCTCTTTACTCAAGGGCATTTGGGCTACTTTTGTCTTTATTGGAACCTCTCTGCTGATGTGCTCTAACTTCATTTTTTTGGTAGTATCCTTCAAGGATACATTGTTCCGAAGCATGCGCTCTTGGTTGACTGTCGGCTCTCCCCTATTATCTAGTTTAAAAGCTGCTCTATCTCCTTTTTAAAGGTTAATGCCAGCAGCCAGGTTCCATCCCGGTTAAGATGAAGCACATCCCTTTGGAAGAGCCCCTCCTTTCCCCAGAATGTTCCCCAGTTCCTAACAAATCCAAAACCCTCATCCTTGCACCATTGTCTCATCCACGCATTGAGACTCCGGAGCTCTGCCTGCCTTTTGGGTCCTGCCAGTGGAACTGGAAGCATTTTGGAGAACGCTACCCTGGAAATTCTGGATTTCAATTTCCTACCTAAAAGCCTAAATTTAGTCTCCAGAACCTCCAGTGCTAGCTTTTGCTAGTATTATGATGGGGCTGGTGGCTGCGGAGGGGGAGTATATTGAGAGGGCTTACAGTGAGGATATCACAGCCGGCATGGGGGAGGATGTGTGCCCACCTTGCTAGTAATATGGCAGGTGGGGGAACAGTCTCTGGATTAGGCTTGTGGGGGCTAGCTTTTGGGGCACGACTGCATTCGACCCTCATTTGGTTATCTTTGAAGGTGTGTTAAATAAAGCTGCAACTAGTGTTTCCCATTGTATTGTGTGTTTATTGGGTTAGGGTAGGGGGAGAGGGAGAGTAGCATGGGTACGAGTTGTCAAAGTTATGACAACTACTAAGCTCTATAATCCCTTCCTCTCCATATAAAGTAAGCACGTAAGCATATATTTTATAAAGGATATGCATAAATCGTGGCTCTGCCTGTGCTTCACCATAGTTCCTCCATTCCACACACCCACACTAAATTCATGTACAAATACACACCTAATTGCATGCATACTTTTACCCACGACCTAATTTTATGAGGACTTTTACACAAACAAATCAGTTCTTAACATGTAGAAAAGGTTTAAAAGTGGTGCAGGTGCAGCCGTAATTTGTTAAATTTTATGCCCACTATTTGGCAGGCCTAAATTAAATGGATAACTTATCCATTTAGGGGCTGAATAGCGCTGCTAAATAGCTAATTGCCCACTCTGCTTTTGCTCCTGCTCAAGGTTGCCGACCCCTTATTATATGAATAATATCCGGCCACTTAGGTAAATAGCCTGATATTATCTGTATAATTTTTGAAAATACATATACAACTGAGTTTTGCATTCACCATCAGCTGGCAAACAGATAGTTCACTTTGAAAATCAGGCTGAATCATTTTTAAAAACCCATGTTGCCTGCAAATCCTGAAGGTGGTCTTTCCCCTTAAAATCTGAGAGCTGGCCAGCACTTGGATATATAGCAAGTGCAAGGTCAATGTTACAAAACTCATTCAGGTATTTTAAATTAAAATTCTGATGTATTGGTTGCTGGCCCTGCCATCCTCCACCAGCCTGGCACATCCAGTCTGCCCAACAAGCTGTTTAGAGTTGTAGGGGCAGTTGTAACTGACGATCATGCAGGTTACCCCTGCTTTTCAAATTTTTACTTTGAAGTGTAACTGCTGCTCTGCAATGGCTACACCTGTTTTGCTTTTTTAAAGTGTGAAAATCATTTAAGTTCTGCTTTGAGCAGGAATTCTCCTCTTTCCATACAGTGATCCTCTGTGTTTGTCCCACATTTACCTCCACCCTCTGTTGTTAGAATGAATACCTTTACTTGCAGAGAGGGCACTTCTCAGCAAATGATTTTCCCCTGATACTTTGTAATATATAAGAGAAAGATCTGGGGCTCTATTTACTAATGTGTGTTAACTGGTTAACGGTCATTAATGCACATTTCCACATATTAAGTAGCGCAAGCCCCATTATCCTCAATGAGTCAGTGTACTACTTAGACAATTTACTCAAAGTACTGTGCCTTAATACACATTAACACACTAACTTGTTAACACTCATTAGTACATAGAGCCCATGAGTTGCAGCAAGGTGAAAGAAACTTGGAGCCTATTTGCAAATCAGCCCCTTCCAGTTCTGATTTATAATCATGCTTCAAAGTTTTCATTAGCTTCCATTTTGATATTTCAAAGCAAGGTTGAAAAAGTCACTTCCCCGTGTCAGAAATGGATCACATTTGTGACACTGGGAGCCACGCTTTAGTTCCCATCTGTTCTAGATCAGTGGACTAGGTTTTCTATAACCATGGAGAGCTAAGTCACAAATAAAATAATTCCCCCATAGACGCTTCGTCCACATTTCATGAGCACTGCTGAGAGTCAGTGCCTTGATTTTCTCATAATACTTTCTTATACCCAGGGGCCTTAACCACACTGAGCTGGCACACTTTCAGTGTGGGGCCCGGGGCAAAACAACTCCGGGGATGCAAGTTTAAAAAAGTGCTTTCGTAAAAATGAAAAGAAACATACACAAAAATTTAACCACTTGGTAAATCACTGAAATCAGGGGCTTACCGAATATAAGAAAACATACAATGATTTTATGAACTCTTACTTTCCCTTTAGATTTTGGGAGTTTATGGCCCGGTTTAAAGTGTGTCTTATTTTGTCAATTTTCACATCTTACTGAATTTGATCCATGAGCCTTCAATTTTTACCTAACCTGAAGGCCAGCTATGGCCATGCCACCTTGGTATATCAGCTGCCATATATTTATTGCTTGGAAGAAAGGCTTGGCAATCTACGGCTGGTTACACCTTGCTATGAAAATCCAGGGGATATGGACAACTGTCCACAGGGTCGCCAGGTGTCAGCATCAACTTGATGGCACACAGTAAAGTTTTTACAGATTTTAACCCATGTTAAAAAGCACTGCTAGTCTAGCTTAAACATGTTGGCAGTCAGGGCATCCACGTTAACATGCTAACTTTAATGCTAGTAATTAATGCAAAACTCATTTGCCTGTCATTTACATAGACTCTTAACTCAAATTAATTAACATGCATTAATGGCCAACATTAACACACTTTAGTAGATTGGTTTCCTAGGCAAATTATTGGTATTCAGCCGTAAATGTAGTTATGAAGCTCTTACATCAAATTAAGACATGGAATGTATTCTTGAAATCATTTCTTCTCCAAATCTCCATATCTTATAACATTTTTCTCCCTTTTTATAATGTGCAGAACAGCTGGATTGATAACACAAACAAGGAAAATTTCAACCTTCTTTGACTTTGAAAGAATCTGTGGATTTTCTCAATACACATGAATAAGCTCTTGGATTTCTGTTTTATATTAGGCAAATCTACAAAGGTCTAGTTTATCCTGAGTTACAGCAACAAATTTCTTCAGATCTACAGTGTCTAGTCAACAGTTCTTCTGTTTTCTTTAAAAAAAAGGAGCTCACAAACCACTTAAACAATCTATGGATTTTCTATGAGTTCGATGAATTTTTCAGAGACACCTTTGAAAATTAATCATGCTTCCTTCCTTCTAAGTCAGATCTAATATATATCGCAGGTCTGATGCTTCTAAAATTTTAGATATTCATTATTGCTTATGGTATGTTTATGAAACGTTTTCAAACTGCAAGAATTCTGGGCCCTGCATACTTTTGAAAATCCCACTAACTTGATATTATAAAATGAATGCAGTAGTAACACTAATCACACTGTTTTCTTAAAATGTAAATTAGGACAGTGTTTCTCCAGCTGCCCCTGGTGTATACTCTAGCCAGTCTGGTTTTCAGGATACCCACAATGAATATGCTTGAGAGAGATTTGCATGCAAATCGGTTTCATTGCACAGTTCACCTTGACTTTATGCAAAACTCTTCCCAACACGAATACTCTGATTCAGTGGTAAATGTTCAAAATATGAATTCATGTCAGTAAGAGTTTTGAATAAATTTGGGGTGAACTGTGAAAAAAGAAGGCGGTGTCTGTATTTTATTCCATAAAAATGGATTAAAATGTTCTGAATGGAGTGATAAACTGTTGGAAATATAGACCAAGAATGGTCGATTTGAACTATTTGACACTACAAAGGTCCACATTTAATATTTAAGGAAGACGTATGATTAGTGTTATTGTTGCATTCATTTTATAAGCAATATAAAATCAAATTAATGAGATATATTTTTTGATTTGAGAGTGTTCTAAGTATTTATCTCACCTTTAGGATCCATACAGTGCCCAATTTTCAAAGGCATTTACACAGGTAACTGCCTTAGTTACCCATGCAGATGCTTTAACAGGGAATTTTTGAACATACCTACACAGGTTCTGCCTTCGAAAATTCCCTGATGCTATGCGGTTAGCATTGGGGCGTGTTGGGGACGTTCCGGGTCAGAGGAAAAGGCTAAGCGGGTAGCAGCGATTTTCGATGCTACACGATTACCCTCAATGCCTTAAAGATAGGTAAAGGTTTTTCTCGACTATCTTTGAGGTGCTGGGGCTAACCGGGTAGCATTGAAAATCGCTGCTACCCGCTTAACCATGGCGGCTGCCTGCGTGTCCAGCCAACACGGATTTTTACTTCTGTCACCGTGGTTAAGGGGGTCGGTGGACAGGCTTATGTGCAGATGTGGCGCAAAGCCTACCTAAATGAAAATCGGGCCCATAATTTAGGGGAAAATGCTCAGTGGACAGGATCTGAAGTATTCTGTCGTCTATACAGAAAACATGTGGTGTTTTCTCATGGACAGACTGGTAGAAAATTGGCAAAAAATTGGAATGACTCAGCTGAATCCCAGAAATGTACTGCTTTCTTAGGTCCATTTCTTGAAAGATTTTTAGGGAGATGTGAAGGATTCTCCCTTCCCCCTTACAAAGGAACAGCACGCCCATTTCATTGTTATTTCAAATACAGAATATATTGTTGAATGTTGGACATATTCATATTTTCTAAAGCTTTATTCACCCTAATTCTACATTGCATATTGTCTTCCAGTGTCAGACACAAAAGGGAGAGAGATGTGCTGAACAAGTAGAAAACAGAAGTGGTTCCCTTGGGGACATTAAACAGCAAAGCTCTCAGTGTCCTCCCCAGCTCATGTGAGTTCATGCTGATTTGGATGGAGTAGATAGTGGAAAGGAAGATGCAATATCCATCAGTACTGATGTGTATAGACATAATGTGAGCACTAAATTACACAATACAAGTCATTTACTGCTAAACTACCACCGTTGACTGCATTAGTTGTGGATACTTCAGCACATTCGTTTATCTAAGCACATTTTTTCCTCAGCTTCTCTGTCATCTGTTTGTCTGTCAGTCTATCTCATTATCTGTTTGGGTTTTTTTTTTCTCATCACGTTTTTCCCTTGCAGTTTTCTTTTGATTCTTTGGGCTTCCAGCTCGCCCAGAACAGACTTTTAACAAGACTCTTTCCCTCTCAGAGAATACAAACCTTGTTTCTTCAGTAATCACAGCACCTTCCCAACTACGAAGAAAGAGCAGAGTCTGGAAATGTCTTCACAGAGCAGCATACGGTCAGTGTAGCATTGGAACACCCCAGTGTCATTGTTCTCTTTTCCAAAGTATTTGTATCTGTACATTAAGAAGAAAGGCCTGGCAATCTACTTCCAGCTTCCTGAGAAAAATCCAGGGTATAGATAAAATATGAACAACTGTCCATAAGGTCGACAGGAGTTGGTATCAACTTGACGGCACTCTAATACTACTACTGAATATTTGTATAGCGCTACAAGACGTATGCAGCGTTGCATAGACACATGTAAAAGACATTCCCTGCTTAAAAGGGTTTACAATCTAGTCACGACAGTCAACACAGTGGCTGTACACATAGAATGCATCTAGGGGGAATGGTAAAGAAACACACAAGGAGATTAGGCAAATCAAGATCCGAAAATGGCAGTGAAGACGTGAGTTTTCAGCCTGGATTTGAAAAGGGCCAGAGATGAAGACTGACGTACAGATTCGGGTAGTTTGTTTCAGGCATAAAGAGCAGCCAAGTGATAGGAGCGAAGTCTAGAGTTAGCAATAGAAGACAAGTACACAGAAAGAAGCTATTTGCCAGAAGAGCGGAGTTCCTGAGGAGGTGTTTAGGGAGGGATACAAGAGGAAAGGTAGTGAGGAACTGAAGAGTGAATGCACTTATAGAATAGCAGGAGAGGTTTGAACTGGATGTGGAAATGAAATGATTTGAGAAGAGGGTTAATATGAGCATGAGGAGGGTAGTGGAAATTTAGCTGCGCAGCAGAATGTTGAACAGATTGAAGGGGAGAGTGATGATTCAGAGGGAGACCAGCAAGGAGTAGGTTACAATAGTCAAGATGGGAGGTGACTAAAGAGTGGGTAAGTGTCTTAATAGTGTGTTCAGAAAGGAACAAACTACCTGAGTCTGCACATCAGGCGCCTTCTCTGACTCTTCAAATCAAGGCTGAAAAATCACCTCTTCACTGCCGCTTTCGGATCTTGATGTACCTGGTGTCCTTTGTGTTTCCTTATCATCCCCCTAGCTGTAACCCATGTCTACAGCTACTGTGTTGTCCATCTCTATTAGATTGTAAGCTCTGATGAGCAGGCACTGACTTTTACATGTGTCTGTTGTCTGAGCAGCACTGTGTACGCCTTGTAGCACTATAAAAATGTTCAGTAGTAGTAGTAGTAGTAGAATGGCCAAATTTTGGTGATGTTGTAGAGAAAGAAACAGCTGATTTTAGCTATTAGTTAGATGTGTGTGGAGAAGGAGAGAGAAGAGTTGAAGATAACCCCAAGGTTTTGAGCTGAAGAAACAGGGAATAATAGAGAGTTATCCACAGGGATTGGAAAAGTAAGAAGGGAAAAGGAGGGTTTAGGGGGAAAAATAAGAAGCTCAGTTTTGGCCATGTTCATTTTCAAGAGGCGGTGAGACATCCAAGCAGCAATGTCAGAAAGGCAGGCAGAGATCTGGGCCTGGATTGCCGGAGAGATGTTAGGCGTAGAGAGGTAGTTCTGGGAGTCATCAGCGTAAAGATGGTACTGAAAGCCATGAGAAGAGATGAGGGCACCAAGGGACTGGGTATAGAGAGAGAAAAGGAGTGGACCCAAGACAGACTCTTGGGATGCATCATCTGAGAGTGGGATAGCAGCAAAGGAGGATCCACAAGAACAAGCACTGAAGGAGTGATGGAAGAGAGAAGAAGAGAACTGGAATAGCACAGAGCCCTTAAAACCAGGCGAGGACAAGGTTTCAAGGAGAAAGTTGTGGTCCACAACAACAACATTCCGAAGCATGATGACAGCATGAGGATTCATATAGATGATCAAACTGCCAACCCATGAAGCAGTCTTTGTTGGAATCCCATGTGCCTGAAGCAGGACCTTAATCTACGGGTCCGAAACGAGACACGTCGTCGGGTAGATTCCTTGAGTTTTTGACGCTATGACTACAAAAGATAAGCTGATTTTCTAGTTAAAAGGTTTAATAAAAATAAGTAAAAGGAGTCTCCACAGCGAGGGGATAAGATGTTACCTTCCCCCTTTTGAAGTGAGCCTCCAACGTATTTGAAAAATACTTAGAAAAGTTACGTTTTCACCTATTTATATATGAATTGGGACCTTATTGTTAGAAGGGTTGATTGATTTAGTTGTCAATTGTTTGGGGTTACTACTGAGTGAACCCATGAAATGGGACATGTTTTCTTTTCTTTTATTGTATTTAGCTCATGCTTTTTCAGTTGTAGTTCAAATATTTTCTTGTCCCTGGAGGGTTTACAGTCTGATGGACCCATTAATTAAAGCACGTAAGCAGTTAACACATGTTTTCCTGTGCAATAACTATGCACAAAGGCCCAGGGTCATGACACTTACTATGTGCTGACATCTCATGCTGCCAATCATGTATTGAGGTGATTGGGGTGGAAAGTGGGCATTGAGAGCGCATTGCAATTAGTGTAGAGGACATATCAGGGGTTATTTTAGAAGCTCTATTCATACTTTGGAGCATAGAGATGACCAAAAACACAGAAACGTCCCTGGAGCCATTTTAGAATGTGGATGACCCCAGCGTGAGGATGACCAAATCTGAATGGGGCATGGAAAAGGCATGTCTGGGGTGTTACCAAGAACCTGGACATCCTTGTCTCACAAAAGCATCTCATGCCACTTCCAAGTTTAAACCTACTCCAGGTACGAACAGACAATGAAAATGTGCTCAATTTGCATGCCAGACATCCAGAGGGTGTGGAAAAGGAGGTAAATCCCTATCCCATATGTTTCCAGTGTTGAAAATGCATGCTGCTGGGGGATGGGTGCTCATATTTCCAGTTTGCCACACTGCTGGATGTCTCCATATGCAACTTTGTATGCGCTAGATGTCCCCACCTCACTATTCTGTAGCCGGGACATCTATGTGGACAGGTCTGTGGACATTCACATTGGGGATATCTATGTTCCTGAAACTGGCCAGAGACACTGACATGCATTGTGTTTTTCTGCACATTCTGCCCTGGATGCCCCAGAATGCACTAGGACATCCTTTCTAAAAGTCCCCTCATTAGGTGCTGTCAATATTGCAATTAATGCAGGTTCCCCATGATAATGTCACCATGCATTAGGGTATGCATCCATATATTAAATCTGGGAATATGCTGGCTGCACCCACAACAGTTATCACAGAGGCTTTGCATTTAATGCATGTTTTAATGCTGAATGCGCATTAAAAGCAAATTCTAATGAACTTTAGTACCTGAATTAATGGAGGGTTAAGTGACATGCCCAAGGCCACAAGGAGTGCAGTGAGATTTGAACACTGGTATATGGACATATGCTAGACATGAAGTGGGATTTTAAAAGGGATGTCAAGAGCACAATGTCAAAGAATCCAGGGGAGTGGAAGCAGGGAAAGAACATATAAGTGCCTTCTGAAATCGCTCCATCTTAGCCCCTAAAGATGAACATCCCAGTAACTGGTTCTGGCAATGGGCCCATGCAGATAGCAGGGCCAGGTATGTGCATGGCTGTAGGCCATTTCACAAATGTGGACGTCCCCAAATTGCATGGCCTCAGCAAAAAGGTACTAGGACATGCTGACCAGAGTATTTCAGAAGGAAGGCAACTACTGCAACTTATCAGATTTGCACTTGCACATCCCATCCACTTATTTCAGATAATCAGATGTTTTGCAGCAGGATAGTAATATGTTTAGAGTATGTATTTACATACAGATTTTTTGGCCAGGAAATATTAACTGTGGTGATCAAAGTGCATTTTGCTCTTCACCCTGGAAACATTGCAGCCATGAGTAAGTCTGAATGCCTCAACAACCAGGATCAGACATGCTGTGACGTGTACCTCCCTTGCTCCAACTAGGCCATGCCTTCACAATGCCCCTGCGCTACACGAATATGCTTGCACTGGGGACGTCTGTATATTCAACTTTCTAAAATGGATCCAAGGATGTTTTTGTAAGTTGTATATCTGAATGTCCATTTTCAGGCATTAAACTTATGAACAGACCTTCTAAAGTGAATTCCATAATTTTCTGCTAAAAGGTAGGCAACCTTGAAAACAAGGCTGGTGGAACTGAGATAATATTTCTATCATGAACATATCATTTTCTAATCAAATGTTCTCAAAATGACAGCCTGAAACAGGTTTTGGAAGGAAATCGGACATGAAAAATCTGCTTTCCAAGTTTCCTAGAGGCTCTAGACCAGTGATGGCTAACCTTTTTGAGCCCGAGTGCCCAAACTGCCGCACAAAACCAAAGAATTTCCTCAAAGTGCCAGCACGTCAATTAAAGCTCCATTTGCATAAGGTGCTTCATTTGCATAAATATTTGCATAATGTTACCATACACTAACTTTTAGTAAACATGCCTCTTAATGAGTATATGGATAAAGAAAGACTAAAAGGTTTCTACATTACTATAATCCAGTACCAACCGCCAGGCACATTAGGAACTACTACAAACGCTGCCCATTTAGAAACCATAGCAAACCCGCCGTTCCTAACAGCACTACCAGGACTCACAAAGCACCATACTCTACCTATCAAAAGGCAACACTGCAAATATTAAACCAATACATCTCAGAGAACAACAATACATGACCTACTGGGGAAAGAACAAGTGGCAATGTCAAATAGGAATTATATAAACAGAATACCTCAGCTCAGTTACACATGCAGAACAGACCATTACCAAACAAGGAATCACAATTTAGAAACAGGAAGACAATACTTAAAATTGGAACCCCAAAAGCCAAACTTGGAATATACAACAACACTGTAGAAATAAAACTATATATTAATTTCCTCTTGTACTAAACAAAGCGCAAAAATTAATGATGCACATTTCCCAGAGCTGACATATTCCAATTAATAAATTCAAAATACAGAGATATTTTTCTACCTTTTGTGCATTTTTTTTCAGTTGCATTTGTTCCAGCCACTTTCTTCTGGTTTCTTCGTGTCTTCTGCTAACTCTCCATCTGCTGTCCATTTGTCCTTTCTTCTGTCTTCTTGGTTTTTTTTTCCATTCTCTCTCTACATCTGCTTTATCATACTAATCTTTCTCCTTTTGCTCTTTCCTCATTCCTATTTCATCTACTCAAAATTTACCCCTCCATCCTCAATCCCCACTTACTCTCCCAATACCCGGCCAATTGTAGATTTTTTATCCCTCCCAACACAAAATATTTTTCCCCTCTCCATTTTACTCTCCCAGCCCCATCCCATTCTAATCCTCCCCCAACACCAGCTCCCTTCTAGTTCCAGCCTCACCCAGCATCCATTCCCTTCTAGTCCCTGCATCAGCCCATTTCCAGTCCTAGCAGCCCCCCAACCCATTTCCAGTCCTAGCAACCCCCCAACCAATACCAGTCCTATCCCCCCCTCATCAACCCACTTCCAGTCCTAACCCCCATCACCCCATTTTCAGTTTAAGCCCCCCCTATAAACCCATTACCAGTCCTAACCCCACATCAGCCCACTTCCAGTCCTATCCCCCATCAGCCCACTTCCAGTCAGCCCCCCATAGCCCATTGCCAGTCCTAACCCCCCCCCATCAGCCCACAGTCCATTACGAGTCCTAACCCCATCAGCCCACCTCAAGTCCTAACCCCTCCCCATCAGCCCATTTCTTGTCCCAGCCCCCCATAGCCCATTATCAGTCCTAAACCCCCCCATAGCCCATTACCAGTCCTAACCCATCAGACCACCTCCAGTGTTAACCCCCCATCAGACCATTTCATGTCCTAACCCCACCCCACACCCCACCACAAGTCCTAACCCCTCCCCATCAGCAGTCCTAACCCCCCTAGCCCATTAGCAGTCCTAACCCCCCCCCCTCTCTAGCCCATTAGCAGTCCTAACCCCCCCCATAGCCCATTACCAGTCCTAACCCCATCACCCCATTTCCAGACAGCCCCCATCAGCCCACCGCCCATTAGCAGTCCTACCCCCCCAGCCCATTAGCAGTCCTAACCCCCCCTAGCCCATTAGCAGTCCTAACCCCCCCAGCCCATTAGCAGTCCTAACCCCCCCCTAGCCATTAGCAGTCCTAACCCACCCCCCATGGCAAATTAAAAAAAAAAAAAAAGCAGCTGGCTCTGGCTTCTGCCGCGGCAGCGCAGAATGCAATGTCCCGCGGGGCCCCCTCCGCCCGCTAAGCCCCTCTGCAAGGGCTTTCAGATTCGCGAGGGAGAGCGTCTCCCTCGCGTCTCTGTTAAGCCCGCAGGGGCTAATGGGAAATTTCCCATCAGTCCCTCTAAAGGGGCTGATGGGAAATTTCCCATTAGCCCCTGCGGGCTTAACAGAGACGCGAGGGAGACGCTGTCTCCCTCGCGAATCTGAAAGCCCTTGCAGAGGGGCTTAGCGGGCGGAGGGGGCCCCGCGGGACACTGCATGCTGCCGCGTCCGCGTCCGCGGCAGCAGCCAGAGCCCGCTTTTTCTTTTTCTGCGGACCTTCACGCGTGCCAGCTGCAAGGCCTTCGCGTGCCACAGCTGGCACGCGTGCCATAGGTTCGCCATCGCTGCTCTAGACTATCTCCATATGAATAAAAAGATAGCCATACTATCACAGCAAGTTGACATATGGAATGCACACTTAGCAAAGGCCTCATTAAAATATGGCCCCACTAAAACAGGTTCTATGCTTCATGCAGAAACACTCCCTTTTTTCTCCCCTAGCTATGGGGCCTTAAGCATCAAAGATGTAAACTGAGAGAAGATGGGACAAATCTCACCTAGACAAACACAAGCTAAATTTTAGGAAGCCCATGGCAATGTATCAGCAAGCCTTATCAGTAGCTAAAAAGCAGTATTTCTCTGTGTATCAAAAATACTATAGATTCAACCAAACATCTACTCAAAACAGTAGAGTCTACTGCAACTCCCTACAACAGAAGCAGCCTTCCAGAGTACGAATAATTTTGCCACACATTTTGCCAACAAGCAGGGCCGGCCCGTCCATAGAGCAAGAATGTTTTTTGCACAGGGCCCCGCGTTTCAGGGGGCCCCGCGCAAAGAACATTCTGTTTTTTAAAAAATTAAATTAAAAAAAAAAAAAGCTGGCCGCAGCCGCCGCAGCAGTGGCAGAATGGAGTGTCCCGCGGGGCCCCCTCTGCCCGGCTGAGCCCCTCTGCCCGGCTTTCAGATTCGCGAAGGGAGAGTGTCTGCAGGCTTAACAGAGGGGCATCTGCAGGCTTAACAGAGACGCGAGGGAGACACTCTCCCTTCGCAAATCTGAAAGCCGGGCAGAGGGGCTCAGCCAGGCAGAGGGGGCCCCGCGGGACACTACATTCTGCCGCTCCTGCGGCGGCAGCAGCCAGCTTTTTTTTTTTTTTTTTTTCCTGAGCCGATGTGGGGGGGGGGGGTTAGGACTGGTAATGGGCTATGGAGGGGGTTAGGACCTGACTTGAGGTGGGCTGTGGGTTGATGGGGGGGGGGGTTTAGGACTGGTAATGGGCTACGGGGCCTAGGACTCGAAATGGGCTGATGGGGGTGTTAAGACTGGAGGTGGGCTGATGGGGTTAGGACTGGTAGTGGGCTGTGGGCTGTTGGGGGGGTTAGGACTGTAAATGGGCTATGGGGGGCTAGGACAAGAAATGGGCTGATGGGGAGGGATTAGGACTTGAGGTGGGCTGTTGGGGGGTTAGGACTGGTAATGGGCTATGGGGGGTTAAGACTGGTAATGGGCTGTGGGCTGATGGGGGTTAGGACTGGTAATGGGCTATGGGGGGGGCTAGGGCAGGAAATGGGCTGATGTGGAGGGGTTAGGACTGGAGGTGGGCTGATGGGGTTAGGACTGGAAGTGGGCTGTTGGGGGGGGTTAGGACTGGTAAAGGGCTATGGGGGGGTTACGACTGGTAATGGGCTATGGGCTGATGGGGCCTGTCTGGAAATGGGCTGATGGGGGGTTAGGACTGGTAATGGGCTATGGGGGGGTTAGGACTGGTAATGGGCTATGGGGGGGCTAGGACAGGAAATGGGCTGATGGGGAGGGGTTAGGACGTGAGGTGGGCTGATGGGGTTAGGACTGGTAATGGGCTGTGGGCTGTTGGGGGGGTTAGGACTGATAATGGGCTATGGGGGGGGGCTAGGACAGGAAATGGGCTGATGGGGAGGGGGTATGACTTGAGGTGGGCTGATGGGTTAGGGTTAGGACTGGCAATGGGCTTTGGGGGGCTGACTGGAAATGGGCTGATGGGTTTAGGACTGGAAGTGGGCTGATGGGGGGTTAGGACTGGTAATGGGTTATAGGGGGGGCTTAAACTGAAAATGGGGTGATGTGGGGTTAGGACTGGAAGTGGGTTGGGGGTTGCTAGGACTGGAAATGGGCTGAGTGGAAGGGGAGGCTTGAACTGCAAATAGCTGATGGGGAGGGGACTTGGAATGGAAATGGGCTGTGAGGGAAGGGAGCTAGGACTGGAAATGGGCTGATGGAGCAGCTAGGATACGACTGGAAATGGGCTGTTGGGGGAGCTAAGATTGGAAATGGGCTGTGGTGGGGGCTTGGATTGAAATGGACTCATGGGGGGGCTTGGACTAGAATTGGGCTGAGTGGAGGGGAGCAAGGATTTGACATGGGCTGATGGTGGGGCTAGGAAATGACTAGAAATGGGCTGATGGGGGGGCTAGGATTGGAAATGAGCTGATGAAGGGACTCGGACTGGAAATGGATGGGGGAGCTAGGACTGGAAATGGGCTGATGGGCTAGGACTGGAAATGGGCTGATGCAGGGACTAGAAGGGAATGGATGCTGGGTGAGACTGGAACTAGAAGGGAGCTGATGTTGGGGGAGGATTAGAATGGGATGGGGCTGCGAGAGTAAAATGGAGAGGGGAAAAATATTTTGTGTGGGAGGCATGAAAAATCTACAATTGGCCGGGTATTGGGAGAGTAAGTGGGGATTGAGGATGGAGGGGTAAAATTTGAGTGGATGAAATAGGAATGAGGAAAGAGCAAAAGGAGAAGATTAGTATGTTAAAGCAGATGTAGAGAGAGAGAATGGAAAAAAAAAACTAGAAGAGAGAAGAAAGGACAAATGGGACAGCAGATGATGGAGAGTTAGCACAAAACATGAAGAAACCAGAAGAAAGTGGCTGGAGCAATTGCAACTGAAAAAAAAATGCACCAAAGGTAGAAAGATATCTCTTTATTTTGAATTTATTAACTGGAATATGAAAGCTCTGGGAAATGTGCATCATTAACGTCTGCGCTTTGTTTGGTACAATTGGAAATTAATTTAAAGTTTATTTCTACAGTGTTGTTGTACATTCCAAGTGGCTTTTGGGGTTCCCAGTTTAATTATTGCCTTCCTGTTTCTAAATTGTGATTCCTTGTTTGGTGATGGTCTATGTTCTGCATGTGTAACTGAGCTGAGGTATTCTGTTTATGTAATTCCTATTTGACATTGCCACTTGTTCTCTTTCCCCAGTATTCTCTGAAATGTATTGGTTTAATATTTGCAGTGCTACCTTTTGATACGTAGGGTATGGTGCTTTGTGAGTCCTGGTAATGCTGTCAGGATATGGTGGGTTTGCTATGGGTTCTAAATGGGCAGCGTTTGTAGTAGTTCCTAATGTGCCTGGCGGTTGGCACTGGATTATAGTAATGTAGAAATCTTTTAGTCTTTCTTTATCCATACACTCATTAAGAGACATGTTTACTAAAAGTTAGTGTATGGTAACATTATGCAAATATTTATGCAAATAAGGCCACTTATGCAAATGAGGCCCCGCACCGAGTCTCCGCACATGGCCCCGCACCCCCCTTGGGCCGTCCCTGCCAACAAGATCACCGTCAGTAGTGAATTCCTACCAGCTAACAAGGAGAACGCATTTTGTTCCCCTCCCCCATGTGCAGCCATCTGGGACTCATTAAACCAGGAAACAGAGAAGGCCCTAGAAAAAATGTTGAAAATCCTACAGCTGACATCCTGCCTGCTTGATCCCTGCCCATTGAATTGGTACAGCTGGCAAGCAAAGACCTCATTGAAGGGGCCAATAAAATTGTGAACTCATCACATTTTAATGGGCAGCTGCCAACTGAACTACACGAGTGGTGACATGCCCCTTACTGAATAAGAGCACCCTTGACCAGGACAAGTTGGAAAACCACCAGGTAGTATCACATATATCTTGTCTGGGTAAACTTAAAGAGCAGACAGTCTGCATTCAACTTAAGAATTGGCTTGAAGTAAGAAACTGACTCACCACGATGATCTGGATTGAGACTGGTTATGGAACAGGACAGTTTTGGTATCCCTGCTAGACAGTCTCCACAGAAAACATTAGCGGGGATCCACCTCTGTGTTAGTGCTGCTGGATTTCTCAGCAGCTTTTGACATAATATCAGACTGCCATGGCTGCAGAAACCATTATCAGTGGTACAGTATTTGGATAGTTCAATTCCTACCTTTCAGACAGATAACAGTCCATTATGATCAGCAGTAGTTCATCACCACCTTGGGACTGACCTGTGAGATAACACAGGGATTCACATTGTCAACTCTTTTATTTTATGATCTATCTAAGACATCTTCTACTGCCTCCTCAAAACATCGCTCACCCCTGCAGTCAAACTAATTATCCCTCCTCTTTGGATACAGACGGTACACAAAAAGAAGGAAAAAATATGGAATAAATGCATCCTACTTCCGTCTATCTCTACCTTTTCTTCGCCTTTATCACTTCTTAACCTTTGAGAGGCCGCTCATAGAAGCAATTGCTTCTAATACTTAATTGTTATGTATTTTAGTACACTACATGTAAATATGTCAAATATAAATTTTCAGCTAATTTGGATATGTACTTCCTAGGAAAAAGCATGTTCCATTTGTGGAACGTTGGCCCCTCCAAGCGTCATTTTTTCAAAAATTTTAATTGCTTTTTTTATTGAATATCGTAAACTGAAAACAAACAAATACTTCAATTAAGCAATTTCTAAAAGTAATTAGACACAAACGGAGATGACTGTACAGAATAAAGCTTGAAGGGAAAATTTCAGCGAGAGTGAAAATCCGGAAAACACTTCTCGTGCAGGCGCTTGCCACAAAACTGGCACCATTTTTTTGTATTCTTCAAGCAGACAATGCAACGACCTTGGCTTGTAGAAAACAAATAGTGAATGGTGTTAGCTGAAGCTGTAATAGCAGAGGGAATCGAAGCTGTTGGGCCACCTTTTCGAGAACGATAGCCCTCGAGTCCAACTTTCATAGCCACCAAAGCAACCTCGCGGTGGAAATCCAAGTGACTCAGGGCTTGTTTGCCCAAAAGATGACATTGCAAATGCCTCGCAGCAACAACGGCCATATTTAGACCATTGATCAAAACCAGGTCAAAAACACCATCCAAACAAAGAAAACTTTTTTTGTCGGAACAGCCAGCCCAGTAGAGAGGAGAGTTCCCTCCCACCGCTGTGGCCTTTCCTTTTTAATCATTAAGTTAATAAAAACAGCATTCACTTAGCTGAAGTTGTAGAGCAAAGGCCGCTTCCATCCACCCAGCAATGCCAGAAACACGATGTGGCACGTTTCGGGGTAATTCCCATACTACCCCTGCATCAGGTCAAAACACTGCTAGGCAGCCAAAATGCTTCATAGCTGATGGAGCTTCTACAAACCATACGGGATCTTGTGTCTCGGGCATTTATGAATAATTGGTTAACAAGACAGGAGTCTGATTTTCTTATTAATCAACATCCAAAAACGCCGACTTTTTACATGGTGCCAAAGATTCATAAATCGTTGCTTAACCCTCCGGGACGTCCAATTGTGTCCTGTAGGGGCTCGATTTTAGAACCTCTTTCACAATTTTGTGATTTGTTTTTACAACCTGCTGCAACCAATGTGCCTTCTTACATCAGGGACACTGGGGATTTTTTGGGTAATTTGGCCACCTGCACAGCAGTTTCTACCTATACTTACCTAGTGTCCTTGGATGTTCAATCTTTATACACTAATATTGATCAGCGAGAGGTATTGGCAAGATTGGCATCACATCCGTTGATTCTACCGGATCGTATTCCGAGGCAATTTATCCTGGATCTCTTAAACTTGGTGTTGAACAACATTTTTTTTTTGTTTATCAGTAACAACACTATCTTCAGATCTATGGGATTGCCATGGGTGCTACAGTGGCACCTTCTTTCGCCACGTTATATATGGGTTGGTTTGAGGAGGCATTTATTTATTCCCACCCATTATATACATTGATCCCTTTCTGGCAGCGTTTTTTGGATGATGTTTTCTTTTTATGGACTGGTACAAAAGAGGACTTAGATGAGTTCTTACGGTCTTTAAATTCCTTCAAAGAAAACATACAGTTCACTGCACAAATTGAGACCCGGAAAATTCAATTTTTGGACAACACTGTGGAATTATCAGAAGTGGGTTTTCAGACCTCTCTGTACCGAAAACCGGTTCAACGTAACACTCTCTTACGATTTGATAGCTTTCATCCGCCTGCACTCAAACGGGGGCTCCCGTTTGGTCAATTCCTACGCCTCCGTCGAAATTGTACTCATTTTGCTGATTTTAAAATACATGCGCATGATTTGAGTACTCGATTATTGATGAGGGGTTATCCACCACAGGTAGTTCGGCTGGCATATAAACGGGCCTGTCATGTTCACAGAGAATGGCTTTTACAGGGCTCAGCTCCAAAATCTCCACAGGAGAATATCACAGGGGTTTTTCCTTATATGAAGGGCTCTTCGAAGATAGTGGGCATTTTACATTACCATTGGCCCATTTTAGGTCTACATGCCTGCTTTAGGAAAAAATTGCAAATAGCTTATTCCCGAAAATCCAATCTACGAGACATGATGGTGAATACTACGGCAGCTATTGACCGCCCTATTGTTTTTCATGATCCAGCAGGACATTTCCCTTGTGGCGACTGCATTTTTTGCACAAATACCATTTCGGGCTTGTCGTGGCTGGACACTCACACTCAAATCATACATCAAACCTGTTGGAGAACTAGTTGCACTTCGTCTTTTGTGGTGTATTTGATCCTCTGCCCTTGCAATCTCTATTATGTGGGACGGACGTCTAGACCTTTCAAGATTCGGTTGGGCGAACATGCTTCTAGACTGCGCACCAAATCGACATCAGCCCTGATGGTGGCTCACTGTTTAACTAGTTCCCACACCTTTGAAATGCTTTATTGGCGAATTTTGGACTTTGTGCCATCGAACCCTCGGGGGGGAAATCGTCTTCAAGCTTTGCAATATCTGGAACAGAGATGGATCTTTCGCTTAGACACGGTGCACCCGTGGGGTTTAAATCAACAGGTTGATTGGCATACACTTTTATAATCCTCTTTGTGTCTTCAGACCTCGGGGGGCGGTCTCTGCTCAGTGATTCTTCCCCTTTCAGCTCTGATAGGTTCTCCGGATTGTCAATCTTATTAATTGATCAAGATCAGCTGTGCTTACGTTGTGGACGCCACAGAATAAAAAAACGTTCTTTTCAGAGATCAGCTATGAAGCATTTTGGCTGCCGAGCAGTGTTTTGACCTGATGCAGGGGTAGTACGGGAATTACCCCGAAACGTGCCACGTCGTGTTTCTGGCATTGCTGTGTGGATGGAAGTGGTCTTTGCTCTACAACTTCAGCTAAGTGAATGCTGTTTTTATTAACTTAATGATTAAAAAGGAAAGGCCACAGCGGTGGGAGGGAACTCTCCTCTCTACTGGGCTGGCTGTTCCGACAAAAAAAAGTTTTCTTTTTTTGGATGGTGTTTTTGACCTGGTTTTGATCTTTGGACACATTTTGTACTGGGTTCTGGTATTAGTTGGAGTTTTGATATTTAGACCATTGGCAAACAAATTCCACCACCATTTTTTGCTTCGTAATTTAGGACGGTAGCTACCTAGCAAACGATCTAACAAGTCGACACCACCCATACTTTGGTTATAAGCTCCAATCAATTTTGGCTGCTTGATAATGATTTTTTGCTTTTGTTTGACAGAATATCGATTGGCATTTTGAAGAGGTTTTGGCTGCATCCAATTTGACATGACTGTAACCACACTGTTGTCATTCCAACGGACACATACCACATTACCATCACCACGGTAATTATATTCGCCACGAGGCTTTTTGGCAAGCTCCTTTGAAGAAACCAAGGGGCACTTGCTGGTACGGTTTTCACGAACAGTTGCAACAGCATGAAAGACTTTTGCTTTCAGATCAATCATGAGATCATATGAAGTGAAATAGTTGTCAAAAAACAAGCTGTGATGATTTGGATTTTCAACAACTGATATCAAATCAAGAACAACTCTAGTGCCAAGTGGAACATTGTACTGAGGACCATCTTTTTCCTTGGCACCGGTGTAAATTTGCATCGAAAATGGATACTCAGCAGGGCAGCACAACATCCACACTTTGTAACCGAATCGAATTGGCTTACCTCGAATAAACATTTTGCAACTGTGGTGCCCGTAATATGGCACCATTGATTCATCAATACTTAAGTTTTCACTGAACACTCCACCGACTTTAACAAACTGTGCTGTGAGGTGATCGTAAAATGGCTCAATTTTTGCTACTTTTCCAGGTTGCAAATTGAGATTATCAACCATGTGGAAGTAAGTTTTCAAATCCCGGAAATGTTTGCGACTCATTATCTTTGGGACAATATTATTGCTCAAATCCTCGGCGGTCGACCAATAGTGACTTTCTTTGGGCAACTGGTGGTATCCACTGAGGAGCAAAATGCCAAAAAAACGAATCAACTCGTCCCCATTTGTATCAATATTTGCCAATTTCTGCTGAGCATAAATATTGGTCATACTGGCAAGATGATCAACGTAATCATCACCAAAAATTTGCATAAAGAGATCAAAGGGAGATTTATCAATCAAATCAGTGCGAAGAATGGCTAATTTTTCAGGAGATGCTTCTGGCATTGGAGTCAAAAAGTCGTCCCTTTTCATCCATTTTGGGGTTGATTTTATCCACTTACGCTTTTTTGCTGGTTGAGCTGACTGATAATTAGATAAGAGCTCACTGTCACTTTCTACCAGCTGATCACTTCCCTCGGATTCCACATTAGCAACTTTTTGAATATCCAGATCTAATTCACCACACACTTCGCCAGGCTCAATAGACTCCAAATTTTCTTCATCAATTTCTTCAATGTCTGAAGCAGCCATTTCATCATTGGGTGGCAAAATCAAAATGTCGGCTTCTTCTACATCTGAATCTTCTGCAATGCATGTTACTGCTTCTTGAAGCGTCAGGCAACGGTATTTAGGCATTATAACTATATAGAATTAGTTGAATAACAATCCTGCAAAAAATATGGCAGAAATTGTAAAATGAAAAAAATGACACCCGGAAGTCCCAACGTTCCACAAGTGGAACACACGGAAAGAAGTAATCACAAAAACATGAATAGGTTACCGACATGCATAAAACCTGACCAACACACTCATAAAACATTCCAGAGTATGAATCTCACCCTAATAAGACAGACGGACATGTGAGAACAAAATTGTAGAAGGATATATTACATTAACCATAAAGTGCCAACTTTGGTCTACTTTGGCATACTGTAGAAGGGGGTATATCGCCAATTGGAAAAAAAAATTATTGCTCAAGAGAGTCAATGTCTATAAACTCATTGACAAAGTTTCATCTATTTTGCTTGAAAATTGATAAAGCTATATCATTGCAAAAATATGTTCCACATGTGGAACGCTGGCGCCTAAAATTAATATAGAACCACATTTGCTTTCTGTAGACCATCATATTTTCCTCTGTCTTGGGGGGGTTGTTTTTTCAACCTCCCTCCCCCCCTCCCCTTCAACTGTCTCTCCTGCCTTTTGGACTGTTGTTGATATGGAAGGACAGACTAGATATGCCATGTGGTCTTTTTCTGTCATAATTTTTCTATGCTTCTAAAGCGATGGAGCAGTGTGCTACAAAAAAACCTGAAAAAGAAAAACAGACTGAGAGAGATGAAAAATATTATAGCAGAATAGTGGCAAGATGTTGCACAACACAGTGACATAAATGGTTAGCCAATTAGCAATGAGTCATGGGCGTGGCTGCCATAGTCTCGTTTCTTTTTTGTAACACCTCGTAGGTTCCATAATGCTTGTCCCGGGGTAAGCAATGGATTTCCCAGGTCTTCTTTAATAATGGTTTATGGACCTTTCCTCCAGGAACTTGTCCAAACCTTTTTTAAATCCAGCTACACTAACAGCTTCCACAACATCTTCCAGTAATGAATTCCAGAGTTTGATTATGCTTTGAGTGAAAAATATTTTCTCTTATTACTCTTAAATGGGCTACATTGTAGCTTCATTGCATGTCCCCTAGTCTTTCTACTTTTTTGATGGAATAAACAGCCTACCTGCATTTACTCATTCTACTCCATTCATTAATTTATAGACCTCAATCATATCTTTCCTTCACTAGGTTTGTAGCTTGTTGTGCTGTGAGGGCTTATGTGTATCAGTGAGGCTGAGAGCTAAGCTATTGGTAGTTTAATTACTGGCAGGGGCTCCCAAGCTAGATGTCTCAGCTGAGGTGCCAGACAAACCACCCATCAGGGCAGCAGCAGAATGGGACAGCGTTGTTGGCGGAGGATCACATTTCTGTGACAACTGCAACAACACTAGAATTAACTGTGTGGAAGAAAGGTCTGGTAAATCTACTTCTGTATCTTGCTGCAAAAACCCAATGGATAGTCACAAAACAAATTACACTATAGGGCTGGAAGATGAGATCCCTGGGTTGGAAGTCACTCAACTGGCTACTGGGGATGAGCTGAAAGCCTTTCAGGGTAAAGCCAGCATTTATGATATGGTTGGATCTAAGCCCCTCGGGACGTCTGACTGCTGATGTAGCTGCACATGAAATTAGTCAGCAGTTGCAAAGATGTCTTATATATTGGGTCATGGAATATACAAAGCATGAACTAAGGGAAGTTGGAAGTGGTCATAAATGAAATGGAATGTGTACAACTCGATCTGTTGGGTGTCAGCGATCTGAAATAGACCGGCATCGGGCTCATTGCATCTTATGATCACATGGTCTACTATGCTGGAAATAAAAGACAAAGAAGAAAAGGTGTTGCTTTTATAATTAAGAAGAAACTTGCAAGAACTGTAATGAAATACAGTGCAGTCAGTGGATGTTTAATTTTTATTCATCTATGAGGCATGCCTATCAACACAACTATAATTCAGGTATATGCCCCAACAACAGCTACAAAAGAGGAAGATGTGGAGGAGTTCTATGTAAAGCTGAAATTGACATAACATGAAAACAGGATATCCTGATAGTCATGGGAGACTGGAATGCAAAAGTTGACAACAAAGAAGAAGGTAAAGTGGTTGGAAAATATGGACTTGGCAACAGAAATGAAACTGGAGAAAGACAGATAGAATTCTGCAAGACCAATGATCTATTCATCTCAAACACTTTCTTCCAGAAACACAAGCGCCGACTGTATACTTGGACTTCACCCAATGGATTGTACAAAAATCAAATTGACTACACCTGTAGAAGACAATGATGGAAAAGCTCAATAACATCAACAAAGACAAAAGCTTGAGCTGACTGTGGTACAGATCACCAACTACTAGTATGCAAACTCAAGCTAAAGTTGAAAAAGAGCAAGCCACTCATGAATGTAGCAAAATATGACCTTGACAATATACCACTGGAATTTAAAGACTGCCTGCAAAATCTATTTGTTGCTTTAGATACAAATGACAGCTCGAGAAGAGTTATGGGATGACATCAAGAAGGTTGTGTTAGAAGAAAGCAAGAAGCCTCTACAAAAGGTGAAAAAGCCAAATGAACAAAATGGATGACTGAAGAAACTCTGAAAAATGCCCAGAAATGCAGAGAAGCAAAAACCAGAGGAGAAAGAGAGGCAATCACAGAACTCAACAGAGATTTCCAACATGCAGCAAGCCAAGTCAAGGAGAAGTACTACAATGATGCAGGCAAGGAAATAGAAGCAGAAACTATGAGAGGACAAACAAGATCAGCTTTCCTAAAGCTACGAGAGTTAAAGAAAAAATTCCAGCCTTGAATTGGAATGCTATAAGATGCTCAAGGATCCATGTTGAATGATGCTGAAAAGATCAAGAAAAGGTAGAAAGAATATACAGAGTCATTATACCATGAAGATCAAGTGGACCAACTGCCATTTCAACCTGTACCTTATGAATAGGAATCATTAGTGATGAATGAAGAAATTGAAGCAGCATTGAAAGTCTTATCAAAGAATAAAGCACTGATCATTGATGGCATTCCCACTGAATTATTCAGCAATCAGATGAACCTGTTACCATACCTACAAGGCTCTGCCAGGAAACTTGAAAGACAAATTCATGGCCAACTGACTGGAAAAATTACTGAAGAAAGGTGATAGGACTGACATTGGAAATTATCGCACAATTGCTTTGATCCCACATACCAGCAAGATTCTACTCAAAATCATTCGGCAAAGATTGCAACCATACCTGGAATGAGAACTGCCAGAAGTGCAAGCATGGTTTAGGAAGGGGCAAGGAAATAGAGACATCATTGCAGATGTCAGATAGATCCTTGAAAAGACAAAGAATACCAAAAGGATATCCATATGTGTTTTATTGACTACAGCAAGGCTTTTGACTGTGTAAACCATGAGAAACTCTGGGCCACATTAAGAAGCATGGGTATACCAGAACACCTGATGGTTCTCTTGCAGAACCTTTACATTGATCAAGAAGCAATAGTTTGAATGAAACTAGGAGAAACAGAATGGTTTAAAATTCTTTCCCCCTACCTCTTTATTTATATGCAGAACAAATCATCAGAGAAGCAGGACTGTATGAAGATTGGTGTAAAGATTGGTGTAAGACTCATCAACAACTTTCACTATGCTGATGATACCACAATACTGGCTGAAAGTGAAGATGATCTGAAACATTTGCTTCTCAAGATCAAGGAACATAGTCTTAAAATGGGCCTGCACCTTAACATTAAGAAGATAAAGATCCTGACAACTGGAAAAATCAATAAGTTCATCATTGATGGAGAAGAAATTGAAATAGTTGACAATTTTAATCTACTTGGATCAACAATCAATAAGGAAAGGACAAGTAATCAAGAAATCCTACGACGTGTTGCTTTTGGTAGAATGGCTATGAAGGACATAGACAAGATTTTCAAGAGCAGAGATCTCTCTCTCCATATGGATGTGAAAGTTGAACAGTGAAAAAGATAGACAGGAAAATTGATGCCTTTGAATTATGGTGCTGGCGATGGATAGTGTGTATATCATGGACTGCCTGCAGAACAAACCAGTCAGTACTAGAGGAAATCAAACCTAAGCTTTCCTTAGAAGCTCAGATGACAAGACTTTGATTTTCGTACTTTGGACATATCATGTGAAGATAGAGATCATTGGAGAAAGACATAATGCTTGGCAATGTAGAAGGTCACCATAAAAGAGGAAGTGTGGAAATTAGATGGATCAATACAATAACAGCAGCTATGGATACCACTCTATCAACAATGAGCCACTTGGCTGAAGACCGAATAAACATTAGGTCAACTATCCACGACTCGACGGCGCTTAACAACAACAATATCCAAGGTAACCAAAAAAATTCTGAAGACATAATAGTTTGTAACTCCAATAGTGATATAAAATGGGATGTCTTCCTAATAAAAGAAGGCACCTTGGCAGCTGCCAATTGTAGAAAATGGTCACAGAATTTTGATAGAGGCTCCAAAATTGTGTCCTTGCATGAAACTATAGAAACAATAGCATACAAAGAGGCTACCAGTAGTAAGGCCGCTAAAAATAATTATACATTTAAATGTCAGAACCCTAAAGAAGTTTGAAGAAAGTGCGTATCAACTCGCTAAACATAAAGTTCCATTTTAATCATTTTTATTTAACTAAAGAACTCAAATTGTTTTTCGTATTTGTTTAATGACTCAGAAGAGTGAAAAATGAAAGAGTGCAGTACTTATCTGAAAGAACATTAAGGAAGCCCCAAAGACGCAACGTGGCATGTTTCATAATAACATAGTAACATAGAAAATGACGGCAGATAAAGACCAGTATGGTCCATCTAGTCTGCCCAGTAAGGTGGCAAGAGTAGGTGCACTTGCCGCTCCATGCAGGTCACCCCTCCAAGTCTTTGTGTAGGGGTGACCCACCGCTCCGTGTAGGGCACCCCTATTTGTTGAGAAATTAGATAGTTAAGTTTATTTTGATTTTATCCTGTTGCTATAAAGGGATCCACTGTGTCTGTCCCATGCCATTTTGAATGCTGTCACTGTATTTGCCCCCACCACTTACATCAGGAGGGCATTCCAAGAATCCACCACTCTTTCAGTGAAAAAGTATATTTCCTGACATTGCCTTTCAATATACCCCTTGCAGCTTTATGTTATGCCTTCTAGTTTTACAGCTTTCCCGTCTTTGGAAGAGGTTTGTTTGTTCATTAATACTCTAAGTATTTAAAGGTCTGAATCATATCTCTCCTATCCCTCCTCTCCTCCAGAGTGTACATATTTAGGTCTTCAAATCTTCTCTCATAAGCCTTCCGACGCAGGCTCCCGATCATTTTGGTCGCCTTCTTCTGAACCGTTTCCAGTCTTTTTATATACTTTGCGAAATATGGTCTCCAAAACTCAACCCAGTATTCCAAGTGAGGTCTCACCAGTAACTTATACAGTGGCATTAGTACCTCTTCCTTTCTGCTGGTAATTCCTCTTTGTATGCAACCCAACATCCTCCTGGCTTTTGCCACTGCCTTGTCGCACTGTTTTGCTACCTTGAGATCCTCAGAAATAATCACACCAACGTCCTTTTCATGGTCTTTGCACCCCAACCTATGGAACAGACTTGGCCATTTCCCAGACAAAGTCAGTTTCAAGTCCAAAACCTCAAGGACTCTGCTTCAGGCTTTATTAGAGACACTTCCCATAGCAGACAAGTCACGCCTTATACCAAAGATGACATCTGACCATTCAAACAAAATTAGGAGAAACAGGATGGTTTCTATCTTGAAACTATAGAAAGACATAAAGACGTGGAAAAGTAGTAAATCAGGCAATGAACATTTACTTCTGAAATGCATTCACAATCATTGAATTTTCAAACTACTACTATTACTTCTCATTTATATAATGCTTCAAGGCATACTCGGCGCTGTACAGAGACTTGTAAAAGACAGTCCCTGCTCCTAAGAACTTAGGGCCTGATATTTGAAAGACAGTTACATGGTTTACAGCTCTGTAAACCGTGTAAAAGCCTCTAACTGTAATATTCAATGGCACTAACATGGTTAGTGCACTGAATATAGATGAATATCAGGCTCTTACTGTCTAGTCAAGACAGACAACAGAACTGTGGACTAGGATATATCTAGGGAAATAGTAAAGAAACACATAGGAGGTCACAAGGAGATTTGGGGGATAAGGATCCAAAAGCAGTCTCAAAGAAGTGAGTTTTTAGCCTGGATTTGAACAGGGCCATAGACGGAGCTTGACATACTAACTCAAGCAGCAGGTAGTTTGTTCCAGGCATAAGGAACAGCAAGGTAGAAAGATTGAAGTATGTAGTTGACAAAGGAAGAGAAAGGCACAGATAGAAGGGATCTTCAAGAAGAGCAGAGTTCCCGAGGAGGAGTGTAGCGGAGAGAGGAGAGAGGAAAGGTAGTGAGGAGTTGCCAGGCACTTATAGGTCAGTAGTAGAAGAGGGGGCCTGGAAACACCGGGAGTGCCGACACTAGTTAGGGGGCCTTGTACAGAGGCATCTTGGGGCTGGTGAGCTCAATTAAGGTGGGGGAGCCCCAGAAGATGGCTTCTTGGGCTAGAGGGCCCAAAAGTGAACTGGGAAATCTTTGGTGCTATGGTGGCCCAAAATGTTGATTTGGTTGATTCGGGTTGTTGGATGGCCCCAGGCAAGGTGGCATTTCGGACCAGAAGGGGCATTTTGCAGGCCATTAGAAAAGCCCAGAAAGGATTCCGGGAGGTTTCAGGCTTTTGTTTAGGCCTCATTGAAGAGGGGAGAGCTAGCCTTAAAAGGGCAGCTGCCAAAAATGTGTGAAATTAAAAGTTTATTTTTGGAGGTCTTGGGGGTTCAGGACTGGTGAGGTCTGCAAACCCCCAAAATGTATTTTATTTAATTTTTATGTGCTTATTTTAGCTGCAAATAGGAGGGATTGGTCAGTGAGGGGAGACTGCACTCCCGAGGCTGGGAGAGAGACAGAGCTTTATATTATTTCTAAAATGATTAATCCCGCTTGTTAAGGCTTTAGAAAAGCCTGTTTTAATGTTAAAAAGTCAGGTTTTAGTGGAAAAGAAGTCCCAGCTGTATAGGCTAGTATAGACAGTAATGGGGAGGGAGCAGGGATCTCTCTAGAGAGATACATTTCAGGCGAGAAAGTGCAGTGCAGTGAAGTAACAAAACAATCTGCTGTTTTTAAAGTTTAAAGCGACAGTACAGAAAATGCAATAATTTGTCTAGCCTGGGGAGAAAAAATGTTTTTAGGAAGGAATTTTGGGGGTTTTAGGTATTTTTGGACAGTGCTGGGGAACTATTGGCAATTCTGGCAGTAGAAGAACACTATACAGTTGGACTTAGAATGTACCACTGCTAATACTAATCATTTATACTAGCGCTACAAGACTATGCAGCACTATACAAACATATAAAGATGACAGTCCCTGCTCATAGAGCTTACAATCTAATCAAGGCAGACAGACTAAAACAAGAGAAACAAGGAGGGTTCAAATAGGGAAGGAGACACAAGGAGAAAAAAGTATTAGGATCCAAATGTATTTATTTATTTTATTTATTTATAGTTCTTTTATACCGCACTCTTTTTCATCAGCGCGGTTTACATTAAACAGAATACTCATTGCAAGCAACAGACTGTGATGAGTTTACATATAACAGGAGAATACAACTGGGAATTTAACCATTGGAAACTTTGTACATATTTGTAAAAACTTTGTAAAACTTAGTACATATTTGTAAAGAACCTATATACTTTGAGAAACTTTGTACATATTTGTAAAGAAGAACCTATATACAAAGGATAGAATTTCTTAGGTAAGAAGGTAATGTAGGTAAGATGAAGGCTGAAGAAGGAAAGAGAGAGGAGGTGTGCTTGAAATGGGAAGTGAGAGAAAGAGAATTTTGTGATTAAAATTGGTAGTTGGAGAAGAAATATTAGGATCTGAACTAATTGTGGTTTAAATAAATATTGGAAAGAGAAAGAGTGATTGGAGTAGTCCAGTTGAGCTCTGCTTAAATTCAGTTGAGATAACTGGTTGTTGAAGACAGCAACTGTCACAGGTACTGATCTATGACTTATTCTGACTGATTTGTGGATCAGATTTTCCTGTGGAAAGAGTAGACTGAAAACAGAATTCTGGTCACAGCTTTTGTTAATGACCATATGAAACGTCTTTGAAAGCCCTGGTTAAGTGTTTTTATATTTTGGTGGTAAACCTGTATACGTTCAATAAGAGAAACTAGTGATACAGGTTTGGGAAATTGTAGACTCGGGTCTCAAGGAGGAAAAACCTCTGTGGCTCATCTGTCAAGAGGGAGCTCAGTGAATTCAAGACTTGCTAAGTTTTGCAGATTTTTGAAACTGTGGCTAAAATAAGATCTCCTTGAAAAGGAAAAAAAGGGGGGTTAAAAACCTGTTTTTGCTGTGGCTGAGCTGTGATCTGCTGCAGTTGGATGTTGAAGCAAGGACAGTTTGAGGTGCTGACAGTTGCTGAGAGCTGCCTTTGGATTTAAATTCTGCATTCCTGTGTGTCTGCTCTGATTTAGTGAGTTTCCCTAAAATCTTAAATTGATTCTTTAAAGGAATTTCATGGAAAACTAAGAACTGAATGAAAGAGTCTGGTCAGAGTGTGAGAAAGTGAGTGTGTGAAAAGAAGTTTAGTTAGGGACTTTTAATTAGCTTTTCTTTTGGTTAGGACAGGGATAGTAAACCAGCAGGATTCAGTCTGAACTTCATTCCAAAAAGGACTGAACTGCCTCAACTTTAGCTTAGGGTTTTAAAAGGAGGTTAACTTCACTGAAGCAGGTGACCCTCACTGGATCAGAAGAACCTCTATCCTGATCAGAGCAGAGAAATCCCGAACAACTGGACGAGATCACTGAGCCCCTTTGCAAGAGACTGTCAAGGAAGAGAGGTACTAGTATATCTACACCTGGAGAGACATATGAAACTATATTTATGAGCTCATAATTCTTAGCATTAAGTTGAACAAACCCAGAGTACTCTGAACAATACGAGAACTTACCTGTTAAAAGGTAGAAGTTCCTGTAGAAAGATAAATAAATTCATAGTAAGAAATAAATTGGAAAAGAAATTAAAAGAAAAAGAAATAAAAGCAGTTTTACAGAATTTCACTGACCTGGAATTGCTGTGAAGAGTATCCTAAAAGAAAGCTGTAACAGTCGCACAAACTTTGTTTATAAGTTAGTTTGAAACAATCTCCTGCATGACTCTCCTCCCCCCCCCCCCCACCCTTTTTGTTCTCTGTAAATCCCACAAGTTACGCTGTAAACTGCTTTAATTTTTGGCATAGAAATCCTGTTAAATAAATAAATAAAAAATAAATAAATTAGAAGAATACTGTGATTTTAAGAAAATAATATTGATTGGGTGTCAATTCATTTTTAAAAAGTCTAAGTGCAATAGTGTGAAAACACTCTACTTATTGAACCTTTTAACTAGATGTGAAATTTGGATCCATTTTAAATACTTTTTAATAATTTATTTTAGTCTAAATACATTTTACTCTAAATTCCATTTATTTAAAGTAAATATGATTTATTGATTCTATTCTTGCTAAACACTACCCTTATACAATATATGTAACATCACATTGGTAGGGCTAAATCCAACTTAGGGGTCTGTTTACTAAGTGGTGCTAGCTCTCATGTTTTCTTCTATTTATGGTGAAACTTGATGAGAAGAGGTAAGTGCATTCAGTATGTTTCTGTCTGGGGGGAATAATCAGACTCAAAGGTAACCGCTTGGCACAGACTACTCAATAATATCACTGGAGGGAGGTTACAGAAAGATGACCCCAAGGTTGCAAGCTGAAGAAACAGTGAGGAGTAGAGTGTTATCCACAGAAATAAGAAAGGAGGAAGGCGGAGGTGGGCTTAGCAGGAAATATAAGGAGCTCGGTCTTGGCCATTTTCAATTTCAGATGGTGGTGAGACATCCAGGCACTAATGTCAGATAAGCAAGCAGAGATCCAGGCCTGGATTCTCAGAGAGATTTCAGGTACAGAGAGGTAGATCTGAGAGTCATCAGCATACAGATGGTACTGAAAACTATGGGAGGTGATGATGTACCAAGAGATTGAGTGTAGAGAGAAAAAAAGAGAGGTCCCAAGATAGAGTCTTGGGGTACATCGACTGAAAGCAGGATTGCAGTAGAGGAGGATCCATCAGAACATACACTAAATGTACAGTGAGAGAGATAGGAAGAAAACCAGGATAGGACAGAACCCCCTAAATCCAAGTGAGGATAGGGTATCGAGGAGAAGGTAGTGATCAACAGTGAAAAGCAGCAGAAAGGTCAAGAAGGATAAAGATTGAGTCAAGGCTCTTAGATTTGGTGAGGACCAAGTCATTCAAGACTTTGGCAAGAGCCATCTCAGTAGAATCTAGAGCAGGGGTTCTGAACCCTGTCCTCGGGACCCACCTAGCCAGTCGGGTTTTCAGGATAACCACAATGAATATGTATGAGAGAGATTTGCATACACTGCCTCCATTATATGCAAATGTATCCATGCATATTCATTGAGGTTATCCTGAAAACCCGACTGGCTAGGTGGGTCCCGAGGACAGGGTTGAGAACCCCTGATCTAGAGGGTTAAAGCCAGATTGCAGTGAACCCAGAATGGACTGAGAGGAGAGAAAGTCAAGACAGCAGTGGTGAACCACATGTTCACTTAGTTTAGAAATAAAGGGGACGACACAGATGGATCAATAATTAGAAAGACAGGTAGGATCAAGGAATGGTTTCTTGAGGAATGGTGTAACCACAACTTACTTGGAGGCTGCAGGAACAGTGGCAGTAGAATGTGATAGGTTGAGGATATGATAGATGCAAGGGACAACAGTAGGGGAGATAAAGTTTAGTAAGTGGGTGGGAATGGGAATAGAAGAGCAGGTAGTAAGTTTAGAGGAGGAGAGAAGATGAGTGGTTTCTTCCTCAGTGATGTTAGAAAAGGATGAAAGGGCAACTGAGGTTGAGGGAAGAGTTAGGGAATGAAGAGGGGGAAGGGGGATGGAGATGACCCCAAGGGGAACTCAAGAGTAATCTTGTGAACTTTGCATGGAAGTAGTCAGTCGAAGTCTGGGCAGAAAGAGAAGGAGGGGTCAGAGGCAAAGGCACTTTAAGGAGAGAGTTGAGAATTGTAAAGTGACGTGAGGGGGGGGGCGGAGCCTGATGTCCAGCGGGTAAGACGCTTCGCGCTGAAGCTCCCGAGAGGCCTACTTAGAATCCTGACTTAATACCTATACAAACTTACTATTTCGCTCCGGGCTGACCGGGGTACCTCGGGGGGGATGGCGGCCCATAAACCAGCGCGCTTGGACTTCGGGTCTCCTTCTTCTTCTCACGGAAAACGCTCCAAAACAGAGGTGTCCTCTCCACAGAAGTTGGTTCCATTTCGTGAAAACCCCGAAATGCACCTGGAGATTTTGGAGGAACTACGCGGCGTGAAGGAATTGGTGCAGTCCAATGGAGAAGCGCTTAGTGCCATGCGAGAAGACTTTGGAGTGCTCCAGGACCGACTTGAAAGTCTCTCATTACGGCAGGACAATATGGCGGGGGTCCTCGACTCGCACGCGGTGCGCTTGGGCGCACTGGACAAGGCCGAGCGCCAGATACAGAATCTGCAAAAGGAGTTAGAAGATAGCAATAATCGAGCCCGTCGCAACAATGTGAGGCTCATTGGAATACCGGAGGGGGCGGAAGCGGGAGATATGAGAGAATTCCTGCTTAAAACTCTTCCCTCCTTGCTGAAGATCACCTTTCATAAAGAATTGGAAATCGATCGTGCACACCGTGTTCCTACCCACATGGCGCTCAACCGAATGACCCCCCGGCCTATTATCTTTCGCTTGCTACGATATCAACAAGTGGAACAAATTTTAAATGCTGCCCGGGCGAACCATCATTTGGAATTTGAAGGTCACAAAGTCTCCTTCTTCCCTGACTTGGCAAAGCCTACCGTTGACCGACGGAAGAAAACTCCTTGCTTTTCGCCCTCGACTTCAACAGCTACAGGCTCGTTTTGGCCTGTTGTATCCCGCGAAACTCCGAGTGACTCTCCACAACCAAACCAGGACATTCGAAGATCCTGATCTACTATCAACATTTTTAGACTCCAAAGAAGCAGAGCAGATGCGCTAATCCAACGACGTGGACTTTTATTCGCCGGCTCTGTCCGCCATTTTGAAGGGCCCGATGCGGCGGTCATAGTCAAGCACAGAGACTTCCTGGACTTTCTTTCTTTCTTTCTATGACTCTTGTTTTGTGGTCTCCTCTCCCTCCATGATGTGTGCCTCGGTCGGATTCGGAGCACGCACAGTCCTACAGGTTATGTGTTTTTCACTTTCGTCCTTCTCTGGGGCTTCTCCCCGCAGACACATGGTCGCCAGTAATTTTTGGGGTTTTGCTTCTTCTCTACCGCGCTGCGGTTTTTCTTTTTTTAATGTGGGGCGCTTCATTGTATTATCTAAGCTTAGTTTCTTTTATGCCATATGTACAGCCTGATACAGTCAATATGAGGGACATTGTGAAATTAGGTGCGCTATCATGCTCAGAATTTTTAACTTGTCTGAATGGCTTTATGTAAAATTTTATCACTCAACGTAAAGGGCATTAATAGTCCAATCAAAAGAAAGAAAATCCTTAGCTATCTTAGCCATGAGAATGCTGATTTAGCGTTTCTTCAGGAAACGCACTTAAACTCTGCTGAAACACTGAAACTCAATGTTAAGCCTTACATGGTGGCTGCCTATTCTCCCGCCGTTTCCAAACGGTGCGGGGTAGCCATTCTGGTTAAGAAATCTTTGCAAGCTACTGTAATTGATACTAGCGCTGACAAGGAGGGTAGATGGGCCCGAGTACATCTTAAGGTTGGAGATAGTGAATTTACATGTATTTGCATTTATGCCCCGAATGTGGACAACCCTGCTTACTATGCAAGTATTGCGCAGTTGGCACAGGCCTCTGCCAATACTCCATTAATACTTGGTGGTGACTTTAATCAAGTGTTAGACCCTCTGATAGATAGACAGCCGCCAAGAACGAGTAGTCCACCCAAGAGTCTTGCTACCCTTACAGCTCTGATGCAAGATCTTGCGCTGGTAGATATATGGAGGCTGCTTCACCCCTCCGACTTAGAGTTCACTTTCTTTTCTGCCCCCCATCACTCCCAATCTAGAATAGATTTCTTTCTCATTTCCAAAGCACTGATTTCTCAAGTAGACACGACTAGGACTCATCCTCTCCATATTTCAGATCATGCTGCCATATCTTTATCATTACGTGTCACTGCGCGGGACGATTCTCCCGAGCTTGGTTTTTTGATAGATCCCTACTGGGTCAAAAAGATTTTCAGGTTGATATAAAGGCCGCTATCCAAGACTATTTTCATTTTAACTCACCCCATGACACAGCGGGCTGGGCTTGGTGGGAGGGTTTTAAAGCATCTATCCGTGCCACTATAACTAGCTATCAAATTCGGCAGGGGAAACAAAGAAAGCAGCTTTTACTGACTCTAGAGCAGCAGATACAAGCTGGGGAGCGTCTCCTCACGTCCCGTACTGACCCATGTATTTTACTCCGTTTACAACGCTTGCGTTTTCAATACAATCAGCTTTTGCACACTGCTGCTGTTAAAAATATTGAATCACAACATGGGCTATATTATCGGGAAAATAATCGTGCTGGCAAATTATTAGCAAATGCCCTAAAAGGTCGAAAAGAAGCCAAGCGTGTTACCGCCCTCCGTAATCCGTCGGGGGGGGGCTTGGTCACTAAAGATACCGAAATCTTAGAACTCTTTCGTGACTTTTATACTCGGCTTTATCAATCTGAATGTGATTTTGAGCCAGATGTATTTGAACGCTTACTTTCAGGAGTACAAAGACCGACCCTATCTGACGAAGATAGAGTGGCCTTAGACACACCATTTACTGTCTCAGAAATTCATTCTGCTATCAAGAAATGTGCCTCAGGTCGAGCCGCAGGCCCAGACGGTCTCCCCGCTGAATTCTACAAAACCTTTCACGCTGATTTAGCTCCAGTTTTGAAAATTTATTTTTCTGCTCTGGCCGAGGAGGGTTCTCCTTCTGGGTCCTTTTCAATGGCAAATGTAGTAGTTTTTGAGAAAGAGGGGAGAGACCCGCAACTAACAGCTAATTATCGTCCAATTTCCCTCCTAAACGCGGACTATAAAATCTTTGCCACCATTCTCTCTACCCGGCTCTCGGATAGGATGCCTACCTTAATACACCCAGATCAATGCGGTTTCATTCCTGGTAGATCAACTGCTGACAATGCTCGGACTCTATGCCATGTATTGACTACCGCAGTTAATCTTGATCGCCCATTTGTTGGCCTCTCACTTGATGCTGAGAAGGCCTTTGATCGCTTAGAGTGGCCCTTCCTGTTTGCAGTCCTCCGCTGGTACGGATTCGGGGAAGGTTTTCTCCGTTGTCTTCGCACCATGTACGCTCAGCCTACAGCCAGTATATGTGCAAATGCTTTAAAGTCTCAGCCTTTTCCCCTTCAACGCGGCACTCGCCAGGGATGCCCACTGTCTCCACTCCTCTTCGATCTTGCACTCGAACCCTTGGCTTTACTAATCCGGCAATCGGAGGAGATTCATGGAGTCCCCTTCACCCATAGGGAAATCAAAATTTCAGCGTATGCTGATGATCTTATGCTTTTTGTCTCTATAGACTCAGTACCGGCTGTCCTAGAGCAAATTGGTAAATACTCACAACTGTCCGGTTATAAGATAAATTGGACCAAGTCGGTAGCCTTTCCATTAAATCCTCTGCTTCATCAGGCAGATATGCAATCCTTCCCCTTTTTATGGCAACCTCGCATGGTCAAATACCTTGGGGTTCACTATTGTTCTCCTTTGGAAGACACTATCTCCTTCAATGCCAAAGACTTAACCTCTAAAGTCCGGGCGCTTACTCACCGCTGGACTCCTTTAACGCTTACCTGGTGGGGTCGATTAGAAACCATAAAAATGATGATTGTTCCGAAAGTGAATTATATCTTAGAAATGGTGCCCTGTCTCTTCCCTCGACGTATATATAAAGATATCGAGGGCCTTCTGACTAGATACTTGTGGCATAACAAGACACCTAGGATAGCGAAACATAAGCTGCAAGCAGATAAGGAAAATGGGGGTGTCAGATTCCCTGATTTCCTGAAGTATCATCAATCTTTTCTTCTCAAACAAGGTGCTCGTTGGCTGGAAGATCCAGTACCGAGTAGACCTGTGTGGCTAGACATAGAAGAGGACCTTTGCAAACCGATTCCTCTTACTTTTCTCCCTGGTATGACTCTCCCATCAGACTCCCACTTCCCACCAATGCTTTTAGACACCTTAGGTGCCTTTAATAATCTCATGCAATCTTTAGACTCCCGACTCTGTCCGTTAGACAAGCTCCCACTTTGGTACAACACTCGATTTCGAATACAAAATAAGCTGATGGCGTGGAGCCCCTGGTACACTAGGGGCATTTGGATTCCTAGTCAATTGTTCCATGAAGGTCGCTGGAAAACTTTTAGTGAATTGCAAATTGAATTTGGTCTCCCAGCGAAACACTACTTTCAGTTGGTGCAACTTCAGCATTGCCTTAGGAGTGCTAAGGTGCTCCCGCCATCGGCCTCCCCTACACAAGGTTGGTTGGAGACTATCCGATCTATCGGTAGTTCACCGGGTGTAGCATCCAATTTTTACAAAACCTTATGTAATGCTATAACTAGGGATACCCCTATAGCGCAGAAAGCATGGGAGAGAGAACTGCATGTGACTTTGACCCCGGAGCAATGGAGCCTTGTCTGGAGTAGAGTGACACGGGTCTCCCGATCCGCCTCACTCACTCAGACACTCTTCTTTCTAGCCCACCGGTGTTTTTACACTCCTGACAGATTAGCCAAATGGAACACTACTCAGGGCAATAATTGTTGGACATGTCATGCGGCCATTGGTTCACTACCTCATGTTATGTATGAATGTCCCGCACTACAGTATTACTGGAGTCGGGTCTGGGGTCGTATCCAGTCTATTTTGCACTTTCAAGAGCCCCTTTCTTGGAGGATAGTGGGACTTCGCTCAGCTGCGGGGATCCCCTCTCTTCCAAAAACGGCTTACTTCCTTTTGGACTTTATGCTAGGCATTGCTATTTCCCTAATTACGAAATACTGGAAAAATAGCTCCCAATTGAGCCCCAATGAATGGTGGAATCATGTCTGTCTCTACAGTAAATATGAACAAATACCTCGTATGTTTGCTTCCCCCATTCAGACTCCTCATCATCGGTCTAAATGGAAGATGCTCAATGACTATGTACATTCTGCTCAATGCTCTCATCTGACTGTCTAAATTAATATATATCTTTGTCTCATGATTATTCTGTATCGCAGATACTCTTTTGATTGTTTTGATGTACAATCACGTTTGTTTGGAAGCGCTCACATGCTGATATAATCAGCTAGAGAAGAAGCGTGGGGGTGGGGGGTAATTGGGTTTACTTTTCTTTATTGTATAATTGTTTTGTTTCCTTTGGTGTGTTGTTTCTTTTGTTTGTTGCAAAATGAAAATAAAAGTTTCAAAAAAAAAAAAAGTGACGTGAGGATCGGAGGCAAGAAAATTAGTCAGATAGACATAATACTCTTGTTTGGCAAGTGCTTTGGCAGATTGGAAAGAGGCTAGCATGAATTTGAAATATAGGAAGTCTTCAGGGGTATGGAATTTGAGCTAAAGGCACTCAGCTGAGCAGGCACAGGAAAGCAGGTAGTGCGTTTGAGAGGACAGCCAGGGCTGAGATTCAGTACACCTCACAAGGCGTGAAATGGGAGGAGCAAGAGCATCCAGGACAGAGGAGATTACAGTGTTATAGGAAGATATGGCCTCATCAATAGACCTAGATGACATAGTGGAGGAAAGAGGTGGTGAGAGCAGTGGCGAGAGCTGATGGATCAATAGCACAAAGATTCCTAAAAATGCTGGAGGAGAATGGGCAAGAGCAAGGTGGGGGTGATGAAGAGGGAAACTTAGCAGAAACTTGTTTCTCTTGTTCTGTTCGGCTGAAAAACATTTTCACCTCTGATTAATTCATTTTATACTACTTACACAAACTTAAATGCATGTACTCTTGCCATGTTAAATGCTTTTGGTCCATTTATATGATCTAAATAAAATTTCTCCCCCTAAGGTGTAATGTATGTATTATTTATTGTCCTGTTTATTATGTATGCATTATTTATTGTCCGGTTTATTATTGTCCTGTTTATTATTTATTGTCCTCTTTATTATGACAGTGGTCAGTAATTCATTGCTGTTGCTAAGGAAAAGAGGCATACGGGGGCAAAGTGTTTTCTATTTTGTGTCAAACTAGTTAGATTCCAACTTGAAACTCGGCATTTTTGGTCACACTGAAACTATATCAGCAATGGTTAATATTGTATAAAGGGGTCAAAGAACATGTAAGTAGACAGACAGCTTGGAAATTTAAAAAAATGCAAATGTCATAGGTTCATATTTCTTACCTATCTCTTGCAGAATTTTCTTGGCCATCAACTTATTGCAGGTCTGGCTGTCTTTGAAATCATTAGGAAATGTGCAAGATGGTTGTCACAAGCTCTATTCTTTGGTATCAATCATGCAAGTTATTTTTAGTTCATCACTTAGCATAAGACTACATTCTGAATATTCACAATGGAACTTTCCTTCTTCATTAGTGGTTAAATTCTTCAGTGTCCACCTCATAGTTCCTCTGGATGATCTGGTCCATTAGAACTGGAGGATCTGATTTCACATTCATGTCACTTTCCATGGTCTTTCTTCCATCCCGGCAGCACCACTGGGAAAAATGCCACTTCTACATGTCTGATTTCCAACAATGCACTACAGTCTAGTTTGTTTGATTGTATTGGTATATGAAGATCCTGCTCTTGTCTTTCTCCTATAGTCTATTGTAAAAGTTTCCTTTTTCGGATGGAAATAACAAAGGATATAGGGCATGAAGGAGTCAGAATACATCAGGAGAAGTATGATCTTTGCATTACATCAGATAAACAATGCCTTCTGCAGTCCATATGGCAAAATTCCATATGGCAGAGTGGAGGAGTGGCCTAGTGGTTGGGGCAAGGTACTTCAGGCCAGAAGGTCAGGGGTTCAAATCCCACTAGAGGACAGCAACCTTGGGCCGGAAGGACTGGGGTTTCTAGTCCCACAGGTGCTCCTTGTGGTCTTGGGCAAGCCACTTAACCCTCCATAACCCATGTTCCCTGTAAAATAGTTATCTCTAAGTTATAATGCCCTGTTCAATGTAAACTGCACTGATGCAAAATAGCACAGGATATAAGAGAATATAAATAAAATTAAGATTTGCTCAGAATGGAAAAGGAGACATTACTACAGAAAGACAGAAGAACTATACCAGAACAACTTTTTAAAAAGAGGGACCATTTTTTTTAAATAATCTTGCTTCGGTCCACATGAACTGAAAGCAAAGAAAACCATCAGTGGACTTTGGGTCCTTCTCCTGTTTCATTAACCTGACCCTAACAAACAATTTGAAATGTGATTCGTTTGGCAGTTTGTGCTGTGATGACTAATGATTAGGAACCTGAGATATGGAGCTGCTAAGTTTTGCACTGAAATGAGTGGATGCCATGAGAAATTGTTTTGTAATATTGGCTAATCTCAATAGTGTGGAAATGAGACTCACTGTGAAAGTTTTTAGAGGATGTGCTGGTTTATTAACAAGAAGTCTCAACAGTTCTATTTTACTGTAGGAAACCTTGTCTTCCTGCTTGACACATATTTATCTTTTGCATTGCAATCAGGATGTTATCAGATATTACCTACTAGTTAAAATTAGATATGCGTGCAATGCTTAAAAAACAGAAGCCACTTTTACGGAATGTAGGTCAGGGATTTTTTTAAACAAAAAAATGACATCAAATACATTGCAATATGATCTAGACTAACAGTTGTAAATGCATGCTCCAAACATTCAGATCGGGCTTTATTTTGTAATAGGACAACCGCATGGAATATCTAAAAAGATGCCGATTTTATAAAGGCCCGCAGCTATGCAATCAAGTCCAATATGTATAGAGCCTTTTTTTGTAGAACCAATATAAGCTGATGACAAAAGATAAATCCCCTCATAAGAACATAAGATATGCCATACTGGGTCAGATCAAGGCCCATCAAGCCTAGTATCCTGTTTCCATCAGTGGCCAATTTAGGTCACAAGCACCTAGCAGTTTTGCCAAAAGACACAGGTTCCACATTGCTTGTATTGGGACAAGTAGGGATATCCCAGGTCCCCTTTAATAATGGTTTATGGACATTTCCTCCAGGAACTTGTCCAAACTTTTTTTAAACCCAGCTACACTAACAGCTTTTACTACAGCCTCCGGTAACAAATTCCAGAGTTTGATTACACGTTGAGTAAAAAAATATTTTCTCTTATTTGTCTTAAATAGGTTACCCTGTAGCTTCATTGCATGTCCCCTAGTCTTTCTATATTCTGATGATGTAAACAATCGATCTACGTTTACCCGTTCCACTCCATTCATTAATTTATAGACCTCTATCATACCTCAGCTGTCAAATTAGTTCCCTTTATTGTAAAGACTTATGTAAATAAAGCTGCTTATATTGAACATGGAGCCTGAAGTTTCTGCACTAAAGCTATGAAACTGATGTCATTTATCAAATACTGTACTATTGTGCTGATTAAAATCTCATTTTCCCTGATGCAGAACCATGATTAACTAATCCAGTTCAAAATGTAGTGCTATGTCGGAAAGACACAGCAATATACCTCTATATTTTCTGCATGAAATATTAGTACTGTTAAGGATATAAGTCTTATCTTGGTTTCCTTAATTTCTGAATAAGATGGCCATTCATCCACTTTTTTTTAAACTTAACTTTTTTATTCAATACTTCTTATTGTTCAAAATACCATATGTGTATAACGTATACATCTACCTTTCCAACTAAAAGATATTATTAGTTTGTTAACTTACATATATTCTGTATTACAATTTCATTTATCAACTCAAGAGATTTAACATCCTCTGCTTACATTCTTACCAGATAAAATGTCTTATGGGTTTATTAACTGTGCATATATTCTGTAATAATCCAACTTTTATCAGCTCACATATTTCTATTGTTTGTTTTCATTTCTTTATTGCGCTCCTCTCCCTTCTCCCGCCCCCTATCCTTACCTCCCTTTCCCTGAGATCCTGTGTTGCTGTTGTTCCTGGGCCCCTTACTGCGGTTACCATGTCATTCTCCTTTTATTCATTTCTTCACCAACCATTGCCTATAAGGTTGCGGGCGTCTATTAAAACTCTCTGTTATTTCACTCATTCTATACATGTATGCAAAACGGTTTATAATGTTGTCATGATCAGGCCTTTGCTTAGATTTCCATTCCTTTGCAATTTCCATTCTAACCCCAATTGCAAGCACTTTCATCATGTATATTGTGTACTGCTCTATTTCCTCATCCCATTCATTAATCAAGGCAGCATTTGGGGTCATCTCCTCCTGCCAGCCTAACATTTCACAAATTGTCTCCCCCATCTACTTCCATATACCCTGCAGAACTGGGCATGTCCACCACATATGAATGTACGCCCCCCTGCCCTCACAGCCCCTCCAACATTGGGTGCTACTCTCTCTGCCCATTTTGTTAATGCGTACCGGGGTTAAGTAATTCTATAAAGTATTTTATAACAGTGCTCTTGTATTGCTGCCAAGACTGATGGGATTTTTGTTGCTCTATATTTCCTCTTCCATCTGTCTAGGTCCCATATTCCCCCAGATCTTCCTCCCATGTTTTCATATATGGGTTTGGTGTTACTGGGCTGCTTAGGGCACTATACAGTCTTGCCACCAATCCTCAAGATATGTCACCTGTTCTGTAAGGTTTTCAAAAGCTGCCTCCTTATTCTCCAGTTCATTATTAACTCTTTGACTGCCAAGAAAGTGTGCTATTTGGAAATATCCAGACCAATCCCCTGATTCTAACTTGTATTTCTGCCTAATTTCAGCAAAGGGTCGCAACTGGCCTTGTTCAGTTAGCATCTGGCCCACATACTGTATCCCTTTGCTTGCCCACGGGTGTAAACGTTTTGATGTCCCTCCTTCTGGTAGTCCCTTGCATTCTCATGCTTCCTCCTGCTCCCACCAAATATTTATGTGCCTTCTTCCACACACATAACGTACATGTAGTGAAGGGATTTCCCCCATGATGTTCCCTTCCTTTTCTTCCACATTGCCATAGGGAGTCTGTAATGGGCTCTGGACCTTTCTTCTCTTCTTCAATCCTACTCCATTGGGGTCCCACCTTCCCCATTCTCCAGCCCAGCACAGCTTTCAGTTGTGCCGCCTGATAGTATCTTTCAGTTTTGGAAACCACTAACCCCCCTCCCTTTTCCCCTATGCATTATTATTTTTTGCACTCTTGGGGGTCTTCTTCTCCATATATAGGAGAATATCCTTTTTTGTAATAGAGCTAGCACTTTCTGGGGCACCTCCACAGGTAAGGCCATGGATAAATATAGCAATCTAGGCAGTATAATCATTTTGATTATAGCAATTCTCCCGAACAAGGAAAACATGGTTCCATCTTACCAAGTTATTCATTACCTTCTCCACCAGAGGGGTATAGTTATAATGATACAAATCATTCTACTCCCTACTAATTTGAACTTCACTGGGATCCAAGTGTGTTTGGAGGACCTCTGTTTTCCTCAAATTGACTTTATATCCAGAAATGGAAAAAGGTGAATAGTGGTGTACCCCAGGGATCTGTGCTGGGTCCGCTGCTTTTTGACATATTCATAAATGACCTGGAAAGTGGAATAACGAGTGAGGTTATCAAATTTGCAGATGACACAAAACTATTTAAAGTTGTTAAAACCCAAGAGGATTGTGGAAAATTGCAAGAGGATCTTGAAAAATTGAAAGACTGGGCATCAAAATGGCAGATGAAATTTAATGTGGACAAGTGCAAGGTTATGCACCTAGGGAAGAACAACCCAAACTATGGTTACACGATGCAAAGTTCCACACTAGGAACTACCACCCAGGAAAAAGATTTAGGCGTCATTGTGGATACCATGTTAAAACCCTCGGCCCAGTGTGCAGCAGCGGCAGCCAAGAGAGCAAATAGAATGCTAGGTATGATAAGGAAAAGAATGGAAAATAAAACACAAGATATTATAATGCCTCTATATCGTTCCATTGTGAGACCACACCTTGAATATTGTGTGCAATTCTGGTCGCCGTATCTTAAAAAGGATATAGTGATTTTAGGAAAGGTTCAGAGAAGAGCCACCAAAATGGTAAAGGGGATGGAAGGATACTCCTATGAAGAAAGGCTAAAAAGGTTAGGGCTCTTTAACCTGGAAAAGAGACGGCTGAGAGGAGATATGATAGAAGTCTATAAATTAATGAAGTCTTTATTACGTGTTTTTGCTTCCACAGCAAGCATCTTCTCAAATTCTCCCTTTGCCTGCCTTATCAATGCCTTGCATTTAACTTGCCAGTGCTTGTGCTGTTTCCAGGTTTCCTCGTTTGGCTCTTTTTTCCATTTCCTGAAAGATGCTTTTTTGGCAACAACAGCCTCTCTGACCTCACCTTTAAACCATGCTGGCAGTTTTTTGGACTTCCTTCCACGTTTCTTAAAGCATGGAATACAGCTGGTCTGGGCTTCCAAGATAGTATTTTTCAACAACACCCAAGCTTGATGTAAGTCTTTAACCTTTGCAACTGCTCCTTTTAGTTTTTTCTTAACAATTTTCCTCATTTTATCATAGTCTCCCTTTCAAAAGTTAAAAGGTAGTACTGTGGATTTCCTTACCATCCCTCCTCAATTAATTAGATCAAATGCGATCATGCTATGATCACTATTGCCAAGTGGCCCCAACAACCTTATCTCTTGCACCAGATCTAGTGTTCCACTAAGGATTAGGTCCAATATGGTTTCCCCTATGGTCGGTTCATGGACCAGCTGCTCCAAGAAGCAGTCATTTATTTAATCTAGGAACTTTATCTCCCTAGTACCTTTTATACTATTTCCCTATCCACCCATTGTTTGTCTTCCTTGCCCAGCTGCCCCAGGTCTATCTCTGCCAAGTACTGTTCAGTACCTGGGTGGCCTCCCGGTTGGTCGGTTTAGATAATATTTGTTTGAATTTGTTCTTTGGTACATTCCCAATGCCCCCTTTCAGTTTTAATTTGGAGTATTTGGTGTTGTACTCTCCTTTCCCTAGGTTTTCGAGCCAAATACCTGCCCAGTTTGTTTCCCCATATAAAAATTTGTGTTTTACTCTTTTGAGTCTATGTGCTTCCTCTTCCGCGTGCAATATTAACAGTTCTTCTTTAACCTGCCTTATTTGTTTGACTTTCTGTTTCCCTCCTTTGACTTTGTGTATGGCTTCCATTTGCTGTAGTTTGCTCCTAAGCTCTTATTCCCTCAATAGCCTCTGTTTTATTTTTTTGTGCTGCCAGTTCAATAAGATGTCCTCTCACCACTGCTTTAAGGCCATCCAAGACTGTTGCCTCTTTCACTTCCCCATTCCTATTATTTGCCAAATACTCTCATATTCCTGTTCTTAGTTTATGAATCCCTTCCTCTTCCTCTATGAGGGATTCATTCAACCTCCAAATACGTAGTCCACCCCCTTTAGTGTGAAAGTTGAGTGCCATCTCAACCAGAGCATGGTTCAACCATGTGATAGACCCAATGTCTACCCTCTCCACTTGGTCCACTTATCTCCCATCTAACCATAGCATGTCTATTCTACTATATGTTGCATGGAGATGTGAATAGTACGTATGTTCTCTTTTCTTACTCTGTAGATATTACCAGGTATCCATGACACCCAGTATATTCATGAATTTTATAAAGCGCTTACTCACCCCTTTACTTCACACTGCGTTCCCCCCTGTCATGTCTTCCCTGGGATCCATAGTCACATTAAAATCCTCCCCTATATTCTGGCTCATCGTCTTATCAAGGTCATGCCTGAAATTATCCACCCTGACCAGTGCGGGTTTATTCCCGGGCGGTCTACCGCGGATAATGCGCGTCTTTTTCTAAACCTAATAGCGGTCGCGGAGGGTATACAAGGTCCCCTTGTTGGGCTCTCGGTAGACGCCGAGAAAGCTTTTGACCGTCTGGAGTGGGATTTCCTGTTTCAAGTGCTCCAATGGTTTGGGGTTGGGGAGACGTTTATAAGTATGGTTCGAGTGCTCTATACTTCCCCATCGGCACGGATCCTGATCAATGGCTCCCTCTCTGGCTCCTTTTCCCTGAATAGGGGCTCTCGTCAGGGATGCCCCTTGTCCCCCCTCCTCTTTAATTTGGCCCTAGAACCTTTAGCCATTCTTGTGCGACAGTTGCAGGAGGTGCGGGGTGTAGAGGAGGCTGGCTTGCAAATAAAGCTATCAGCCTATGCGGATGACCTTTTGTTATTTTTGCAACCTGCTTCTATAGGGGTGGTACTGGATATCATTGGGCAGTATTCGGGGCTGTCGGGGTATAAAATCAATTGGGATAAGTCCATCGCCTTTCCAATGAATTTAGAAACCTTCTCGTCGTCGGTATCGCAATATCCGTTCAGATGGGAGGCCAAAGCTATTAAATATCTTGGGGTCCGGTATGGGTTTTCACTGGAAGAAATGATAGACATCAATGTTAAAGCGGTGAAGGAAATGGTCCAGACTTTCACGGTGCAATGGTCTCCCTTGCATTTGTCCTGGTGGGGCAGATTGGATTCCATTAAAATGGTGTTCTCTCCCAAAATCAACTATATTTTGGAAATGCTCCCTTTAGAGTTCCCCGCCAGTTTCTTTAAGTCGCTTGAGCGTATTTTGTCAGATTTTCTGTGGCAGGGTAAGCCTCCCAGGATTGCGTTGCACAAATTGAAAGCGAGCAAACAGGAAGGGGGGGTACAATTCCCCGATTTCATGTGGTATCATGCGGCTCTTTTGATGAAGCATGGCTCTAAATGGCTTATTAACAGGGAGGAGGGTTGCAGGCCTGTCTGGGTGGATGTTGAGGAAAGATGGATAACGCCCATTCCGTTGAACTTATTAGTCGGGATGTCTTTGCCCGGGCATAAGAGGAACTTGAAGGTTCTGCAGGCCACGCAACAAGCTTTTCAGATGTTGAATTGTCGTTTGTCCCGTGGGGGCTGCGTCTCAGCCGAGTCCCCGATCTGGTTTAACCCCCATTTAAAAATTGGGCGTCGATGTTTCGCTTGGAAGGCTTGGCAAGATCATGGTATTTGGACAGTAGGGCAGCTAATTAGGGGGCTGGCTTGGAAACACTTTGAGGAGTTGCAGGTAGAGTATGGTATTCCGGATTCGTCATATTTTCAGTGGATACAGTTAAAACATTGCCTTTCGGGTATCTCTGGTGACCCCTCCCGTATCTCGGCTCAATGGGAGCTTCTGAAGGAGGTGGAGGTGTGTATCAGTGGAAAAGAATCATGTCCAAGTTTTATGCCCTTCTTAGAGACAACGCAGAGCGACCCCCTGTTCTTCCTGGGCGCCGGTGGGAGGATGAGCTTGCAATCCCCATTCCCAGAGAAACGTGGCACATTTTATGGGGTAGTGTAACCAGAGTTTCCAGGGCGGCTGCCCTGACGCAAACTCTTTACTTTCTCTTACATAGAGCGTATTTCACCCCTGATAGGGTTGTAAAGTGGGTGCCGGGGGCTCAAAATACATGTTGGTCCTGTAATATGGTTAAGGGTACCTTTAGACATGTGCTCTTTGAGTGTTCCTTTGTTCAGAGATACTGGCTTTCAGTTTGGGACAAGATTTGCAGAGTGTTGGGCATCCAGTCTCCTTTGAGGTGGGAAACAGTTATTCTTCGTTCCTGTGCGAGTGGGCTAGATTTAGAGAGGAAGAAGATTTCCTGGAGTGGAGGGGAAGGGTTTCCTTCCTTCCCTCTCTTGCCGGGGGGGCCCGACATAAAAAAGTTGTCAGTGTTTTCTACATTTCCAGAACTCAACGATGCATTTTCAATGACTCTTTTTGCTAGCGTGATTGTGAAGTAGTCATTTGATCTATTTTTGAGGTTTTCCTATATTGATTCTCATTGTAGAAACAGTACCAACAAATGGACTCCTTAGCAATTTATGAAACGTTGATATTTGACGATATTTAAAGACTGACATTTGATGAGCAGAATGATGCTGTTTTGGAGTTGATGAATACAATAATTAAGTAATTAAAGAGACTAGAAAATATTTTTTATTTAGCTACAATTGTTTTGGGACCATTTTTGCATATTTTTGTAGCGTTACTGGGTGGTCATTCACTGTTTTAGATTTTCAAATAATATCTGGAACATGTACTGCAGCATTTTAACAGACATGTCAGAGTATGTTATATTCATGAAAAATGGTGTAAAAACAAATAGCAAAGGAGTCCATATTCTGCTGGTGCATCAACCATATTATTTTAAGTGATGACTTAAATTAGCATGTATATGCAGTGCTAATTGCATAGGTACTTGCCAGGAATGCCTCCAACAGTTAGCACAGGTTGCCAGATCTTCTGCACTAATTGTTGGCACTAAAAACCAGGGGTGTGCATTTGTTTGAAACAACATGAGAAATATCAGTAACATTTCCTATGACATTTCATATGGTTTTTATTTCAAACATGACATTAAAAAAATCTGAAATTGGACTAACTGGGCAACCATAGGATACTTAGACATGGTTTCACAGAATTTCTGGCACATAACAAAAGTAAAGTCATTGCAGTACATCTCTACAGCAGGAGTCAATAGATTCACAAGGCAAACTATCTACTTAGCATTTTCTATAGAGCTTCAGACCAGGCAAGCTTTGGTTCAATCAGAAAACAGGAAAGAAGATCACCAGTAGTACAAGACACATTTAAGAGCAGGCTGGTTAGAGCCAGCCCCCATGGAGAGGAGATAGTTCCTCCTATAAGATGCCTGCCTTCTAACCCAAAGTTCACTCTGAGGCAAGTCTCTGTGACAAAAAAAGCCATTTAGGTTTTTTATTTGCCTGAAACCTCTAGTAGCCTTTCATTACTCTTTTTTTTCATTTTGACAGCAACCCCAGCTGCTTCTTTAATAAACAAAATTGCCCTGAAATGAAAATGTATAAAAACAAAATGGCAAAAAGTGAAATTTATTAAAACAAAATAAACCTGCATAAGACAGAGGACATAGAAAACTAAGCAAAAATGAAATTGTTTTCCTGTTCACCCCTACTAAATACAAGTTAAGATGCTTATACTTAGAAGAGTTTAGTAAAATGTCCCATAGTGCATATTTACATAGAAAACCATAAAGCTAGGAGAAAGGAATGTAACTATTTGCATTATATTTTTTGTCTCTTCCAACTTAGCATTTTTGCTATTATTGTCGCTGACCTTCAACTTTATTTAAGTATATCTTTTGGTTCACAATACAATTTCTGGCTTGGACTCTTGCAGTCTTCCAAGCAGCATGCATAGCCACTGTATGGGACATAGGGTTTGGCATGGGTTACATCTCTAGGTATTTATCTGAGTCAGTTACTCTTGGAGAAAATCATTTAGATTTAGCCTTCATTAATGACATATGCCCTGCAGATAGATTATTAGAAAAGAAAAGAACAATTTCACTTCCTTATAAACTGAAAAAAAAATGGTGTTGAAAGGGATCAAGACATCCTGTTGGGACAATAAAAAGTCCTGGATTTAATATATTTTCCTGCACTGATGAAAGGGATTAGGAAATTAAGCTGTTTACGGCAGTTTCCTGGACCATGCCATTCCATATCGATATAGCTTGCCCATCAAGTCAATCTGTGATTCTCTTGATTGCGACCTCTTAATTCTCTGCAATTGTGCCCTAAAAACACATTTGTTGATTGTCTAATCTGGTGACATCTGTCCCCTCTCCTCCACTTAAGTCCTTTAAGAAGCTGAATGTAACCTGTTGCTGATAATCCTTCCACATACTTTCTCCTTAATAGTCCAATTCATACTGTTTTAACTTCTTAATTTTATATCAACATTAGGTTTTCAAAATTAAGTCACTAATTTCAGTTTCAATATGAGATGTAGTGCAAATATATAATTAAAATATTAATATATAATCAATAATTATTAATTATTATTAATTATTAATATAATTGATAATATATATATATATTATATATATATAATATATTAATATATATTAATAAAATATTATTAATATATAATTAATACAATTAATAAAAATTATTAATATATAGTTAATAATTATAATTAAAAGCATTAAGCTGAGTGCACATTTGTGGAGAATGTTTTCAGAATGAAGTTGAAATTCACGTGAAATTAAGGTGGAGGATCAATTAAAATAGAAAAGTACAGAGAAGGGATGTTTTTGAGCATCAAAAAGACCTTCACAAATCTATATCCCAATTTAGAGGGTAATTATTAAAGTGCATTTCTTGAAATAATGCACCTTATCTACTACTGTTTATCATTTCTATAGCGCTATTAAGCATATGCAGACTGTATATTTAAGGGACACTCCCTGCCCAATAGAACATGCAATCTATTCAAGACTAACAGAACAGATAAGGAATTAAAACACACAGGGGTCTTAAACAAACAAATAAGAATTAATTGCCCCTTAACATGCATTAAAGGCAATAAAGTGCTTTATGTTACTTTATGTTACCTTTTTGTTAAAATGGTAAATAAAGGCATAAGGAAAAGGAGACCGCTATGGTTTTCGAAGGAAGTAGCTGAAAAAGTGAAGAAATCACAGAGAGAGGAAGACAGGCATCTGTATTTGGAAAAACTTAGAGAAGCTAGCAAAGTAGTCAAGAAGGCAAAGATTCAAAAGGAGGAGGAAATAGCCAATGCAATAAAATGGGGGGATAAGACATTTTTCAGATATATTAGTGAGAAGAGGAAGGGCAAAAGTGGTATTGTCAGACTCAAGGGTGCAGGGGGGGAATATGTAGAAGCTGATAAGGATAAAGCGGAATTGCTTAACAAATATTTTTGTTCTCTGTTCACAGATGAAGAACCAAGAGCAGGACCTCAGAAAACACCCACAAATAGGAACAGAAGCGAGGGACATCTTGAACAATTTTCAGAAGACTGTGTTCGTGAGAAACTAGCTCAACTTAAAGTAGACAAAGCGATGGGACCAGATGGGATACACCCTAGAATACTGAGGGAACTTGGGGACGTTCTAGCAGCTCCACTGACTGACCTTTTCAATGCCTCATTGGAGTCAGGAGTGGTGCCAAAGAACTGGAGAGAGACTCATGTGGTGCCTTTACACAAAAGTGGAAGTAAGGATGTGGTTGAAAACTACAGGCCGGTTAGTTTAACTTCGGTGGTGAGTAAATTATTGGAAACGCTGCTGAAAGAGAAAATAGTGAGGTTTCTGGAGTCCAGCGGATTACAGGATCCGAGGCAGCATGGATTCACCAGAGGCAGATCTTGTCAGACAAATCTGATTGATTTCTTTGACTGGGTGACCAGGGAGTTGGACCGAGGGAGAGCTCTAGATGTGGTGTATTTAGATTTCAGTAAAGCCTTTGACACTGTTCCTCACAGGCGACTTATAAAGTTACTGCTTGGGTTAGAAATTGGTTGGGTGGGAGGCGACAAAAAGTACAAGTAAATGGAGCTCACTCTGAGGAGAAGGATGTTACCAGTGGTGTGCCCCAGGGATCTGTCCTTGGTCCGATTCTTTTTAACATCTTTGTTAGTGATATAGCGGAAGGGCTGTCGGGTAAGGTTTGCCTCTTTGCGGATGATACCAAAATCTGCAATAGAGTAGACACCCAGGAAGGTGTAGATAACATGAGGAGGGATCTAGCTAAGCTTGAAGAATGGTCTAGAATTTGGCAGCTGGGATTTAATGTTAAAAAATGTAAGGTCATGCATTTGGGTTGCAGCAATTCAAGGGAGCAATACAGTATAGGAGGTGAAGTACTTTTAGGCGTGGTTGTGTCTGATGATCTTAAAGTAGCTAAACAGGTAGAAAAGGCGACGGCAAAAGCTAGAAGGATGCTTCGGTGCATACGGAGAGGAATGGCTAGCAGAAAAAAGGAGGTGATAATGCCTCTGTATAAGTCTTTGGTGCGACTTCATTTGGAATATAGTGTGCAATTCTGGAGACCGCACCTTCAAAAGGATGTGAACAGGATGGAATCGGTGCAGAGGGTGGCTACTAAAACGATTAGTGGGCTTCATTATAAAGCATATAAGGACAGACTTAAGGATCTTAATATGTACACCTTAGAGGAAAGGCGGGATAGAGGTGATATGATTGAGATGTTTAAATACCTCCGTGGCATAAATGTTCAGGGAGAGAGCCTCTTTCAATTGAAAGCAAGTTCTGCTACGAGGGGACATGGGATGAGGGTGAAGGGAGATAGATTCAGGAGTGATATGCGGAAATATTTCTTTATGGAAAGAGTAGTGGATCCATGGAATAGTCTCCCAGTGGAGGTGGTAGAGATGAGGACAGTAACTGAATTCAAAAAAGCATGGGACGAACACAGAGGATCTCTAAAGGTAAAAAGTGGACTGTTGTAGTTGTTGATATGGATGGACAGACTAGATAGGCCATGTGGTCTTTTTCTGTCATTATGTTTCTATGTTTCTACTATAACACATGCTAATTTACCCTAACCTGCATTGAGTAGTGCTGCTGAACATCCCAAACAGAGGGATTAACATGGTTAGCATTTTACTGCAGCATGAGCAATGATGGATCTATGAATTAAATACTCTAGATCAGCGGTTCTCAACCTGTGGGTCGCGACCTCCATGGGGGTCGCCTCAGGATTTACCAGGGGTCGCCTGACAAATCACGGGATATGTCGCCTCACTCCGCCTTCAAGTTAAAAAAAAATAAAAAAGTGCACAAGTTGCTGCCGCTGCCGAGTCTGCTTCTCGGCAGCAGCAAACTCACTGCCTCCCTTCTTCTGCAGCTGTGGCTCCCTGCCTCATAGAGAACCCCAGCTGTGCCTGTAAAATGTTGTGGAGCTTTCCCGTCTCTTGACGGGCTCCGTGCAGCATTGTCCCGCCGCCCAAGGAAGTAGTAAACAACTTCCTTGGAGGCGGGACAATGCTGCACAGAGCCCGTCGAGAGACAGAAAGGCTCCGCAATGGCTTCACAGGCACAGCCGCGGTTCCCTAAGAGACAGGGAACCGTGGCTGCAGAAGAACAGGGCAGTAGCAGGCAGACATAGGGAGAGGGAAAGAGGAGGCAGCGAACCTGCAACGGGGCTGACATGGGGGTGGGTGGGGGCTGCCATGGAGGGATGGATGCAGGGGGGCTGACATGGACAGAGGGGGCTGACATGGAGGAAGGGAGGAAGGAAGGGGGGCTGACATGGGTAGAGGGGGGCTGACGGATGGATGGATGGATGGATGGAGGGAGGGGGCTGACATGGAAGGAGGGAGGGGGGACTGACATGGAGGGAGGGGGCTGACATGGAGGGAGGGGGCTGACATGGATGGAGGGATGGAGGGAGGGAGGGGGCTGACCTGGACAGAGGGGAGCTGACATGGATTGAGTGAGGGGGCTGACATGGATGGAGGGGGGTTGACATGGAGGGAGGAAGGGGGCTAAAATGGAGGGAAGGAGGGAGGGAGGGAGGGGGCTGATGGACTGTTGGGGGGTAGGACTAGTAATGGACTGATGGGGGGTAGGACTAGTAATGGGCTGATTAGGGGGAACTAGTACTGGAAATTAGCTGATTAGGGGAGGCTAGGACTGGTAATGGGCTGATGGGGGGGTAGGACTGATAATGGACTGAGGGGGGCTAGCATTGGAAATGAGCTGATCGGGGATGCTAGGACTGGTAATGGGCTGATGGGGGGGTAGGATTGGTAATGGGCTGATTAGGGGAGCCTAGCACTGGTAATGGGGTTGAGGGGGGACTACCACTGGAAGTGAGCTGATTGGGGGGGGTTCAACTGGAAATGGGCTGATGGTGGGGAGGGGAGGATAGAGCTTCTGGCCCTGGAAGAAAACTGGGGGCTAGGGCTACAAATGGGCTGATGCAAGGGGATGGGAGAATGGGACTGGAAGGGAGTGGATGCTGAGGGGGGCTGCCATGGTATTTGGACTAGAAGGAGCTGGACAGTGGGTAAGGAGGGGGACTGGAAGGGAATGGACATCAGTGGCAGCCATGGAAATGCAAGTTGACATTGGAAGGTACCGGGAGGGAGGATTGGAAAGGGGATGATACTGGGAAGGGTTACGGGGACTGGAAATAGGCTGATGGAAAGAAGTGAAGAAAACAAAAGAAGAGATAAGAAATGGCATATGAACCATAGACAGCAGAAAGAGAGCTAAGAGAAGACAGGAAAGCAGAAGCCTCAGATCAGGACCAGCATGATCAGAGAATAAATTGGTCAGACAACAAAGGTAGAAAAATAATTTTATTTCATATTAGTGATTGGACTTTGTGCTAGCTTTATATTTTACACAGTACTGGGGAACTGCATCTCTTATATATCTGATGTTGCACTGCAGGTGGACTCTGGCTTCTTGGGGTTTCAGTTTAAATTTTGTCTACATATTTTTATTTTTACTTTAGATTATGGTTACTTATTCTGTACTTGGTGAGGGTCGATGTTGTGAGTGTGTGACTGAGGCCAGGTGTTCTGATAACATGGAGTATGTACATAAGAGGGAGGGGGGACTATATCAGCGGTTCTCAACCTGTGGGTCGCCTGACAAATCCCAGGATATGCCACCTCACTCCGCCTTCAAAAAAAAAAAAAAAAATTTAAAGCGCACATTGCGTCCGCTGCTGAGTCCACTAACATTTTTGCCCTTCGTCAGTCTTTTTGAATAAAACATACTAAAACCGTTGACTACAAAATCATAATTTCAAAATCAAATATTGTTACTTGTTATTGTGATTAATTTTTGTGGTTTAAATAAGTAAATTTTATAAATAAAAACATATTGCAAAGGCCTATAATATATTAATAATTCAACAAATGATTACAGCGACAATGCGTTAACGGTAAAGGAAGAGAGACGCATTTGATTTTATCATTGGGAGTCATCACAAGTTGACCAATGGTAAAAGAGGTCATGGTACAAAAAAAGTTGAGAACCACTGCTCTAGAGCCTCAAGGATTGAATGGAAGATCTTGTTTTGAATTTCAGATGAGTATAGAGGCTGTATTAGCTCCAGCTCCATTCATATTTGATTGGTTCAGGAAACAGCGTGTATTGACGTTAATGACATCAGGCATTGAGGTTTGACTGTTTGACCCCTGCGGGATTTTAAACATGAGGGGTCTGTCAGTGGCCTAAGCCAGGATCAGATTTTGATAATTAAAGCAGTCCCTGATGAAGTGACATTCGCGAAACAAGGACTTCGTAGGACATACTGCTACTTACAGAAAAGGAATCCCCGAAGAATAACTTCAAGATAAGTTATTGTGTACCATTAGTATACTATTTGGTAGATACTATATCTGGCTTTTTTACTTCTTCTTCTTTCTAGGTGTGTGGGTGTTAAGCTGTTTTTCTGGTGCTGTGTTGCATTGGTACAGCTATATTTGGTATCAAGCTGCAAAGAAGGTGAATGTGCGCCTGAAATGGGTAATTTTTGAACTAATGTGGAAGTGTATGTATTAATATAGGAATAAAATTTTCATTAATTTGGTTAGAAATTTTGAAGAAATTTGCAGTAATTGAGGTAGAGAGGAGTTTTTTAGACCTATGATGTTGTCACCCAGTTTGTTTCCCTACAGGTGGTGAATTACTGCCGTATAGTGGAACAGCGATTTTTATTGAGGTCTTTTCTCCTCTGTTTTTGAAATTCTGTTTCTGATTCTTTGCTGGTTCCCGAAGAAGAATAGGGTTGTGGTATAGCGAGTTGAGTTGTGGTTTTGGTATATGTAAGCCATAGCACGACTGCTAACCATCAAAATCGGATCTAATATGTTTAATATAATGAAGATATCCCAATTTACAACTAGGAGCTAGAGGATTCGACTAGCAGCTAATATAGAAATTTAGAGAGTAATTGCAAGCACCTATTTAAGCCTGTTTTATAAAGACACATAGGTGCCTATCTGTATTTCTAAATTACTAGCATAAGTAGCAGGGATCGCACCTCACAAACAGGCATGGACCTTTATATCGACCCTATAGCAGATGTAAATGAACGCATCTAAAGTATGCAAGCATGTGCATAAATTAAGGAATTTTATAAGCACCATACGTACTTGCAAACTCTGTCTGTGCTCCACTCAGACTGCACCCCTTGGTACACCTATCAGCATGGTGCACATGTTCATGTCAATGTGCGTACTTTTGCACTGGTCCATATCTCATAAGAGGCCATTAATGCATGTAACGCATGTATGTGGCTTTGTAAGATTACCCCCTAACATACAGGTTACAATCGAAAGTACAGCATTGTCTTAAAAAGTGCTGTGAGCTAACAAAACATGACTTACAATCCCTGAGTCCCTGAAGCAAAACTGATTAACAGTGCCGAACGGTAATAGGTTCCAATTGACTTTCTTCTTCCTTCTCTGTAGCCTCCACTCTGATAGTCGAGTAGTTATAGATAACACCTTTGCCACATACTGTGGTCTGGGTATCATTTCAAAACTGACGATATAATCATTAGAACCCAGATGTTCAGCATCTTTATTCTCATATTTCATACTGTGCTTGTTTCCTAGGCCTAAGTCAGAAATAGTCCTAGATCATGTTGGTTGCTCAATAAACTGTGTAAGGAAACGGATGTGTACTAGTTTCAAAATTATTGTAATGGATCAACATTTAGGTTTATAGCTGCATTAGTTTAGAAAATAGACCCTGTGGCAATGGAACTGGCAAGGGAAGAGAGGTGACAGCTGAGATCCTCCCCCCAATTTAGGATGTTAGATACTGCATATGGGAAAGCGAGGCATTTGTTTGCTAAGTTTAGGCCCATTAAAGGTTTGTTCAGAGAAACCAAGGGGCTTGTTTACAAAGCCACGGTAGCGGTTTCCGTTCACAGAGATAGTGTCACAGAGATAGTAATCCACAGCATTGTTTAATTCCTGTGAAATGCCATTGTGATAGCAAAGCAAAAGTCAGTTCAATCTACCTAGTTTAGTGTTTCTAGAGTGATTAGGTAATGGGACTAGGTAAGAAGGAAACTTATTTGACCTATAATAATCAAATGAGCCAACTATTTTTATAAATTTGAAAAAGAAGCTATACTAAAAAAAAAAAGTAGCCTTTTTTTACTCTTCTAAAATCCCTTATAAGCTTAATTCTTCTAACCTTGGTATACTCTAAGTCGAAAGACAGGCACTCACACTCACAGACAAACACACAACAGCAACAGGAGCAAGGTGAAGAACACTTAATCCTTCGATGTCGTAAAACCAGCTTTATTGAAATACCCCTACACTGGCAGTGTTTCGGCAATACTGCCTTGCTCAGGGGGTAAAACATTGACAGAATAAACTGTATTGAATACAGAAGAGCCCTGATATGTCTTGGGAGGTGCTAAAGTCTAAAGATACAGTTGATTCTGTTCTTATACTGGTTTTGAATAGGGATCTTTTTTGGCCGACTACTTTTCCTTGTTTTCTCCATCCTGGGACATATATGGTCCCCTGGTCGGCTCAGTATCAAGTGTTGTTGCATGGGCTCCTCTCCACCCTGCTCTTATGAATTCTGTATACTATATATCATTTCTTCTCTCCATATATATTTCATTTTGGAACCTAGATCTATAGCTAGTACCAATGAAAATGTTCTCATACATCTTTGACCTTATTAGCTCCTATCAATTGGATACTATTTAATTATTTAATTACATATTTATTATTTTTTTACTCGCTATCTGTTTTTCTACTTATAAATCACAAAATCTCCTGATTCCCATTTTAGTTAGTATCCTCCTGATGTGTCTCTTTGTATTTATTCAAGGGCTCATTCTGTTCTGGATGTAGATCCCCTCTCTACATCCGGTCTGAGCCGGATATACAGAGAGGATCGCGATTCTGATCCCGCGGGGCACATCTAGCCCCACGGGATCAGAATTGTGATCATTCATGTACGTGCAGGCCGGGACTGCGATTCCATCTGGCCTGCACATACATGACCTGCCCGACTAACTCAGTCAGGGCTTTTAAATGGAGCCACGGCGCCATGGCGTCCGGTTGCTATGGCAGCACAGCTCCATTTAAAAGCCACAATGCTGGCTGCCAGACAAAAGTGCTTATTCCCCCAGCTCGACCCCTGATCTGGCCTCCTAAAGCCAGAGTTGGGCTGTGGGGAATGTCCTCCGACCCCCCTGCCCCATCCGTGCTCCAGCATCAATTAAAAAACACGTCCAGGGAAGTTATTCCACCTCGGAAGTGGAATAACTTCTCCGCACATGTCACCGGCCCTAGACGTACAGGGCCAACAATAGAATCGGCCTTGTATGTCCAGGGCCGGCGACCACCCACCGCCTGCCCAGATTCTGCCCCAGAGCCACCCCTTCCCCCCATCCCTGTCTAATTTTCCCACACAACCGGCGGAGAGGTTAGATGCGGTAGAGGAAGGCACAAATAGTAGGGATGGCAATGCCCTTTAACCTTTCCCAGCATTTGCGGCTTCACACAAACAGCCGCCAGCGTGAGGGAAAAGGATCTTCATGCTGGCGGTTGTACAGAGGGAGCCAGGGCCTCGCGCAGGCTTCCCCGGCTCCCTCTGAAGCCCCTCAGACAGCCGCAGGGCTGGTCGGGGGGGGGGGAGGCAAAGGACTGGATGGGCTGTGATGGGGGGGAACTTGGACTGGAAATGGGCTGTGATTGAGGGGGGGGACCTGGACTGGAAATGGGCTATGGTGGGGTGAGGGGGGGAACTTGGACTGGAAATGGGCTGTGAAGGGGGGCTAGGACTGCAAATGGGCTGTGATGGTAGGGGGGGCCTAGGACTGGAAATAGGCTGTGATGGTGGGGGGGGGGGCTAGGACTGGAAAGAGGCTGTGATGGGGGGACTTAGACTGGAAATGGGCTGTGATTGGGGGGGGGGCTAGGACTGAAAATGGGTTGTGATGAGAGGGCTAGCACTGGAAATGGGCTGATGAGGGCTGGAATAGGACTGGAAGTGGGCTGACGAGGGGGCTAGGATGGGAAATTGGCTGATGGGGAGCTTGAAGTGGAAATTGGCTGATGGGGACTGGAATAGGACTGGAAATGGGCTGATGGGGGCTGGAATAGGACTGGAAGTGGGCTGACGAGGAGGCTAGGATTGGAAATTGGCTGATGGGGGAGCTTGGAGTGGAAATTGGCTGATGGGGGGCTGGAATGGAACTGGAAAAGAGCATATGTGGGGCTAAGACTGGAAATGGGCTGATGAGGAGCTGGAATAGGACTAGAAATGGGCTGATGGGGGGAGCTTGGACTGCAAATGGGTGATGTGCTAGAATAGCACTGGAAAAGGGCTGATGTGGGGGCATGGGAGAATGGGACTAGAAGGGAGCGGATGCTGGGTGGGTCTAGAACTATAAGGGAGCTGATTTTGGGGGAGGACTAGAAGGGATGGGGATGGGGAATGAGAATGGAGAGGGGGAAATATATTTTGTGTGGAAGAAAAGTCTACGATGGGCCGGGTATTAGGAAAGTAAGTGGGGATTGAGAATGGAAGGTGAAATTTGAGTGGATGATAAAGGAATAAAAAAAGAAATGGGGGAAAGAGCAAAAGGGAAACGATCAGTATGTTAAAGCATATATAGAGAGAGAATGGAAAACATCTAAAAGAGAAGAAAGGACAAGTGGACAGCTCGCAGAAGACATGAGGAAACCAGAAGAAAGGGACTGGAGCAATTGCAACTGAAAAATAAAATGCCCAAACAGAAGGTAGAAAAAATACTTTTTATTTTGAATTTATTAACTGGAATATGTCTGGTCTGGGAAGTGTGTATTGCTAACATCTTGCGTTTTTGTTTAGTGCAAGAGGAAATTACTTTATAATTTTATTTCTCCAGTGTTGTACATTTCATGTTTGGTTTTTGGGGTTCCCAGTTTAATTATTATCTTCCTATTTCTAAATTGTAATCCCTTGTTCTTTGTGTGGTGATGGCCTATGTTCTGTGTAACCGAGCTGAGATATTCTGTTCATGTAGTTTCTGTTTGACAGTCCCACTTGTTCTCTTTCCCCCAGTGAGATGTATTGGTATTCTCTGAGATGTATTGGTTTAATATTTGCAGTGTTGCCTTTTAATAGGTAGGGTTTGGTGCTTTGTGAGTCCTCGTAGTGCTGTTATGATAGGGTGGATTTGCTATGGATTCTAAATGGTCAGTGTTTATAGTACTTCCTAATGGGCCTGGCGGTTGTCACTACACTATAGTAATGTAGAAATCTGTTAGTCTTTCTTTTTCCAGGCACTCATTAAGAGGCATGTTTACTAAAAGTACATGTTAATATTATGCAAATGTTTATGCAAATGAGACTATTTATGCAAATGAGGCCCTGCAATTAATCTCCGCACATGGCCCCACACCCCCCCTTGGGCCGCCCCTGCTTGCACTATATCATGCCAACACTCGATGATGTTTTATACAACTGCCCAAAGCTCACTTGTTTATACTTGTTGATGCCCATGATGCATTTCTGCAGTTGAAATTAGATGAGACAAGCAGTCTCAGGACCTCATTCTGGACCCCCTGGGGATCAAAAACTTTGTGAACTATTGTTCTACTTGCAAGGAATATGCCTGTCAGCCGCAGAAGGAAACAATGTCACATGGCACACCAGTGTAACCTTGGCAGATTGTCAACATGGACTTATTAACTTCTCTGAGAAAGAAGTTCCATTAGTGAATCACTATTCAGACTTCTGGGAATTGCACTGCTCCCAGACATGTCTACTGAAGCCACAAACAAGTGTTGCAAAGTACAGTTTACATGCTGTGGTCAATCTGAGCAAGTCATGACAGATAGGTTTACCAGTTTTTTTGCAGGCCAATCTGGGACACTTGTTTTTCAAAGCGGGGGTGAGAGAGAGGAAGGGACACCTTAGTTCCAGGTTTGAGCAACAAAATGTGGAGGAGTGGAGTCATTACCCTGCCTCCCCCCATTTCATCCCATGGTAGCAACAATATCACTTCCAAACAGAAAAATCGACAGAAAAATAGAAACAATGATTCATTTCTCCCATACTGTGCAAAATAAAAAGGTAAGGGATATAAATTCTAAAAACGGACATATTCCAATCACTAAATTGAAAATATTTTTTCTACCCCCTTTGTCCTCATTGCTGGAATCAGGGACAGGAGACTACCAAACAGGTAGGAACTGGGGACACAGCTCTAAAATCGGGAACAATCGCTGAAAATCGGGGGGCATCGAGTAACCTTAATCAAGGATAATGGCCCTCAATTTACTTGCATACTATTTAAGATTTCTGCTGAGTGGGGGTTTGAAAACTTCCCAGCCTCAATCTGGCTAACATTAGATGCAGCTAATGGCAAAGCTGAATCTGCTACAAAAATAGTAAAGACCCTGTGCAAGAAAGCATAAAAGGATGGTGAAGACTCATGGAAATCTATATACATTATATTAAATCACACCAACAGAGGGCATGGATAGCAGACCAGAGCAACACCTGATATCATGGATTCTGAAGACATCTTATGAATAGTAATCGAGCTACTTCAGCCCAGTGTGGTACAAGGTGTATCAGAAAAACTCTGACATAAGAAGACATGATACATCTGCAAGAAATTTGCCTGAGCTGAATATTGGGGGACTCAGTCTATCCAAAACTATTACTAGAAGATCGTTCGAATCGCTGGAGGTTGCGTTCTTTACAGAAAGTTTCATCACACTCATGTCTAGTGGACATTGAAGGAACTCCCTATTGTGCAATTGTATGGACCTGCAAGTTGCTGAGCAGCCAGCTTCACAAGGACAGCACATGCACTGCTTTACTGAAGCAAGATGTTAACTTATACTGATGCCATCTAGTGGCTCATTCTTATATTTCACCATTTTCCTACTGCCTTGCTGTTGTCACCTTTGACCTTCTGATATATAATGCAACATGGTTCCTGTGTTCCAGCTGTGCTTAGTGGGCCTTTTTTTCTATCTCTGAAACAACCCTATAGCTTTAATGATGTGAGAAAGTATATTTTACCATGCTAGGAGAAAACATATTATGAGACTGATGTTCAAAGAATTTGTCTATGTAGCTTTAGAAGTTACCCAGAAAAATCTTGGGGTTTTAATTCCCCACTTAATGGATACATTTTGTTCAGCCAAGTTGTTGGCCACACAAATCTTTGTCAGTTGAGAAGAGGCAGAGCTGAGGAAATTACCAAGGTGTGGCAAAACATTGTCTGTTCGGCTGAAATATTCAGCAGTAACCAGATAAAATCCAGATAAGTCATACCACCATCTTGGCAGGACTAACGTTATCCAGATAACTTTAATAGAAACATAGAAACATGAGGGCAGAAAAAGATCATATGGCCTACAGTTTGCTCTTCCATACCAACTACTATAATCCCTTTTTTCCTTTAGAGATCTTCGGTGTTGGCCCCATGCTTTCTTGAATTCAGATGTCCTGGTCTCAACCACCTCCACTGGGAGACTGTTCCACACATCTACCACTCTTTCCATAAAGAAATATTTCTGCATTTACTTCTGAGTCTATCCCCTTTCGCCTTCATCCTATGCCCCCTCCTGCAAAGCTTTCTTTCAATTGAAAGAGACTCTCCTCCTGTGCATTTATGCCATGGAGGTTTTTAAATGTCCCTGTCACATCTTTTCTCTCCCACCTTTCCTCCAAAGTATATATATTGTGATCTTAAAGTCTGTCTGAATATGCCTTATGATGAAGTTCAGTGGCTAGTTTGGTAGCCACTCTCTGCACAGACTCCATCTTATTTATATCCTTTTGAAGATGTGGTCTCCAGAATTGCACACAATACTCCAAATGATGTCTCACCAAAGACTTATACAGAGGCACTATAAACTCCTTCTTACTGGCCACTCCTCTCCCTATGTACCCGTGTCCTTCTGGCTTTCGCCATTGCCTTTCTACCTGTTTAGCCACCTTAAAATCATCTCTGTTTAGCCACTTTAAATCATCTCCGTTTTCGGTTCCATTATAAATTCCTTATTCTAACGCATAAAGCCATCTATACTTCCACCCCTCTGTACCTATCGAACCTCATTGCTCTTCATACACCCTATCGTCAGCTTCATACTCTACATGCCAATTGTCTGTCTCTGCCTTCTCTATCTCAAGCTCATCTGGAACAAACTCGTCACTCCGCATTCTTTTTTCTCAGCCCCATGCTTTGGAATGCCCTACCACCCGCCCTCCGTCTAGAACCCTCTTATTTGAAGTTCAAGGAATTGCTGAAAACTCATTTATTTCGACAAGCCTTTGACCTGCCTCCCGATATACCTCCCTGAGTTTTGTCAGTTGTGTTTAGTTTGTCTCTTATACTATTCTTTTCCCTCTTTCCTATTTTATTATGGCATTCCTTTTCTTGTTTGGCAGCATAGTTATTGTTTTTTATTTATTGTAAACCGCTTTTATGCCTAGGCCAAATCGGTATATAAAGTTTGAAATAAAGATAACGATAAAGATCATAAACAATCATGCCAAGTCACGGTCTTTTTTTATAGATAGTACTTCACCACCTATAGAGCCCGATCCCAGAAGGGGCAAGTCTGGTCCATCTAGACGGCCCTGAACAGGGTGGGCCCATGAGCACCTGATTCTGCACTGCGGGAGCAAGATGTTCTTGCGGATGCAGAATCAGGCACGGAGACGGATCAGCGTGCCCCTGCATGCCTGCGGGAGACGTCCCCTCTCCCTGGCAACCAGCCACAGCGCTTACCTTTTTCCCCACTGCCCGACCCTCAGCGGGGCAGTTGGGGTCTGGATCGGGCAGCAGGGGCCTACCAGCAGGCGCCCCCTGCCATAAGTGAGATTTCCAGGCCAGATCATCGACCTTGCCGACACTTACTCCACCTCTGTGGTGGAATAAGTAACACATCTGTCCACCACCGGCAGGGCATACAGGGCCATGACCTGAATTGGCCTGCCTCCACTCCACCCACAACCCACACCCCTCCGGCTCTCCCCGTACTGCAGTTCTGGGTGTGCAGAGAGGGTATGTGGCTGAATACAGCTGGGACGGACAGCAGGGCTGCACATCCCACCGGGATCTACAGCCCCACTATTTACCTCACTGAATTGGGCCCGTACTGTACCGCTCCTTTGGATTTTTGCAGCCCAAATGCATGACCCTGCTTTTTTAATGCTAAACCTCAGCTGACACATTCTCGACCATTCTTCAAGCTTAGCTAGGAGTACCTTTCTGGGTGTCTAATCTATTGCAGATTTTGGTATCATCTACAAAGAAGCAAACCTTACCCAACAACCCTTCTGCAATATCACTAATAAAAATGTTAAAAAGTATTGGATCAAGGACAGATCCCTGCGGCACACCACTGGTTACATCCTTCTCCTCAGAGCAAGCTCCATTTACTTGTACCTTTTTTCACTTCCCACTCAACCAATTTCTAATCCAGTCGGTCCCTTTAAGGTCTATTCCTAGGATGCTCAATTTATTAAGTCGTTTGTGCGTAACAGTGTTAAAGGCTTTACAGAAATCTAAGTAGACCACATCTAGGGCTCTCCCATAGTCCAACTCTCTGGTTGCCCAGTCAAAAAAATTAGATTTGTCTGACAAAGCCTGCCACTAATAAAATCATGATGCACTGGATCCTACAATCCATTAAACTCCAGAAACCTCAGCTGAAACCTGAAGAAAGTCACAGTATGGTTTCAGCCACAAAGACATAGCATGACCCAGAAAAGTGCAAAGTTTATCATACTAGCTGCGGAAGCCAAAGAAAACATATCTGAAAAATGTCTCGTCCCCTCCTTTTACTTCATTGGCTATTTTTTCTTCTATTTGTATCTTTGCTTTCCTGATTACTTTTCCAGCTTCTTTAAGTTTTCACTTGTTTTCCACTTTCTGTGTATTTTATGAAGGTCACCTTCTTTTTCTTCACCTTTTCAGCTACTTCTTTCAAGAACCATAGTGACCTCCTTTTCCTTTTACATTTATTTACTTTGCGGTAGATTCCTGTTTGTGTTTAATTGGAATGGACGTCTGGTTCGGACATCCATCCCCACTAAATGCTAGGCTGCTGCTGCAGCTGACAGAGCTCCCTGCACGTACAGGCAAGATGTGCAGGGAGCTCTATTCATAGGTGGGAAAGGGCAGGCTGCAGGTGTAGCAAGGGTGGGCAGTGGACGGGAACCTGACCCTGGACATACAGGGCCAATTCCGGCGTCAGCCCTGTACATCCGGTTTCAGCCATTTGCACAAGGGACTTGTAGAATAAGTCCCCCTGGATGGCGAAACTGTCAGCACCCAAGGCCAGTAAGTGGGCTGCAGGGGTGTCCCCACAGCCTGACCCTACCCATGGTAGGCCCAATTGGGGGTCAAGCAGTGGGGAATGAAGAATGTCAGGGTCTGCCGGGGATCACGACTCCTGCATGGAGCTGCAATGCCATGGGAACATGGCACCATGGCTCAATGCAAGAGCCTGACTGTGCTAGTGGGGTAAGTGTTGGGACTCTGGGGTGCCTGAATCTGGGCATGTCCTGGATGTCCTGGCCTTATGTCATGATTCTGCTCCTGTGGGGCTGTCTAGCCCCCGTGGGAGCAGAATCGGGTGCATCTCCGGGCCGTCTGGATACTCGGACAGCCCAGGGATACATATCACTGATTTGGTCTCCACACTAACAAAAAAAAGTTTGTTACCCTTAAAATATCCATTTTCAACTTTGCTGATTGCTTTTCTACATCCCCAGCAGTTCCCATCCCACTAACAGCTCTTTGAGGTATTGTCCCTTCACGACAAGATTAATTTTGTTAGTCCTAATATTGAACCACAACATCTGGTGATCACTGGATGTGAGATGATCTCTCATTATAACATCAGAAACACTTTCCTCATTGGTAAGCACCAGGTCCAGTATGGCCCCTTCACTTGTGGGTTCTGTTACCAGTTGCTGGAATAATTTTCCCTGTAGAGAATCCAGGATCTTCTTATTTCTAGATGACATCACATCAGGAATGTGCCAATCAACATATGGCATATTGAAATCACTTCTTCTTTTATGACAATACTGCAAATGTCTTCAATTAAACGTCTTACATTTTTTCTGCCTTTGAAGGAGATCTATATATCACACCAATGCAAATGGATTCCCCATTCCTTCTTTCTAGTTTATCCCACAATGTCTCCTCCTTCCCTTGTAAGCCCTGTGAGTCAGTAGCCTTTTGCTGATTTTTTACCTATAGTGACACTCCTCCTCCCCTTCTTCCTACTCTGACCTTCAATGAATTAAGCATAGCTTGGTATAATTACATCCCAGTCATGGTTGTCCATGAACCATGTCTCTGTTGTTGTTGTTAAGTGCCATTGATTCAGTTTTGACTCATGGCGACCTTCTGGATAGTTGTCCTAAATTATGTTCGGTCTTCAGTCACACAGCTCATTGTTGACAGACTGGCACCCATAGCTGCTGTTATCATATTGATCCATCTCATTGCTGGCCTTCCTCTTTTGCATTGACCTTCTACCTTGCCAAGCATGATGTCTTTTTCTAATGCTCTCTTCACATGATGTGTCCAAAGTATGAAAGTCAAAGTCTTGTCATCTGAGCTTATAAAGAAAGCTTAGGTTTGATTACCTCTAGTACTGACTGGTTTGTTCTTCAGGAAGTTCATAGTATACACAGCATTCATCGCCAACACCATAATTCAAAGGCATCAATTTTCTTCTTGTCTATCTCTTTCACTGTCCAACTTTTGCATCTATATGATGTTATTGAAAATGCCATGGCTTGAACAAGTTGAATCTTTGTATGGAGAGAGATATCTCTGCTCTTGAGAATCCTGTCTAGGTCCTTCATAGCCATTCTGCCAAGAGTAATGCGTTGTCAGATTTCTTGATTGCTTGTTGCTTCTTTATTGATAATTGATCCAAGTAAGTTAAAGTTGTCCGCTATTTCAATTTCTTCTCCATCAATGATGAACTTATTGATTATGCCAGTTGTCATGATCTTTGTCTTCTTTACATTAAGGTGCAGGCCCATTTTAAGACTATGTTCATTGATCTTGAGAAGCAAATGTTTCAGATCGTCTTCACTTTCAGCCAGTAATGTGGTACCATCAGCATAGCGAAGGTTGTTGATGAGTCTTCCACCAGAGTTATCCAGAGAGGTCTTGCTCAATAGCCAGTCTACTTAGGGTTATCCACTTTACTATCAACAAATGTACAAAGTGGAGTGCAAAATTAATAACAATATTAAATCAGTCAATTATAGTTAATCAATTTCCTCTATAACTACATCTTAAGAGCATTACAAAATTAAAGATAGTCCACAAGATCCCTAATTTCAGAAGATAGATCATTCCATAATTTTGGTACTACACCAGAGATACTTCTATCTCTAAACTTCTTCTGTCAAAAAGAGAAGTCAAAGGGCAAAGTCAATGTACAGTGAATTGTGGAATGCAAAGACCTCACTGAGGAACAAAGTATCAATCTATTTGATAGATAAGTCGGCCTATCTTATCAATAGCTTTAAAAGGCAAACCTTGAACAAAAATAGTACTTTTATTGGTAACCACTGAAGTTTTAACAATAAAGGGATAACTCTCTCCCTATAACTGCTATAGGTAATCAACCTAGCAGAACTAATTTGGATCCATTGCAATTTATGTAATAACTGTTTAGACATTCCCAAAAGCAGAGTTACAGTAGTCCAGATGACTCAGGACTATTGATTGAACCACCATCTGATCTCAATTGCCTAACCAACTTCAATTTATACCATGTCTTATTTTGTACAAGTTGTGCATACGATTCAAGAGTCAAATTAGAATCTATAATAACTTCCAAACTATGTACCTCAGAAGATAAACTGTATCAACTTTCTGTCCCAGCAATTGAACAAATTTAGCATCATCTGGAATCTTAGCCTTCCCCACCCATAGAATTTTAGTTTCCCTAAATTCAGCTTTAATTTATTTTCATGTAACCAATCACTCAGAGCACATAAACCATATCTCAATTGATCCAACAGATCTTGAAATGGTTCTTCATTGGTATAAAGAACTGAACATCATCAGCATATATACAGTATATGGGGAAACCCCCAATATATATTCCTAAATAAGATGTTAGTTAATAAAACAAATTTGAAGATAGGCATTTTTCCAATTCATTCCATTAACAACCCACTGTTTCATGTTTACCAGGAAAACATTATTGCATGATTCTTCATCTGGTACTAAAAATGATTGGTAGGAAAATATCTGGTTGGCCACAGACTGAAAACTGTGTGTAGCAATGAAGAAAATAAATGTTAAAAAATGAATCCTTATAGAATTACACACCGGCTTCAAAATTCCATGGGTTCCTAGACTGCAATCGGTGTCCTCATTTTTAGAAAAGTAACTCTGACCCACATTTCCCTATTTCCAAATTGTGCTACCAGAGAAAAAACTACCTTCTTGTATTTGAAAAGGCTATTTTGACTTATTATTATTAGTATTATATTCTAATAAGGTAACATATGAGTAAAAAACAAATATTTCTGTGAAATAGCATTTTAGAAGGGACGTCAAGGATCTGGAGAGAACGTCCAAAATCCAGGGGAATAGCAGCAGTGAAGGGAGAAACACGTGAGTGCCTTCTGAAATCGCTCCATCTCCACCCTGAAAAATGAATGTCCCAGTAATTGGTTCTGGATACGGGCTCCACAGAGATAGCTAGGCCAGGTATGTGTACGGGTGCAGGCTATTTCACAAATGTGGACGTCCCCAAATGCACGCCCGCAGAACCAGGTACTTGGACATCCCAGTCGGGGTGGTTCAGATGGGGGGCATCTATGTTAAGAGAATAGCAGATCTCGGCCTGTCATTTCAGGTACTCAGACATGGACTATGTATTTACGTGCAGGTTTCGTCGGCTTGGCGAAGAAAATGCATTTTGCTCTTCCTCCTGGAAGTGTTCAGCCATGAAACAAGCACTTTTTGCACCTTATTTGTGGTGCAGAGCCCACAACAACCAGGGCCAGAAGTGTTTGTGCCAATCTGAAAATCACAGTGCAACGTGCATTAGCCTTGCTCTGCTCAGGGCACGCCTCCACTACACCCCCTGTACTACATGGACATTCTCACGTTGGGAACGTCTATATATCTGGCTTTAAAAGAGCTCCAGGGACCCCCTTTTGGTTTTTCAAATATTAAGGAAGAACCAGGATCAATCAGATTCTCTTTAGTAATCACTTTCTGAGAAGGAAAGGGTTTTGAAAAGAAAAGCAATGATTAGACATATAGCAATACTCTCTGCTATTGTAATAACCTGACAAGAAATATTTAAAAATGCTAAAAGAGAATTAAGAAAGATAGCTAGACAGTTCTTGTTTGAGTGGCTAGCATTCCTATTGACAGTTAAGAAAATGTGAAAAACACATACCATGGTTTTTAATGGGGAGAGAGTTCAGCAGGTAGTCTAACATGCTGAGACATAAATCAAAGCTGACTCCTACAAAGGAGAGTACAAAGCTGACAAAAATCAAAACAGTCCTGCATTAGGCTTAATGTTAAAACTGTCACTGCCGGTTGGCTAGATGATCTTCAAAGACAACAGGCTTCCAAACAAAGAAAAAAGGAATATTTAAACCCTCTAAGCAGAGAAGTAATGATTGGGGTTGACTGCTACAAACTGCTCAACAGCAAAGAGAAGCATTTGGGTTGTTAGCTAAGGACAATTGTGGGTGTGGATTGATGTCGTTGCCACTGATTCTCGTCCAGTGCATGCAAAACCCCATAATGGGCCATGGCAGCCGTAGCAATAAGTCACACTATGGAACATTATGACTGAAGAAGAGCAAAAGGCAGGACAACAAACCCCTTTAAAACAAGTACTCACTGCTGTTATATTGGAAGACCTGTAATTAGCTAAAAGAACACTAATAGAGTACTTAGTAGTAATGCTAATTTTATAAGCCAATTAAATGTTTAAAATGTCTGATTTTGGGAAGACTGACAACCCTTCCACGGGTAATGACTTTGCAGTGGAAGGCAAGTTCCACATGTGAAAATTGCCCAGTCTTAGTCTTGTTAACATTAGATGCATTCTTCTATAGTGTGCATGCCTTTACAGTAGTTGGACTGTGCTCCTGGAGTCCTGGTGGTAAAGAAAATAATGCACAAAGGATGGAACAGTGGCCTAATATTTAGAGAGATCATTAGGGAAGCCGGAGTTCAAAAGCTGCTGATGCTCCTTGTGATCATGGGCAAGTCACTTCACCTGGTATTGCCTCTGGTGCAAACGTAGGACTAAGGGGCCTAGTTATAAAAGTGTGCTAATATTACTGTGCATTAATTCACTGTAACATATGTTATTTTAGCACAGATCCCATGTTATTCTATGAGAGATAGTTAATAATAATGAATTAACACATGTTAACATTCACACACTTTAGCAATCAGCCCTCTAACAGCCCAATTCTGTCCCGGACGTAGAACCCTCTGTACATCCGATCTGAACTGGATGTACAGAGAGCGTCGTGATTCTGATCCCATGGGATCAGAATCGCAATCAGGCCTGTACATGCAGGCTGGGACTGTGATTCAGCCTGGCCTGCATGTACAGGTACTGCCTGGCTAACTCAGTCAGGGCTTTTAAATGGAGCCATGGCATCCGGTTGCCATGGCACTGCAGCTCCATTTAAAAGCCGCGATCCAGCCGCTGGAACAGTTTATTCCCTGCAGCCCGACCCTCGATTTGGCCTCTCAGGGCCAGGTCAGGCTGCGGGGAATGCTCTCTGCCCCCTGCCGCCCTTTCCCAGCCCCGGGCCTGCCAATCCCCAATGTCCAGGGAGGTTATTCCACCTTGGAGGTCTAATAACTTCCCCATTCAAGTCGCCGGCCTCGGACATACAGGGTTGACATTAGAATCGGCTCTGTATGTCCGGGGCCCGCAACCACCCACTGGCTGCTCCCAATCCTCCCCTTTCCTGCCCCCATCTAGCTTCCCCGTACAACTGGTGGGGAAGCTAGATGCCAGCGGTAGGGGGCATGAATAGCGAGGATGGACATCCCGTTGGGACGTCCATCCCTGCTATTCATGGCTCAGAATGAGCCTGTAAATGTATTAATGTCATTGAATGCAAGCTCCATTATTGTTAATGGGGCTTAATTACTAATTACTGGAGTAATTTTATAAAGACTAAAATTGTCCTCACATAAAAGTACGCTCTTTGCCAAGAGCTTGCATACTTTTATGAGACACAGGTATAGGCTTGCTCAGGGATGGATTTTGGGCAAAACGTGGGCAGAGTCACAAATAATGCATGTCTTATAAAATATGTACATATTGTCACCCTCTCGGGGGCCAGCCCAACACCTAGGGCGCTGAGAGTTGGTCTGCCTTTGTATTCCTGTCTCAGAGAGTGTGACCCTGCATTGGTCCTGCAAGGCCCTCTGGGAATGGTAGTCCCTTTTACCCTTGAGAACAGAAGAGTTATAGTCGAGTGTTTCAGGCAATGACAAGAATTTATTTTTCCCCTTCCCAACGGATTTCTGTGCAGGTAAATAACTTAGGACAAACTGCCATACAATTGGCTTGAGGGATATGTACAAGAACTCAGGTAAATTAGCCTTATCAGCTTCAGGCTCACAACGTGCAGTGCTCGGTACAAACAAACAATAACAGCTTCCTTCAGCAAAAGAAAATGTTCCCCATTCTTTCTGTTGCTTTACCAGCTTTCTCAAACTAGTGTTCAGCATAGAGACTCCACGTGGTCAGCAAAACATAACGTGCAGTCCATCTGGTTATCCACTATTTCACTGCTATCAGAGTCAATCTGCATTTCTTCAGCGTCAGCAATAGCAGGGTGTGTCAGTGAGCTGCTATCCTGAACTTTAAAACAGACGTCTTCACTATCCTCACATGGCTTCTCTCGGTAGCACTCTAAAGGATAGGACTGTGAATTACCGTATATACTGAAGTTTCTTTTTAGAGAGTCTGCTACATTCTGGCAACGGCTGGGAAATACTTTATAACTAGGTTCAAATCCATGTAAGTTGTGAAGCCTACCTTTCGGCTTTGGAGGGAAAGGAATTCTCAGCTTTGCAGAGTCAGACTGATTCTCAAACACAGCTTGTGTTTGTTTGTCTCTCAGCCTCGTAGCTTCAGCCTTAGAGGTACAAGTATTGTCATGCCAGCAGGTTTTTCTCTCTGGAACATGTGAGTTTTCCCAAGCCTGCCTTCCAGGAAATATCTTAACCTTCTTGCTTTTACCAGATGTCACCTGTCCTGTGTTGCTTCTTTCTGGCGTTAAGACTATGGCTCCCTTGGTTCTCACCTCTTGACATCCTCCTTCTTTCTGCTCCCCTTTAGTCCAGGCTAATGACCCCTTCTTATCATCCTGTTTCTCCGGGCTAAACTGTGCCCCTCCCTTAAACAGGTGTATCTCATTATCTCCTGAACTAGGGACTACGTCACAGCGTGGGAGTGTCTTTCCAGCTCGTGACTCTCTTTGTTTACATTCTCTCTGAAAACACTGAGCCATGTGCTCAGACTGCCTGTCAGTTTCTGCAACAGAATCCTCTTCTCTCACCAACTCCATAGGCTCAGAAGGGTCTTCTTCATGACAATATATTTCTACTGTACATGTGCATAATTATGCCTGCCTCCAAGCAGGTATAGACGTATGCAGGTTCATTTTACCGGCAATTTCTGCAGGGTCTGTACTAGTATCTTATAAAGGTGTATAGATACCTATGTGTTCTGCTGCATAAAGACAAAAGCAGATGTCTTCTTGGCTTCTCACTGTAGGTGACATTTTATAAAAATTAGCCTCTGTTTGCATGTGTTTTAGAAAATATGCATATAAGTCATGACTCCTCTGCTGAGTATGCCTACAAGTACACATTATTTATTTATTTAACTGGTTTTATATACCGTTTTTCTACAAGGCCTTATCTTGCCCCAGGCCTTCTTTTAGACGTGAACTAATTTTATGAGCTCTTTTCCATGTGTAAACCAGCATTTTACGTGTGGAAAAGGTTTATAAAATTACCTCCATCTGCTTATCTTGAATTAATGCATATTAATAAATGAGGCCCATATCCAATTAGAATTCTCTCAAAAACCCCACCAAGCTGGCAATCCTCACTCCTGAAATCCAAAGAAACCCAAAGTGCCAGCTGCCACAAGCCTCATCATGACATTACAAACCAACTCCCTCCCATTTCTTTCCCCTATATGATTACCACCACGATGTTCAGAACACCCCAGCACCCTAGTAAGTCAATCCTAGAGGACAGCAAGGATTTACCTCATCCTAGCTTGGCAATCCAGCATTGCTCTGACAGTGGTGCTATGAACCCAACACTTATGGGTTTTTCGTATGTAACAAATGAGTAGTTTAGGCAGGAGGGATCATTGTAATCAGCTTCTTTTTTTATGTCTTAAGTTACATAGGAGGGTTTCTGATTGTAATTAACCATGACAAACCACAGCTCCACTGCCCCAGAACTGTAATGTTGAAGGAGGTAAGCTCCAAGAGACATGGCTGGAGCCAAGTGTCCCAAAACTACACATCCTCCTTGGCTCCCAGCACATTCAAATTCAAAGCTATGCTGAAGACTCATCTGTTCTCCCTTGCCTTTGACCTCCCGCCATCCACTGCATAATCTTTCTCTTCTTCCCCCCACCCTCCCCCCTCGGCTCTTCTCTCTGTTCCCCTTTTTCTCTTCTCTGCTCTTCTTGCATGACTGCATCTTTCTTGTCCTATCATGTATTTGGCATTCATTTCCTTCTTCTTAGCAGCTACTATTTATTGTAAAGCGCTTTATTGGTCATGTAACGAGTGGTATATCAAAAGTGATATAAAAGATTAGCATGTAACACTCGCAGAGAAGCCCTGCCCTATTTTAGTCAAAATATTCACAGCCCCAATAATTCCCTTTGCCTCCCTTACCATCCCAAGTCCACTGGTCCTACAAGTGTAGGAGCACTCCCTAGTTGTTTCTGCCCTGCTGCTGCCATAATCTACTGTAAAACATTGTCATAATCCAAAATCGTGCCAACTCACTGGTGGCTCCCCTATGTCCTTACTTGCAGAAATATGTGTTCCCGCTCAAAGACTTCTGGGAAACCTTTACATTGTTGTAAATTATCTTTATCTTTCATCCACAGGGTATGCTGGTAGTGAGCCCTTTAAATAGTATGTCCAAATAGATGTTAAATTTTAAGCTTTTTAAGAGCGCATGCCAACTAGCATATGGGGAGGGCATAACATGGCATTTCCTGCTCACCCACTGAAGTATAACTTGCATGTAATGTAAATGAGTATATGCTAATCTTAGTGGAGCTCACTTGAACCTTAAAGCACAGCATGGCAGTTTTGTTGTGCATGTTAAAATGCTTTAGCATACATCCTAATCTCCTAGGGCCAGATATTTAAAGCGATTACACGGTTAGCATTAATCACACTGACTGGGCTATTCAGTAGCACTGATATGGTTACTGCCTCTGAATATCCACGGACACCGCTGCTGTACACCTCAATAGTAACCAGCACTGGGACGTTCCGGGGGCAGAGCAGGGCCAGCATCCAGGATTTTCAGTCACTACCGGCTATCTCTGTCCTAACTTTCACCACTGAAGCTAATTGGGCAGCGGCTGAATATCGCTGCCGCCCAGTTTGCTTCTGTGCTTTGTGGCTGACCTGGATATTCAGTGCTGGTGGCCAAATATAGCCCTGGCACTGAATATCTTGGTCTAATAGACAACATTTTGGTGGTGGTGAGAAGCGAGGAGGAATGTGACAAATGCTATCTACCCTTTTTGATGTCTAGGACATCTGCACCTTGCCCACTCACAATCTTAAATGACAGAGGTGTAAGGCAGAGGTCTCCAAGTCCAGTCCTGGAGGGCCACAAACCAGTCAGGTTGGCAGGATATCTCTAATGCTTATATATAACTCATGCATATTCATTAGGGCTATCCCAAAAACCTGCCAGGATTGCGGCCCTCCAGGACAGGGTTGGACACCCCTGTGATAGAGCATGTACTAAATGTGTGTAAATCACACTACTATTATTTTAATTTTTTGTCGGACCATTCTTGATGAGAACAGTTCCTCAGATTTCAAACTGGTCCATTTACTCTTTTGTAAAACACCCATGCAACTTCAAAAATAACCATATAAACAACTTAAGTGAGTCGCTTACGTGAAACAGTACTAGCCAGGAGAGGTTTGTCCAGTGGATCAACCACACTTCATCAAAACTGTAAATGTCCAAAAAATACTGCCATCATCATTGTCATAGATACAGTACCACATTTCAAACCATTGACTGCAAAAAAGGTTCTGCATCAGGATGCATACAGGCCAGTTCCAATCGGGGCATATCTGGGCTGACCAGACATCCAAAAAAATAGATGGGCCCAATCTTTGCCCAGTTCTGCAACCTGAAATGTCCTCCCATCTGCCCAGCCAGCCCGCACTATGCTCCTGCTAGTGTGCCAGTGCTGGGGCATCCCGTTGCCATGGCATCCAAACCCTGAGCAGGAAGCACAGAATGGCCAACGCCGATTAATTCATTTTTTCCCTACCGCCCAACCCTCGGCAGGGCCGGGATCGTATGGAAGGGCCTCACCTGCCGCGGCTGTCTGCTATGGGAGGGGGGGGGGGCTGCCTGGCCCGATCGTCGCCTTTGATGGGACTTATCCAACCTCCCAGATGGAATAAGTCCCAAGTCCATCTTTCCCCTGCCGGATGTACAGACCAGAATAGGCCCTGTATGTCTGGGTGTCTGGGCCTGCCCTCGCTCCGCCTAGTTGCTGCCCCCTCCCACCCCTGTCCGGAGCTCCCCGCACAAGGACCCTGTGTGTGTGGGGAGCAATAGCTGCTGAATATGGTTTCTGCGAATAGTGGGGGTTGCACGTCCAACCCGGACATACATCCCTGCTATTCGCAGGTCAGGATGACCCCCATATTGTATAATAGTGAGAATCCCAAACATTAACTCATGCTCGTCAAGCGTCTGCAACTTCAGGTAACATAGCGCCTCTTTTTTACGTCTTCAGTTATTTTATTGGATCGATTTTTTGGTGTTGGAAAAAAACGCAGGCAGGTCCAAGTTCAGGCATGATTTCACAAATTTGGACATGCCTGATATGGACATCTGTAGGGGCACACATAGACATCTCCAGAATAGTATTCCAGACTATGCACTTCCAGGATTTGCCTAATAATTAGCATAGTGGGCTAAGACACTGGGAAGCTAAGGTTCAAATCCCACTGCAGCCACTGTTGTGGTAGCAGAAATGGTGGAGTGCCAACTTTACACCTTCTGGATGTTTCATGGTGCCTATTCATAGCTGCAGCAGATATAACTGTAGATGGTCTAGAATCTGTCAGCTGAGATTTAATGTTAAAAAATGTAAGGTCATGCATTTGGGCTGCAGCAATCCAAGGGAGCAATATAGTATATAGTATAGGGGGTGAAGTACTTTTGTCCACTAAAGAAGAGCAGGACCTAGGCATGGTTGTGTCTGATGATCTTAAAGTAGCTAAACAGGTAGAAAAGGCGACAGCAAAAGCTAGAAGGATGCTTGGGTGCATACGGAGAGGAATGGCTAGCAGAAAAAAGAAGGTGATAGTGCCTCTGTATAAGTCTTGGGTGCGAACTCATTTGGAGTATAGTGTGCAATTCTGGAGACCGCACCTTCAAAAGGATATAAACAGGATGGAGTCAGTACAGAGAGTGGCTACTAAAATGGCTAGTGGTCTTCATTATAAAGCATATAAGGACAGACTTAAGGATCTTAATATGTACACCTTACAGGATAGGCGGGATAGAGGTGATATGACTGCGACGTTCAAATACCTCCATGGCATAAATGTTCAGGGAGAGAGCCTCTTTCAATTGAAAACAAGTTCTGCTACGAGGGGACATGGGATGAGGGTGAAGGGAGATAGATTCAGGAGTGATATGCAGAAATATTTCTTTACGTAAAGAGTAGTGGATTCGTGGAATAGTCTCCCAGTGGAGGTGGTAGAGATGAGGACAGTAAATGAATTCAAAAAAGCATGGGACAAACACAGAGGATCTCTAATGGAAAAAAGGGGACTGTTGTAGTTATTGATATGGAAGGACAGACCAGATAGGCCATGTGGCCTTTTTCTGTCGTCATATTTCTATGTTTCTAGATGCAACTCCAGACATCCAGGACATTTTTAAGATCACGCAGTGGTGTCTTTGGAAGGGCTTTACCATGCCACTGTTAAGATGTGAATGTCTTCACACTGGGGACATCCACAGACCTGGCTTCTAAAATGCATCTGGAGGCGTCTTCATGCTTTCACCATCTCTATGCCCATTTTCAAAAGTCCAAAGTATGAACAGAGCTTCAAAGTAATCCCCATAACGAATATTTTATTTGTTAAATTAAATGAACTTTGGCTTTCCATTGAATCACCACACATGAGAACAGAAATTTTTAAGACCATTCACCTGGGTAAGTAGTGATTCACCCAAGTAAATAGGCCTGTCTGAAAAATGCCCTACTCTCTCTGGCTAAAGGGAAGCATGGGCTTCCATAAGGTAAATGTTTCATCTAGCCATGTGACTCAGTGGTAGTACTGCATATTGCCAGGCAGTGGACAAATCTGATTTTCAGGTTATATCTCCTACTCCCAAAATCATCTGGTGCAGGGGATGTTGTACATACAGCATCCACAGCTTCTGTGGGGAAAGGGTCAGGTCCTTATACTCCTATGGTGTATAAGTTTCACAGAAAATTGACTCCTTATCAAATTTTTGCACATAATTGCTCCAGCAACAATTACAATAAGCATTGCTAATAAGCTAATTTGGCATGATTCTTCAGTTCATTATTTTTATGTACAGCTTGGCAAATCCAATGTGTGGAAACTTGGCAAATATTGAGATGAGTATTTGCAAAAACTATTGTGTTATTTGCTGTCTTTCAGCATGTAATTGGCTTTGGGAATCTTTTCTCATAAGAACAAAAGATATGCCATACTAGGTCAGACCAAGGGTCCATCAAGTCCAGTATCCTGTTTCGAAACAGTGACCATTCCAGGTTTCAAGTACCTGTCGGTTTCCCAAAGGTATACACATTCAATGCTGCTTGTCCCAGAGGTAAGCATTGGATTTCCCTGTCCTCTTTAATAATGGTTTATGGATTTTTCCTCCAAGAACTTATTCAAATCTGTTTTGAACCCAGCTGCGCTAAATGTTTTTACTACATCCTTACCCCACAAGCTATGGCAGACCACTTTCAGGCACTGACAAATCTGCCAGGCAACCAGACTCATACAATGACAACCCAACCAACTCACAACCACATAACCTCTGGAATCACTTGGGACTCTTTCTCAACCATTCTCCCTGAACATTTGGAAAAAATCATTACAAACATTAATACTACTACATTCCCGCTTGACCAATGTTCATTCAGATGGATCAAGGCTGCACAAACAGAACTACTGCCTGTAATACTTAAAAATCATACAAATTGGATACATGCCCATTAACCTAAAACTAGCCTCCATTCATCCATCACTAAAAGCCTCACCTGACCCAACTCAGCCAGCCTCATACCGTCCAATTACCAGCCTGCCATTCCTGGCAAAAATAGAGAAAATAGTACTTTCACAACTGCAGAATCTGGAACCAATCCCTCTCAACATTGTCCTTCCCTCAAAGCTTAAAATACACATCAATCCTCCCTCTGTTAAAAAATAGCAAACTCGATCCATCTAAAGTTGAGTCCTTCAGACCAATTTCGAGCATCCCACTGCTTGCCAAAATCATTGAGAAGGTAGTCCAGCGACTAATTCAACACCACGTCGACATTGAAGCACCACTGGACCCATCCCAACATGGCTTTACAGAAGCACACGGTGTTGACACCATCCTCACAACCCTCTTCAACAATCTAGTCACAGGGCTTGACAACATCCACCAAGGATTTGTCCTCATCTTCTTGGACATAGCAGCCGCTTTTGACTCGGTGAACCACGAGACACTTTTACTTTGCCTCAAAGAAAAAGGGATACAAGGCTCAGCGCTAGCCTGGTTTAAATCTTATTTGTGCAACAGATGGCAACAAGTCAGAGCAGGTTCCACGACATCAGAGCCATTTCCACTGAAGCAAGGTGTACCTCAGGGCTCATCCCTATGTGCATTGATGTTTAACATCTACATGTAGCCCATCTGTGCTTTAATCCGCTCCTTCAATGTCCAATGCCTTGCCTATGCAGATGACATCCTCATTTACACACCCTTCAAGATTGATCAACCTGACTTCTCTCCAATATTAAAATGCTTTGAAGCGGTAGCAGACTGGCTCCTCTCTCAAAATCTACAAATTAACCACAGCAAAACGGACATTCTGTTTGTCACGAGAAACCAGAAGTTCACGCCACCTCCCTCACTACAAGTCAACAATACTGAACTGAAGGCAAAACCCACAATTCGCTATCTAAGCATTATTCTTGACAAGCAGCTAGACATATCAGCACATGTCAAAAACACCACAAAAACAATATATCACAAGATCCGAACACTACGTCATCTCCGCCCACTACTTGACTTCCCTGACTACCGATCAATCTTCCAAGCCTTAGTTATCCCACATCTCGATTTTGCTAACATCATTCTACATGGACTTCCACAGTCGACTCTAAGCCCGCTCTGACTTGCCATGAACTCAGCTGCGAGGGTACTGGTAGGACTATCAAAGTCAGACCACATAATGCCAGTCCTGAAGAACCTACACTGGCTACCACTGCAGGCTAGAATCCATTACAAGACTCTAGTCTTGACATTCAAAGCCCTCAAGAACCAGCCCCCACGCCCATCAGTAAACATCTCCACAGCACACCAGTCAACAGAATCAGGAGATCTACATTGATGAATACACTTGAAGTCCCTAAGTTGTTGATAAAATGTACAAAGACAACAGCCAGTAGAGCCTTCTCCATTTTCGCACCTATTGCCTGGAATGCCCTCCCAGCGGAAATCCGAGCTATCTCGAACCTAGCGTTATTCAGAAAAGCTCTCAAACACCACCTGTTCCTATATTACCCTGATACCAATTCTGGGAAGCACACAGCAATCACCTTACCTTCCTACCTAGCCCGCCCCATAGATCAGCCTCCCGTAGAGAATGGTTAATCAGCTTTCCCCTACCTTCTCTCCCTGACCCATGAGCATAGGCCTCTGTTTAAAGATCCTTATATGTCCTTCGTAAGAGTATCCATAATTTGTATATAGTTCCCCCGGTTTCTTCCATGTTTACTACCCCTGTTCAATGTAAACTCAATGTGACCTGTTACATTGTAGTATGTTCTGTTTCAACTGTAAACCTAACTGATTATAATAGCGCGGTATATAAGAAATATAAATAAATAAACTGCAAGAATACACGGACACTAACTACCCACTTGACCCCCAGCAATACGGCTTCAGGCCTCAACTTGGGTAGAACCCCTACTTACCATTCTAACAGACAACCTCACAAAAGGCATTGACAAAACAAAGGAGTCATACTCATATTCCTGGACATCAAAGCCACCTTTGACTTTGTCCCACACAATCTGATCATTCAACATCTGCAAGCAATTGGACTGAAAGGCACCACGCTAAAATGGTTCATATCATACCTAGCAGATCTCTATCTCTGAGTAAAATTGGGCAATGAAACCTCAGAACCATACTTACAGTGGCAGGGAGCCCCCCAAGGTTCAGCCCTATCCTCATTGTTATTCATCCTCTTCCTCCAGCCAATCTGTTCCATCATACAAGCACACAACTTACTCTACCACATATATGCAGATGATATTATGTTTTATACTCCAATCAATGCCATTAACCCATCAATCACCCACGTAAAGAAATGTTTCACCTCCATATCAACTTGGCTCACTGAACACAACATGAATATAAATTTCAAGAGGGTGGGATAGATGAGCTTATTCCTACAATTGCAAATCTCACTGCATTTATTGAGGATTCTTCTGATACGATTGCTTTGCGTTCCACTCTTTTAGTTACCTTTACTACTGTATCAATTAAACAGCGTATTCTTAAGGCTTATTTCAAAGCTAAAGCAGCTAAATTTTGTGGACAAACAGTTTTAGTTTTTCCAGATGTAGCACGCGCCACCCAGTTGCGCAGGCGTCAATTTCTAGCCTTGAAGTCTCGAGTTATTGCTCTCGGGGCAACTTTCTTTTTACGATTTCCATGCAAATGTGTAATAGGTTTGGCTGGTAATTCTTATAGTTTTACTGATGTGTCACATCTGGAAAAATTTCTGCAGGACAGACAGGGTTTAGTTGGAGACAGCTCCGATAAATAGAAGCACCTTGTACTTTGTGGCCCTTCGGGGTCTTGTTTGCCTTGTTATGTTTATTGCCTAAGTTGTATTAGACTTGCTCTCTCTTGATGTGGTCTTTATCGCTTGCTTGTTTCTTGTTAATTTTGTTTTGTATATGGTTCTTCCATGTTTTTTTTGTTGCCTAGATTGACCTTTACCCTTGTTTGATCATGTCATTGATTAAAACTCAATAAAAAAAAATAAAAATAAAAATAAAAATAAATTTCAAGAAAACTGAAGCCTTATATGTCTTCAAGGACACCAACTTCTCACCAACTACTCACATAACCAACATCACAAGAACCATCTACCACAAACCCAAAACAGTACAACATCTAAGACCATGCCTGAACTCAAATAATTTCCACACAGTTCTTCAAGCACTCACATTCCCTCACTTTGATTGCTGTAACCTCATTCTACAAGGCTTACCTAAGTCTGCATTTCAACCACTCCAACTAGCTATGAATACTGCAGCTCGCATCCTCTGCAAGGCCCCAAGGATAGAACATATAACCTCAGTATTCAAACAATTGCGCTGGCTGCCCATCACTCAACAAATCAAACAACACAAGGCTTCAAGCACGGACTGACTTCCACCTACTTCCAATCATTAATACAAAAAACTCCTAATAACAGATTTAGGAGAACCAACTCCCTCAACACACTCCACATACCATCTTTAAACATGAAAACCAACTCCACCACATCCAAAAGAGCCTTCTCCCTCTTCGCTCCAGCACTGTGGAATGCATTACCAGACTATCTCCATACCATGAATGATCAGACAGATTTCAAGAAAAGTTTAAAAACTCATTTGTTTCTTGAACATTTCACAAATGAGACTACATAGCCAATGTTATGCTAGTCCAGCCATCCCAGCCCATCCCCTTACTCCCTCCTCCAGCACTCTTACCCCCCTCCACACTCCCCCAGTCCATCCTTGCCATCATCCCCCCTCCACACCCCACTCAACAGCAATTCCACACCTATTGGATGTTCTTATCTTTATTTCTATTATATGCCAACAATTGTTTAATGTTTATAGTTCCATCTTTCTACTAAGGTGTTACTGTTCTATGTAACTAGTTCTATGTACTTCACTAAGTTGTCTCTGGTCCATGTAAACCAACTTGGCCCAGTTATTATATGTCAACCACTTAGGCTCGTAGATCAGCGGTATATAAACATAGTTAAATAAATAAATAAATAAAATGCATTCCCCGATAACAACTCTAGAGTTTGATACATGATGAGTGACAAAATATTTTCTCCGATTAGTCTTAAATGAGTCACATTGTAACTTCATTGCACATCCCCTAGTCTTTATACTTGTTGAAGCATAAACAACCAGTCTACCTTTACCCATTCCACTTCATTCATTACTTTATAGACCTCTATCATATCTCCCCTCAGTCATCTCTTTTCCAAGGTGAAGACCCCTATCCTTTTAAACCTTTCCTCATAGGTATATCCTTACTTTGCCTTTACCATTTCAGTCACTCTTTTCTGTATCTTTTTCCAATTCTGCAGTATCCTTTTTAAGATATGGCAACCAAAATTGCACACAATATTCAAGGTGCGGTCGCACCATGAAACGATGCAGAGGTATTATAATATCCTTTGTTTTATTCTCCATCCCTTTCCTTGTCATTCCTAGCATTCTATTTGATTTCTTGGCCGCCATTGCACACTGGGCAGAGGGTTTCAACATATTATCCACGATGACGCCTAAATCCTTTTCCCGGGTGTTGGTTCTTAATGTGGAACCTTGCATCGTGTAACCATAGTTTGGGTTGTGCTTCCCTAGGTGCATAACTTTGCACTTGTCCACATTAAATTTCATCTGCCATTTAGACTCAATTTTTCAAGGTCCTCTTGCATTTTAACAACTTTAAATAATTTTGTGTCATCTACAAATTTGATTGTCTCACTCCTATTTCCAGAAATTTAGATCAACACAGATCCTTGGGGTACTGCACTATTCACCTTTCTCCATTGGAAAAATTAGCCATTTAGCCCTACTCTCTGCTTTCTATCTTTTTTTTTTTTTTGAAACTTTATTTAATTCCACCATAAGAATCAAACACATCAACAGACGGCACCACGGGGGGGTTTGCTCTTCTCCCCCCCCCAGGAGCCAACAGAAAAATAATACAATGGGTGGTCATTTTACATTATATCCCAACCCCCCTTCTCCCACCCCTCTCCCCACGCCCACCAACCCACCCGCACTCCATTACCAGCTTTATACATCAAATATCACCTAGAACTGTAGGGCAACGACCTCCCACCCACTCCTCAAAGCCACATTCAGTCAGCTCCCTCCTTGGAGGGTTGCATTATGGCTGTGGGGTCCCAACTGCTGAATGTAGGGCTCCCAGATTGACAGAAAGACTGTCCAACACTTGGCACTGCCCCTCGCCATCCAACGCTCCATCAGCATTAATTGATGAAAATTATTCCGCCATTCACTAAAAGTGGGCAGTTGGCGCTCCCTCCATAATCGGAGAATCGGCCCTTTACCCACCAGACAGGCCTTCCGCACAAGCAAACTCTCACCAACTTTAACAGGGCCAGGGGTCGGCAATTGGTCCAATGTTACAAATAGACCCGTCCAACGGAGCCTTCTCTGAAGCAGTGTGCAGAGGAAGCGGCATATCCGTGCCCAATATGCCCGTATTCCCCGACAACCCCACCACATATGTAAGAGAGTAGCCAAGGGCTCCGAACAGCGTGGGCAGGCGCCATCGGTGTCCAGGCGACTGCGCAGTGCTCGCCGCGGCGAGAAATGAGCCCTAGTCACGCATTTAAATTGGATCTCACGCCAGCGCATTCCTTGTACCAGTCGTCCAATCCGTTTCAATGCCGTCAGTACTAATCCCGGCTGTACGTCTTCCCCCAATTCGGTCGCCCAAGCTCGTTCGACCCCACTGTAATCAGGGAGGTGGCTGCGGTAGCGCTCCAAACTACGTTTCAAACTGGAAATTGACGGCGTGCGCTCCTCTCCCAGCTGAAAAAATTCCATAATACGGGCTGAGCGCTCAGCCTGCAACGCACCGCGCGGCAGTGCCGCCACATAGTGGGAGACTTGGATATAGGCAAAACAATGCGTGTCGGGGAGGTCATATTCCCGACTGAGCGTTCGAAATGATTTACAGCTTCCCGCTTGGTCAACTAAATGCCCTACCATCTGGATGCCACGTATCCCCCAGTCCCGAAACACCGCAGTCTCGGACCCTGGAGTAAATTGGGCATTGCCCTGCAATGGCAACCAACAAGACACCTTCCATGTTTCCTGCCAGTATTTGTTAAGTTGTTGCCATGTGCGTCGGGCCGAGTCCACTAACGGACTCCGTCGATTGGATTCTATGAAGACCTTATGTGTGCCGTGCAAGGCCCCCAATAGAGTCGCAGGAGCCACCAAACATTCCTCTAAGGACCGAGGTGTATATATTTCCGTCCCCCCTAACCAATCTCCCAGGTGTCTGGCTTGACAGGCCAGTGCATAGGTCTTCAAGTCGGGTAGGCCCATACCTCCCTCTCGCCATTTTCCAAGCAGTCGATCCCACGGGACCCGCGCCCGCTGCCCCCGCCAAAGAAAGCGCTTAAGCAAAGCCTCCATTGCACTCAGGTCTCGTCGAAGCAACCAGACTGGTAGAGTCTGCAGCCAATACAAGATTCTAGGTAAAATTATCATCTGTACCGCCGCTATCCTCCCTGCCAGAGACAGCGGGAGAGGCCCCCATGCACCCAACTGCACTGCCAAGTGCCGCATTATCCGGTCTAGGTTACGCCGGTATAACTCCTGGGGATTTCCAGTCAATATTATGCCCAAATAGAGGAATTCTTTATCTGCCCACCGTAAAGGGAAGGGTCCCCTCCAAGAACTGCGGACGTGTCCTAAAACATCCACTACTTCAGACTTATCTTTATTAATTCGTAAGCCGGCAATTGCTCCGAACCGTTGGAACTCGTCTAACAGCATTGGTAAAGAGGTGACCGGAGTCGTCAGATGGACTAACAAGTCGTCGGCAAAGGCCGAGATAAGGAAAGTTTGCGACCGTAGCCGCACTCCCTGTATCCTCCCCGAGTTTACGATGGTGCGAATCAACGGGTCCAAAGAGAGAACAAAGAGCAAAGGCGATAAAGGACAGCCCTGCCTCGTACCCCTTCCCAACGTGAAGTCGTCTGAGATGAGGCCATTGCACAATATGCCTGCTGTTGGTGAAATGTACAAACTTTCCACCATTTTACAAAAATCTTCCCCTATACCGTAGCGCGGTAGCAGCCTCCAAAGATAGTGCCAATCCACCCTATCAAAGGCCTTCTCTGCATCGAAGCTAATCAATAACGACGGGATATTGTGAGCATGCACCCACTCCAAGGAGGCCAGGATCTTCCTAAGATTGCGTACGGCGTGGCGACCTTTCACAAAGCCCACCTGTGCATCATGTATTAAGTAGTCTAGTACCCCTGCCAGGCGGTCAGCTAGAACTTTCGCCAAAAGTTTAAGATCAAAGTTCAGTAGGGAGATAGGTCGATATGAAGCTGCCCGAAGCGGGTCTTTACCCGGCTTCGGGATCAGGGTGATATACGCGTGATTACGCCCCCAGCGGAACGCCCCTTGCTCCGTTCTAGTGACATAGACCTCTCGTAGTAGAGGACTCACCCCGTCCCCTAAGATCTTGTAAACTTCGGCCCTGAATCCATCTGGCCCTGGCGTTTTGTAACACTGGGCTGCAGATATTGCGGATTGTATTTCCTGTATGGTAATAGGGAAATCCAGAACCTCCCGCTGGGCTGAAGTGAGCTGAGGCAACTCCAAGTCCTTGAAATAGTCCTGTAGCCCCTCAGGGGAACCAGCTGTGGTTTTATATAAGTTTTGGAAGAAGGTACGAAAAATCTCTGCGATATCCTTGTTTTCCTTATGCACACGTCCCTGGCCCTCTTTTAAGGCCGCCACGTGAGCAGGTCTCCGTCGGGCCCGCAGACATCGCGCCAGCAACTTGCCAGGTTTGTCTCCATAGCAGTGCAAGCGAAACCGATAAAACAGAACCGATTTCTTTGCGTGCTGATGTAATAGCTCGTTGAGCTCAGTCTGGGTTTCCCATAACAATTTCTTATTAGGCAGCGTTGACGTATGGGCACATCTCCGCCGTAGAGTAGTAACTCGACGCTCAAGTAATACAATACGTTCTGTCATCAGCCGGCGTCTTCTCGCGGCGTATCCTATGATGTCCCCGCGAAGAACCACCTTTGCCGTTTCCCAAACTAATTCGGGGTCGTCTGTATGGACCCGGTGATTGCCAAGAAATTCCGCCCATCTCTGGCGTAAAAACTGGCGAAATTGCCCATCCGAATAAAGCTCTAGGGGAAATCTCCACAGGCGTGTCTGATTCGTATCTCGCCCCCAGTGTAAGTCAAGCCACACCATCGCGTGGTCTGAAATTTCGGAGGGACCAATCTGTGCATCCTCAGTGTGCGTAAACAACGTCCCCGAGATCATAACATAATCAATACGGGCACTAGTACCGTGTGCTCGAGATTGATGGGTATAGTCCCTTTCGGAGGGGTGAAGGACCCGCCAAGGATCAATTATACCTAGTCTCTGGCAGAACCGCAACAATATCTGGGAGGGCACTACCCTCTCTCGTCCCCCTCCTCTCCTAGAGGTATCCAGATCCACGTCCAGGACTCCATTAAAGTCCCCGCCTAAAATCACCGGGCATTCCGGAAGTTGTTCCACCCTCGATGCCAGACCATTGTAAAAACCCGGGTCGGCCACGTTAGGGCCATAGAGATTTCCCAGAATCACCGGTTTTCCATCCAAGTGCCCATATAACAGCAGAGATCTACCAATATTATCAGTAAGGACCGTCTCCTCCACGAATCGTATGCGTTTATGAATTAGAATCGCTACCCCTCCTTTATGCCCCTGGGCGGGGGATCCCCACACTTGACCCACCCAGTTCCGACAGAGTTTGCTGTGTTCAACGGCCGTCTGGTGGGTTTCTTGGAGAAGAGCAATGTCACACTTATGCCGAGCCAGTGCTTGCAATACCTTATGCCGCTTAATAGGGTTTCCCAGCCCACAGACATTCCAAGTGATGATTTTCAAAGCGCCAGGGCAGTGTCAAGATGCCACCACAGGATCACTACTAAGTATTTCAGAGGGACACCCCCAGCCTGGCACCCCCCCTCGTCTAAAGGTAGGCAATTATCCCAGCCACTAACAGTCAATGGAGTATACCCCCTCCCCACCCCTGCCCCACCCTCCCTCTCCCCCCTCCCCATCCCTCCCCTCCCCTCCCCCCCCTCTCCTCTCTTCTCCAAGCTCTCCCATCCAGCCATAGCCGGAACTACTTCCTACGGCAAACGGGCTCACCCCTCCATTATTCCCCCCTCCCTAGCACGTAAATTAAAGAAAGGAAAAGTAAACACAAAGTCCCTGTTACGAACCGCTGCGGTGTGTCCCCCACAGTTGGCGCTATCGCCCTCCACTCGTCCTTCCTTATGTTATCTCTACCCACAACCACCCAGATTACTTCCCATCTCCTCTGCCCTCCCCCCTCCCAAGTGCATGCATAGCTGTCTTATCGAGGCCAGCCCTCTCTCCCCCCTGCATCAGTCTCGGGTCGCTTCTATAACCCCAGCCACTCCTGGGGGAGTTTGGCCCAAAATCTGTTCTTAACGCGGTCAGCCAGCTACACGCGCTATTGAGCTCCCCAGCCATTGTCTTGGTCAACCCTCAGTCTTACCCCCGTCTGGGCCTCAGAGATAAAAGGAGGGAAGGCAAGGCACTGAACCTGAGATATGAATTGTTAATGTTGTTTTAATAAGGCTGACCCTGTATCCCTAAGCTCTGTAACCCCAGTGCTCTCCTAACTTAATCGCCGCCTACCCCCTATGCATCACATCGAAGCCCCACCTGTAATGGGATAGAAAGAGGGAGGAAAGGGAGGGGATCAAGCAGGAACACAGAGGCAGAGAGGAGGATAATCAGGGGACCAGCAAAACAGCATCTATCATAACACAACAGCAATTGTAACAAAATAGCAAAGATACACTGTCTCCCTTGGCATAATAACTGTTACCAATTCAATGAAACATTTTAGCTCAGCCCAGCACACCACATGAAAGGCAAAACCAGGAGTTCTTCAATGACAGTGGAGACCGCTGGGAGTCTGTCAGGAACTGCTCAGCCCCTGGGGGCTCCAGGTCTCCGTACTACACATGGGGAGATGTACCCCATTCCCAGTCAGTTGTTTAGCAATTAGGAGGCCGATTGAGCAGGCAGGGAGTCCAGAAAGGTAGCCGCCTCTTCCAGGGTCGCTAGAGGACAGCAACCTTGGGCCAGAAGGACTGGGGTTTCTAATCCCTCAGGTGCTCCTTGTGGTCTTGGGCAAGCCACTTAACCCTCCATAGCCCATGTTCCCTGTAAAATAGTTATCTCCAAGTTATAATACCCTGTTTAATGTAATTTCAGTTTGTTCAATGTAAACCGCACTGATGCAGAATAGCGCGGTATATAAGAGAAGGTAAATAAATAAAATAAATAAATAAATAAATAAATAAATAGTATACGAGTGTGGCCTTGATGATCGATCCGCAGCCGGGCTGGGTAAAGGAGTGAGAAACGAATGCCACGGTTAAACAGCTGGGTGCAAATCCCCGAAAAAGCCCTGCGCTGTTGGCTGACGATCACCGAGTAGTCCTGGAATACTAAGATCGGCTCGGTGTCCTGTTGATGCCGCCGCCGGCCCCTTGCTGCTTTCAGCACCTCCTCTTTCTGTCTGTAGTCGAGGAATCGTGCAATTACTGCACGTGGTTTCCTGGCCTGTTCTCTTCTTTGGCCCAGTCGATGTACCCGCTCTATTTTGAGAGATCCTTCTCTCAGGTTAGGCAGGAGGTTCCCAATCCAAGATTGTAAATATTCAAGTAGGGCACTGTCCGCGACACTCTCAGGGATGCCGATGAATCGCAGGTTTTTTCGCCGACCTCGGTTCTCTAGTTCATCGAGTTTGTCCCCTTGCTGTTTCACCAAAGTCTCTAGGGCGGCCACCTTGGCCACTACTGATTGTTGCGTGTCCTCCACGTCGGACACCCTCGTCTCAATTTGCTCAAGGCGCTCCTCCACCGCCGTAAAGCGTTGTCCAAGCGATTGAATCTGCTCCACCAAGTCCTGGAAGCGTGTGCTGAGCGCCTGCACCACTGCGGCGCTGACCTCGGCCACTAAGTCTGGTGGGCTGCCCGGTTTCGGGCTAGATGGGGAGCCTTCCGTCGCTTTTCCCTCCGTCGCTCGGGGTCTCTCTTTGCGCGGAGCTTTAGATGCCATCAGGATATCCGTGTTATATACACCACGACCCAGTCAAGGCACTATTCCCGTGGGGTAGCAGAAGTAGAATTGTGCCGTTGAAAGCCCCAGCTGCAGGGGTTTTAGGCCGCTGTGTGGGGGTTTATCTACACAGACCAGGCAGGGGACAGCCGCGGAGCGATAGCCTCCACACCCCAGGAGGAAATTGGTAGATGGGGCAGTAGAAAGAATATCCAATCACAGCGCTGGTGCCCGCTGTTGTCAAGCAGGAAAGGCCGCAGAGCCCCACAGCTCTCTTCAGGCACCTCAACAGTTGTGAAAAGCGCTGTTGCCTCGAAGAAAGAGGTGCCCGATCTCTTCTACTTCTGTCAGCAGCTGCTCTCCCCTAAACGGGCAGGGAGAATCGCAGGCCCCCGCTCCGCTGGGGAAACAGTCCCCCTCGAAGAAACCAGCCGCGGCAGCAGGGGAGAGGATGGGGGTGCACGAGCGCGTCTCGCTGTTCCTCCTCCCCAGTCCTAACCGGACAAAACAGTCTCCGGCCTCTCCGCTCTCGTGGGTGCAACGCTGCTATTAATAGCAGGGGAATGTCCAGGCGCGCTGCATCCCGCTTCTTAGTAACAGAAGTTGCCTGCTGAGAACGTGGTAGAGGGCCGTCGGCCCTTTTTTTTTCCGCCGGGGCTACACCACCACGTGCAGATGGAGCAATGGCTAAGAATGGCAGAGACGCCCGATCATGCCCCCAACTTACTTGGGTGGTAGCCAGCGATCTTCTCCGTTCGGGTAGGGGCGGCGGCAGGTCTTTTTGTGGCTTCCAACACCGTGTCCCGCAGAGGGAAAGCTGATTCTGGCGGTGGGGGAAATTGCCCGCTCGGTCTCTGCACTCTCTCTGTTTCGCTGAGTATACCGCCCCGATTTTAGAAGGATGGCCGCGAAGCACTTCAGCGGCGGAGAATCAAGTCCCCGTCAGGGGAGGATCAATACAGGTGGGATCGAGGGAATATTAAGCTGTTTTGTAGCAGTATTGTGGGGGCGATTGCCCGGAGCTGATCGCGAGCCGTCCGATCAGCTCATTGCCCTAACCGGAAGTCCTCTGCTTTCTATCTTTTAACCAGTTCCTAATCCACAATATAACACTGCTTCCAATCCCATGTCTTTTTAATTTGGCGCAGAGACTCTCATAAGGAGCCTTGTCAAAGGCCTTCTGAAAATCCAGATACACTATATCAACCGGCTCATCTTTTTCTACCTGTTTATTCACACCTTCACAAAATCTGTAGACAAGACTTTCCCTGGCTAAATCCATGTTGGCTTTTTCTCATGAAACCACAGCTATCTACATGTTCAGTAATTTTATTCCTTATAATGGTTTCTACCATTTTGTCCGATACTAACGTCAGGCTCCCTGGTCTGTAGTTTCATGAATCTCCCCTGGAACGTTTTTTTAAATTGTCATTACATTGGTCCACTCTCTAATTGAACCATGCGCTCTTGGGCAACTGTCAGTTTTCCCTCATTTTCTGGTTTAAAAGCTATCTTATTTTTAAAGTTTAATGCCAGCATCCTGGTTCCACCCTGGTAAAGGTGGAGCCCGTCCTGTTGGAAAAATCGCCCCTTTTTCCCCAGAATATTGCCTAATTCCTAATAAATCTAAAATCCTCTTCCTTGCACAATTGTCTCATCCATACATTGAGACTCCAGAGCTCTGCCTGACTCTTGGGTCGTGCACATGAAACCGTAAGATACTAGCGTCCACACTATGGAACTCCCTCCCAACAAGCTTGAGGGCATTAAATGACATCATAGACTTCCGCAAGGCACTTAAAACCCTGCTCTTTACAGAAACCTATGAGCAGATAAACAACAATCCCATCCAACCTGTGAGCAGACAAACAACAGTCCCCACCCGAATGGCAATGCAACTACCTCTGCCAACTCAATGCCCAATCATCCCATTTAGACATAAGTGTTCATTGTATAATTTTGTTAAGTACCCTCATACTAAATGTAACCCTCCAATCGTGCTCTCTATATGTTGTTAAATACCCTCATGTTAAATGTTGTAAATGTAACCCTCCAATTGTGCTGTCTATATGTTGTTAAATACCCTCTTGTTAAGTGTTGTAAAATACCCCCATGTTAAATGTAACCCTCCAATTGTGATGTACCACTTTGATTGTAGGATAAGGTGGTATACACATCTGTCTAAATAAATAAAAAATAAATTTCTGGGAATGCTACCCTGGAAGTTCTGAATTTCAGCTTTCTACCTAAAGCCTAAATTTAGCTTCCAGAACATCCACTCTTTCCTATGTCATTGGTACTAAAATGTACCAGCAGGCTCCTCCCCAGCACTATCTAAAACCTTATCTATGTGGTGCATGAGATCCACTACCTTTGTACCAGGCAGGTATGTTACAAGGTGATCCTCACATCCACCAACCACCCAGCTATCTGCATTCCTAATGACTGAATCACCAACTATTACAGCCATCCTAATCCTTCCCTCATGGACACATGGCCCTGAAGATACATCCTTGGTGCAAAAGTGTAATACATCACTTAGAGAACAGGTCCTAACTATAGGATCATTTCCTGCCACACCAAGGTGGTGATCTCCTTCCATGTGACCTCTCTCCTTCATGGCAGCAAAAAGGCTGCCCGACTGGAGTGGGGCCTCTCTATTATATCCCTATAAGTCTCATCTATATACCTCTCTCTCTGCCTTAGCTGCTCAAATCTGCTACTCTAGCCTCCAGAAATCGGACTCATCTGTTTGAGCAAAGAGCCCTTTGTATCTAGTGCATACATAAGACCTCTCACCAACTGGGAAAAAATCAATGGAAAAGACTGGATAGCCCTCATCAATGCAAAAGAATGGATAGCCCCCATTTGTCTGCTGGACTGCAGTCTGCATTATAAAATTTAAAGATTTCTTTTAGCTATTTAAAGTTAAGTTGTTTAAAGTTGCTAGGGGAATAGGGATACTTAACCAATATAAATTATATTTAATGCATATTTATTTTATTTATTTTTATTTAGAGAGTATTTGTATCCCGCTCCTTCCAGCGATCAGAAGCGGTAAGATTATTATTGCGAAACTGCCCGATCAAAGCAGGTACAAATTTTGTTTACATACAGATTATCAGAAAAGCACGTCACACAGAGTTTCAGATTATCAGAAACAACACGTCACACAGAGCTAACAAATCGTAGCTATGGGGAAGAATATTTACATATATACATAGATACATATACACAGGATAGGTTTCTTGTTCAATGTGGACAGGGGGCTGCCCCCACTGAGGGTTTAATTCAGATTGAAGTGGGTTTGGAAAATGTGCGTCTTGAGTTTCTTTCTGAAGTCTAGAAAGTCATTGCTAGCTCGTAGCTCTGTTGGTAGTTGGTTCCAAAGCGTTGGTGCCACATATGAAAAAGCTCTGTGGCTGGTGTTAATTTTGGTAGATCTTATGTCTGTTGGAGTGTGGAGGATGTTGGCGTTGTGGGTTCTTCTGCTTCGGGTAGGGGGTTGCATTCTGACTAGGTTGTTGAGGAAAGAAGGTGCTAAGTTGTGGATGAGTTTGAATGTAGTTGTTAGTATTTTATATTTTGTGCGAGCTGTTATGGGTAGCCAGTGTAGTTGAATTAGTACTGGTGTGATGTGGTCGTTTAGTTTTTTCTTCATTATGACCCTGGCAGCTACATATAAGGGACTTTTAGATTTCACCTCAAGGTAAACTGCAAGAAATTAATTAATCTACTCCTAAGGCCTAATAACTTGCTGATTAAGAAAATCAGTCAAACCTGAAAGTGAGTAAGATTACTCCCTTACCTTTTACTGGTTTAGGAGGCTATAAATAAAGGATTATGCCTGAAAGTTGGCTTGTAATAGTAATCCCTAACTGACTTTAATTTAACTCAAATTGGCATATTTTACTATGCCTAAGAGGCCAATTCCATATCATGCATGTCCGGTCCATGAATATGTCTAAATTAAAAACGGGCCCCCATTTGAACCTAATTCTGCATCTGAGGGTCTAAACATGCCCACGGGTCTGGAATCGTGGAATTAGACATGTTCAGTGCAGCAGGGCTGTTAATGTGGCAGCTAAGCTTGAAGAATGATGGAGAATTTAACAGCTGAGATTTAACACTAAAAAATGCAGGATCATAAATTTGGACTGCAGAAATCCAAGAAAGTGGTACAGTATAGAGTGTGAAGTACTTTTGTCCACAAAAGAGCAGAGCCTGGGTGTAATTGTTTCTGATTATCTTAATGTGGATAAGGTAGAGAAGGAGATGGATGCATAGAGAGAATGACCTGCAGAAAGAAGGAGGTGACAGTTCCTCTATATAAATCTTTGGAGAGACCCCATTTGGAGTATTGTGTACAACTTTGGAGACCACACCTTCAAAGGATTTAAACAAGATGGAGTCAGTACAGAGGATGGCATACAAAATAGTCAATGGGCTTCATCATAAGAAATGTAAGGACAGACTTAAAATCTCAATATATATACTTTGGAGGAAAGGTGGGATAGAGCAGTGTTCCCCAACCCCCGGGCCGCGGACCGGTACCGGTCCGTGGATCAAACGGTACCGGGCCGCCCGAGGAACTTTAAATAATTTCACTGTGGGTCCTCCTGCCTCCTGATTGGCCGAAAGGCAAACCCCATGCCATTGGTCGAGGAGGAGGCGCCGCGGGAGGACTGAGGATAAATTAGTAAAAATGAGTATGAAACAGACATCGTTAGAAAGTTTTCTTGGGAAGAAAAAAAGGCCCAGTGAACAGACAGAAGAAGAGCCTTCAACATCAAAGAAATATGCAACCTTTAACAGACAATACCATGAGTCCTATTTGAAATATGGATTTATCGGGACAGGTGATTCCCACGCACCAAAACCGATCTGCATAGTTTGCGGCGAGAAGCTCTCTAATGAGGCAATGAAACCTTCAAAACTGCTTCGCCACTTGACCGCCAAGCACCCTGGCATAAAAGACAAGCCCCTGGAGTATTTTGAAAGAAAAAAACGGGAGCACGAAGCACAGAAGAAATTTATGAGGGCCACCACATCAATAAAGGAGAATGCACTGAGAGCATCATATTTGGTGGCTAACCGCATTGCTAAGGCTAAAAAGTCATTTACTATCGGTGAAGAATTGATCTTGCCCTCCACTAAAGACATTTGCCGTGAACTTCTAGGAGAGGCTGCTGTGGAAAAGGTAGCACATGTGCCTTTGTCAGCTAGCACTGTGACTAGGCGCATTGAGGAAATAGCCGGAGACATTGAGGCACAATTGTTGGAGAGGATTAATACATCACCGTGGTATGCACTCCAGGTTGATGAATCTACAGATATCGACAACAAGGCACTACTACTTGTTTATGTGCGATATCTATATCAGGAGGATGTGCATGAGGATTTGTTATGTGCACTATCTTTGCCAACCAACACCACAGGAGCAGAACTGTTCAAGTCACTGGATGGTTATATATCAGGAAAACTGAAATGGTCCTTTTGTGTCAGCATATGCACAGACGGAGCTGCTGCCATGACCGGACGACTGTCTGGTTTAACTGCTCGGATTAAGGAGGTTGCACCTGAGAGTGAATCTACGCATTGTATCATTCACAGGGAAATGCTGGCAAGCGGAAAAATGTCACCGGAATTTAACAGCGTATTGAGTGATGTCGTTAAAGTTATTAACCACATTAAAGCACACGCACTTAACTCGCGCCTGTTTGAGCAGCTTTGTGAGGAGATGGACGCAGAGTACAGATGCCTTCTCTTATACACAGAAATAAGATGGTTATCCAGAGGAAAATCGCTAACCAGAGTATTTGAATTACGAGAGCCATTGCAAAGATTTCTCTCAGAAAAGAAGTCACCGCTGGCAGCACATTTCAGTGACAAGGTATGGGTCGCAAAACTGGCTTACCTGTGTGACATATTCAGCCTGCTCAATGAACTCAATCTGGGCCTTCAGGGGGAAAATGACAACTGTTTTCAAGTTGTCAGACAAAGTAGCTGCATTTAAAGCCAAACTGGAGTTGTGGGGACGGCGCGTGAACAGAGGCATTTTGGACATGTTTCAGACATTAGCGGGGATTTTAGGCGAGATTGAGCTTGAACATTCATTCTGCCAGTTGGTGCACGATCACCTGTCTTTGCTTTTAAAAGAGTTTGAGCGCTACTTCCCAACCACAAAAGACCCACAAACTGGTAAGGAATGGATCCGCGACCCATTTGCCAACAAATCAGGCGAATCTAGCATGTCTATGCAAGAAGAAGAACAACTGCTGGAGATTGCAAATGACGATGGCCTTAAAACTACATTTGAGACAACAACTCTACCGGTGTTCTGGATTAAAGTCATGGCGGAATATCCTGAGATTGCCACCACAGCACTTAAATCCCTATTACCATTTCCGACAACCTATCTGTGTGAAGCGGGGTTTTCTGCAGTGACAGCAACCAAAACAAAACAACGGAATAAACTGGACATAAGCAACACACTTCGGGTGTCATTGTCTCCTATTACCCCCAGATGGAACCGTCTCGTTGCAAAGAAACAAGCTCAGGGTTCTCATTGATTTGGAATTCTAGTGAGTTAAATAAAATAAATCACTTTATATTCATTTTTTGGTGTCGCTGTATTTTATTTTGAAGGCATGTTTAAATACAATTAAATTAAAATTATTAAATTAAAACAAGCGGGCCACGGAAAAATTATCAAACGTTTACCGGTCCGCGGTGATAAAAAGGTTGGGGAGCACTGGGATAGAGGATATATGATAGTGATATTTAAATACCTCTGTGACATAAATGTACAGGGAGAGAGTCTCTTTCAATTGAAAGAAAGCTTTGCAATGAGGGAACATAGGATGAAGGTGAAAGGAGATAGACTCAAGAGTAAAATGTGGAAATAAAGATGTGTGGAATAGTCTCCCAGTGGAGGTAGTAGAGACAAGGACAGTATCTGACTTCAAGAAAGCATGGGACCAACACAAAGATCTCTAAAGTAAAAAAAGGACTGTAGTAGTTGGTATGGAAGGGCAGACTGGATAGGCTATTTGGTCTTTATCTGCCATATTGCTTCTGTGTTTCTAGATAGAACTTGCCAAAGTGCCATGTTAACAGCTATTGCGGGGCAAATGCAGATAGCGCATAACTGCATTAGCTGTATATGTGGGCGGGGTGAAGACAATGTGGGCATGGCTACACATGCGATTAGCACGGCGACCTCAGCTTCAGGTATGCGTTGGATCTGCAGACAGAGAGAGTGTAACTAGCACCACTTTAATGGCTGGCGTTAGCTGCATACCAGCTGCTGTTCAACCACACTCCCTGCAGTTTGGGTGCCATATCTTCTGGGAGAATGCTGTACAGCCCCCAACAGATACCACACAACATTTGCAGCTAAAGCAGCACTATTTGCACTAGCATGCCGCATTAGCTGCAAAAGTGTAACGGTTTAGTAAACATGCTCCTATGAAATGATTTACCAATTAACCTTATAGCTAATTCACCAGTCATATTTTCTCAACCAATAAGCTAAATGCGATGATGTATTTCATTTATGAAATAGAACAAGCAAAATGCAACATGAAAAAGGACCTTAGGAGGACTCCAGAATGAATTTGGCTATCACTGCTGGCCTTTCAATTTAGAAGCAGACATTTCATAAATTAAAAGAAAGGATGTTGCCAAAGTGGTGTTGATGACTTAAAAGTACAGCTGCGGGGGATGTTACAAAATCAAAATATGTTTGACTTGAGATGAAAGGTTCAAGTCGATTGAGGATAGCCCATTTCCCTCATGGCCTAAGATGAAGTAATATTGTTTCTCTTCATTTGTTCAGAACGGTATAAGAAGATGTGATTCAGTAACTCTAATTAAAAAAAGGTGATGAATATGGATACAGAGAGTCATTTAATGTTTTGTTTATCATATTGGATGTTAGGCAATTTATTTAAATTAAATTAGATGATATTGAAATTCCATCAAAGCCATAGTTGGTCTGGCTACTTTACGAATGTTATTAATACTGAAATAAATATTTTACCATTTTCGAATCAAGCAGTTCAGTGTGAGGTGAAAGTCAATGCAATGGATAAAATTAAAGACCCACTATAATGGCTTTCTGTCATTCAGGTCAGTTAGCCAAGACGTGTTCCCTGTTATCTGCTATTACAAAGAGTTTTATGACTTTTCCCAATATTTCTTGTCATTTTCTTCAAATATATTGTTTGGATGTTTTGAAGAGAGGCATTTCGTTGGAAAGGAGAGCAGTACCCCTCCTCTTACTTCAAAACAGATTTGAAACAAATTGCTACGATCATAAAGGGAGATTTTATCTGCTGATGTCCAGGATAGGGATTTACAAACTTTAAAAAAAATGGCTTGCAATTTAGGATCCTGTTTACTACAGGTCTTCTCCCATTTTGTGTCTACAGGAAAAATGCTTATCAAAATAGGACCCTTAGTTTGTCAAACCTACACAAAACCTATGGGTTCACTTGATTGCAAACCTTTTTTTAAACTAACAAACTCTTCTGCATCTTTACATAATCACATATGGATCCCTGTGGACCTCTACTTCCACAAACTTCTAGACCAGTAGTTCCCAAACCTGTCCTGAGGGACCCCCAGTCAGCCAGGTTTTCAGGATATCCCCAATGAATATGCATGTGAGGATGTACTTCAGGGAATTTTCTGAAAGGAATTCTTTGTATTAAAGCTAATTAATCTGTGAACCCACTATTTTTTGTTAAATCAGTCAGGGCCTAGTAGTAGCAGTTTAAGTTTAAAACACAGAAGAGAACTTTCTGGTTACATTTCATACCCAGCAGAGAGCTTGTAGTTTAAATGTAATAGTCACTCAGGGCCTAGCATCAGCAAAGTACTTTTAGTTTAAATTTAAAACACAGAAGAGAGCTTTCTGGTTACATTTGGAACCCAGCAGAGAGCTTGTAGTTTAAATTTCATAATAAGTTAGAGCCTAGCAGCAGCAAAGAGCTATAATTTAAATCAAATCAGAATATAGCTTAGCACAAAAGGCAAAACAGGGTCAGTACTCTTTGAGCAACAAATAAAGTCTTCTAGAGAACTTTACAAAGAGGCCTTCTACCTAGGGGGCAAGATACCTGTGAAACTTTTTCAATAGGTGTTAACACCAGGTGGCAGGTCAAAAGGCCATTTTGAAAGACTCCTTCTATTCAAGCAAGGACTGTTAATCACCCAGGAAGTTGGTCACAGCTTACCTCAGCAGCACAGGCATAAATAGCTCAATCAGAGCTCTGTGATCCTCAGTCTTGAAGGACTAGAAAAGGGGACTGTTACTTCTGGCGAGAGATCTGCAATTGTGAGTATATACTTCTGGGAATTTTCTGAAAGGAATTCTTTGTATTAAAGCTAATTAATCTGTGAACCCACCATTTTTTGTTAAATCAGTCAGGGCCTAGTAGCAGCAGTTTAAATTTAAATTTAAAACACAGAAGAGAACTTTCTGGTTACATTTCATACCCAGCAGAGAGCTTGTAGTTTAAATTTAATAGTCACTCAGGGCCTAGTATCAGCAAAGTACTTTTAGTTTACATTTAAAACACAGAAAAGAGCTTTCTGGTTAAATTTAGAACCCAGCAGAGAGCTTGTAGTTTAAATTTCATAATAAGTTAGAGCCTAGCAGCAGCAAAGAGCTATAATTTAAATCAAATCAGAATATAGCTTACCTCAGCAGCACAGGACAGGGTACTGTGTAGAAGCCCTCTTTTAATAAGTGTTATTTCCCTCCCTCCCTCACACCCACCCACCCCTGGGATAATCATAGCTTTATAGGTACTTACACATCTTAAAAGACAGGAGGTGCTCTCAGGTGAAGCTCGTTACCCAAATCAGTCATACACTAAGGTCCTGAGATTAATTAAGCTTCAGGTGAACAAGGTATATTAAACGTATTAGGTACAGTTTTATTAGTATAAATATCCATAGCAACCCTTAGTAAGTAAAGATCTTAAAGATCTAAACACAAGCTTAAAAGTAAGATGCAGAAAGCAGTCCAGCGGCGAGATGGGGGCTTTCCAGACTTTTTCATTGAGTGTCACATGTATGATTTACTCCCAGTTGGTTAGAGGTCTTACTCGTGCACTAGGTGCAAGGAGCCCTTTGCTCTCAGGGAATAATTCCGTTCTCTAGAGGCTAGAGTAGCAGACTTGGAAAACATAAGAAAGACAGAGAGGTACATAGACGAGACCTACAGGGATGTAGTCCTGAATTCCCACCTCCAGTCTGGTAGCATCACTGTTGCCATAGAGGAGGAGAGAGGTCACGTGACAGGAGAGCATCACCCTGGTGTGGCAGGAAGTGATTCTGTAACTAGGATCTGTTCTCCAGGTGATGTAAAACCCTCTCGCACCGAGGATGTTTCTCCAGGGCCATGTGCCCATGAGGGAAGGGTTAGGACAGCCGTTATAGTCTGTGATTTGATCATTAGGCATGTAGATAGCTGGGTGGCTGGTGGACATGAGGATCGCCTGTTAACATGCCTTCCTGGTGCAAAGGTAGCAGACTTCAAGTGCCACCTAGATAAGGTCTTAGATAGCGCTGGGGAGGAGTCTGCTGTCTTGGTACATGTCGGTACCAATGACAGGAAAATGTGGTAGGGAGGTTCTGGAGGCTAAATTTAGGCTGTTAGGTAGGAAGTTGAAATCCAGAACTTCCAGGGTAACATTCTCCCAAATGCTTTCCGTTCCACGCGCAGGACCCAAAAGGCAGGCAGAGCTCCGGAGTCTCAATGTGTGGATGAGACAGTGGTGCAGAGATGAGGGGTTTGGATTTGTTAGGAACTGGGGAACATTCTGGGGAAAGGAGGGGCTCTTTCGAAGGAATGGGCTTCACCTTAACCGGGATGGAACCAGGCTGCTGGCATTAACCTTTAAAAAGGAGATAGAGCAGCTTTTAAACTAGATAATAGGGGAAAGCCGACAGTCGCCCAAGAGTGGATGGTTCGGAAGAATGTATCCTTGAAGGATACTTCCAAAAGCAGAGAGGTTCCAAAAAAGAGTAAAGTAGCCCAAATGCCCTCGAGTATGGAGCAGACACAGCCTAAAGATCCCAAATTACCCATGTCTACCAATAGCCAAATTAATATGAATAAATTACAGTCTCTAAAATGCTTTTATGCAAATGCTAGAAGTCTAAAAATTAAGATGGGAGAGTTAGAATATATAGCACTAAATGAGAGGTTAGATATGATTGGAATATCAGAGATATGGTGGAAGGAGGACAACCAGTGGGACACTGTGATACCTGGGTACAAACTATATCGTAATGATAGAGCTGATCAAATTGGTGGAGGGGTTGCGCTCTATGTTAGAGAGGGCATTGAGTCAGAAAGGATTAAAGTTTTGTAGGAAACAAAATTTGCTGTAGAATCTCTATGGATTGAAATTCCATGTGAAAAGGGGAAGGCGATGGCAGTGGGGGTGTACTATCGACTGCCTGGCCAGAATGAACAAATGGATGATGAAATGCTCAAAGAAATCAAGGAAGCTAACAAAAGTTACAGCGCGGTAATAATAATGGGTGATTTCAATTACCCCGATATTGACTGGGTCAGTGTCACAGCAAGACATGCCAGGGAGATAAAGTTCTTAGATGAAATAAATGACTGCTTCTTGGAGCAGCTGGTTCATGAACCGACCAGAGGGGAAGCCATATTAGACCTAGTCCTTAGTGGAACACCAGATCTAGTGCAAGAGATAAGGTTGTTGGGGTCGCTTGGCAATAGTGATCATAGCATGATCGCCTTTGATTTAATTAGTGGAGGAGGGATAGTAAGGAAAGCCACAGTACTACCTTTTAACTTTTGAAAGGCAGACTATGATAAAATGAGGAAAACAGTTAAGAAAAAACTAAAAGGAGCAGTTACAAAGGTTAAAGACGTACATCAGGCTTGGCTGTTGTTGAAAAATACTATCTTGGAAGCCCAGACCAGCTGTATTCCATGCTTTAAGAAAAGTGGAAGGAAGTCCAAAAAACTGCCAGCATGGTTTAAAAGGTGAGGTCAGAGAGGCTGTTGTTGCCAAAAAAGCATCTTTCAGGAAATGGAAAAAAAGAGCCAAACGACGAAACCTGGAAACAGCACAAGCACTGGCAAGTCAAATGCAAGGCATTGATAAGGCAGGCAAAAGGAGAGTTTGAGAAGAAGCTTGCTGCGGAAGCAAAAACACGAAGTAAAGACCTTTTCAAGTACATTCGTAGCAAAAAACCTGTGAGAGAGTCAGTTGGTCCATTAGATGATAAAGGGGTTAGAGGAGCACTAAGAGGCGACAAGGCGATAGCGGAGAGACTGAATGAATTCTTTGCTTCAGTCTTTACTGAGGAAGATGCCAGGGTAAGAGAAAGTCTTTCAAATTTACTGTTAATGCTTGTCATAGTACTTATATCATGCCAAAGAAAGCTTCTGTAATTCATCAAACAAAAGATGCTTCAGTTAGAGTCAAAACCGTTTTGTTTATTTTCTCTCTTCAAGAGGGTCATTTCCTAATAGGGCACCTTGTCAAAGTATGGTTTAATGCACCTAAATTTCACCTGTTTTACAAAGACAAGTAGGCACCTACTTGTCTTTATAAAATACGTATAAGTGGAAAAGAGTGCACCTTCAATTAAGGTGCAATCATACCAGCCCTCGAGCTGCTCTAAATGATCATGCCTATTTTTTGCAAGTATGCACATAAATTATCATATTTTATAATTAATGTGTGCACTTGCTCACACTGCCCATGATCCACCCAAACTTTGCCCATGTGTGTGTGTCCTCAGTGAAATTACGTGCCATGCAAACGCTGTACTTTTACATTGGTTGAAATTTTATAACAGGTGAATTACATGCCTAAGTGGCCATTTTGCTATTTACACAGATTGTCAGCATCTAAAAATAGGATCCTACTTATAAGATTACCTCCAAGATGTACAATCACATTTGTTAGACAGCAATGAGATGATGGCTCACTTTAACAGTTGATAAAATCTGTATAGCTGATGTACCAGGTAAATGTCACTTTAATTTTGGTAATTAAACTTTACTGAGCCCAATTGTTAAACTGTTTCTCTCTCCCCATCTATCCCCCTCCCCCCCCCCCCCAACTTAGGCTCACCCATTAACAATACAGTACAGGACTTGATGGGTATCTTTTTTGAAAATCTACATGTAAACTCCCAGATTACAAGAGACTGTTGGCCTGGACAAATGTGCTAAGGCAACCTTCCTTTGAGAAAAATTGAGGAAAACTGAAAACTTCTCTAGGGGCCGTATTCCAGTATAATGTGATGATAGAGAAGACTAGACGAGAGTATTACAGAAGACTGATATTGAAAAGTGCTCTAACATCAAAGAATAAAATACAATCACCAACCAGCTTGACATTCTCATACTCTCATATGGCTTTTAAATTGTAGACTAGCCTCTTAAAGAGCTTGAAAAACTGGATGTTAGAACAAGGAAATTTCTTTATGCTCACAAGGTACTTTATAAGAATTGGTGTATGCACAGACTACATATTCCTAATACGGAAGGAGAAATGGGCCTCATAGAAATAGATTATACATACAGAGCTACTTAACAGCATCAATAGACCCAAACACATAAAAAGTGTTAAAGTATGGAAGTAAGTGTCCAGAATCCAGTTCCATCAGTAACTTGGACAGGCATTACAATGTGTAAAAGGGAAGGAAGCAAAAAAAAAAAATCAAAACAAGAGAAAAAACTTTTTAAACAACTACAGGGTGGCCCAAAAAAAGTGAGAACATCTCGTAAATTAACTATATAACGTCTTTATTTCTACAATTTCCTGTCGCCATCTTTTTTTTTTTTAAATTTGTCAATCGTCCACATCTATCTTTTTGAATTTTTAAATAACTTATATGCTACGAGATGTTCTTAATTTTTTGGGGCCACCCTGTAGATCAGAAGACAAGGAAAAAAGTAGCAATGCACAAATACTCTGGGAAATACAAAATTTTACTCCAGCAAACATATATGAATCAACACATCAATGGTTAAAGGAGAGACAAACAAACCAAAGGATGAGAGATCACTAGTTGTAGCCCAGGACAGTGGATTGCAGACAAGATGGTTCATAGCAAATATAGAAAAAAAACTTGTGAAACGAACACAAGAGCTTGAAATGAATACTCATCTTGTAGTTGGCTGTGAAGTTTGGATGGAAGAAAATTTCTAAATAGAAAGGCACAACAAGATGGCATGTCTTATCCATTAGAAACTTTGTAAGCTCCACAACATTGCTGTACAAGAAAAGCCCTAGGATCACAATCATAACAGAATTATGGAAAATGAAGAGGTTATGATCATCTGGGACATTCCCTTTCCAACCAATACAAACCTGGATGTGAAGAGACAAGACATAGTCGTAATGGAGAAAAACACCTGAATGGTATTGATAATAGAGATACCAGTTCCAAACTATTATTCTGTGAATTGTGTGGAGAGAAAGAAAATTATCTAGTACCAAGAACTGCAGTTGGAGACCAAGAGAATGCATATTTGGAGTCACAGGCCTGATTAAGAGGAATTTCCAATCATATGTTAATAGACTGCCTCTACATGTTACATCTTATGAACTCCAAATGCAAGCTCTTATTGGCATGATGCAAGTATTAAGGGGAACATTAACAGTAAATTTGAGAAACTAGGAACATAGGGCCCAATATTCGAAAGGCATTTACATGGTTTATATCCCAGTAAACCATGCAAATGCCCTAAATCGTGATATTCAATGGCACTTACATGGTTAGCGCTGTTGAATAACTTCTTCAAAACCCACTATACGCCCCAATGCTCTGTGGTTAGCATCAGGGCATAATGGGGGTGTTCTGGGGATGCAGAGGTGGAGATTGCCGCTAATCAGTAGCGGCGATTGCTACGCGGTTAGTGGTCCACAGCTAAAACTAGGTCAGCCATCACCACGGCATTGAATATCCAGTGTTAAGGGTCAGTGGACATAGCTATGCGCCGTAGCAGAGCATAGCCTGCCAAATACAATATCGGGCCCATACTCCACATACCCTGGCTTAGGAGTAAGGTTCTATACTGTCATAGTACATGCAAAACTAATCCATTTGGAGACATTGACCATGAGAGATCTAGTCAAGGTTGTTGACATAATTTTCCTTGATCTTGTACTTGCTCTATAGGAAGTTGAATCCTCCAAGTCTGCATGATGTTCAAAAGCTCATGAAATATGCCCCCTTTCATTCCAGGATGGGAACTGTTTCCACTATTGGAGCACAATTAGTGCACACTTACCTGAATCATTGATTTCAGCAGAGAGGTGCTGGAATATGCTATTAATGACCCAGAAACCTGGGGAATTTAAATTATACCAATTTGCTCCCAGACTTTCCAGAGTCCTCTTGTACAGCTAGGTGCCCCTAGCCTCCCCACCAGCTGCTCCATACAGCTTCTTCTTCATCATCTGATTTTTGGCAGGCAGGGCCCTTGCTCTCTCCCTACCATGCTAGTCAGCCATGACCATGTCCTTCAGGTTTCTCAGGCAATGGGCTCTAATTTGTGTTTTATTTATTTATTTAACAGGTTTTCTATATAGCTTTATCATTAACTCAAAGCGGATTATATAAACAATTTCAGCAACCAGCTTTTACATAGAACAGGGAATTCAGACTTGGAGGATTATTGGAGGATTAGATGGGGTATACATGTTACATTTATCTTTGCTAACTATAAACATTTACATTGTTGTGGAATGATGTGGTACAGCAGTTACATTTAACAGATATATTGTTGCGATATGGGTTGTGTGCATAACTATATTTATTTTGAAGGTGAGGTCTGTGAGGTTTTAGAGATCCTTTAGGGCAGGTGGTAGGGTGCCATAGTGGGGCATGAACCTCTCGTGCAATTCTGAAAGTAGAAGAAAAGGTAAAAGACACAACTAGAGATCCAAGATATCTTGCCAAAACCTTTATATCAAATTTGGCTAAGTACTACAAGCAGGAAATCATTTCTATCACACCTCTCACCCACGTCTGTTGGTAAAAGAGCGATGTTTTTTTTGTACCTGTTCGATTAGGATACCAACCATGTGCATTATTAGCAGGTGAAAGATGGCTGAAAATGTTTTTTTCAAATGATATTGTTATGACTGAGTTATCCTGTCTACTCATCCATCACAGTTTCCTCCAGGTGGGGAGGGGGATTTATAAAATGCTATCTGAACCCACTTCTAGCTGCAATTTTTGTTCAGTTGCAAACAGTTTTTGATAACAAAGATTTACAAATCCCTTTGTTGGATCAGATTGCTTTCCGTTTTTCAGATCAATGAACGATAGAGAAAGAAAGAAACAAAAATATCATTTTAAGTGTTTTAAACTACAGTGAGAGAGAGAAAAATGATTATATTTATTTATTTATTTATTTATTTATTTAAAGTCTCTTTTATACCGCGCTATTCAGCATCAGCGCGGTTTACAATAAACAGTGAACATACACATTTCCAATAGTACTTTGTGTTTACATATGAACAGGATAATCAACTTGGCTAACAGGGTAACTATGTACAACCATAAAATATACAATATATACAATTTGTAGGCTGATCATGTGTTTGTGTGGTTTTAGACAGTAGTGATTTGGGTGGATTCGGCAAATGGTGCTGAGTTTCTATTAGGTTCAGGGTAATGTATGAGGAAGAGGTAGTGTTTCACGGCCTTCCTGAATTGGAATATGTCTGGGATTGATCTAATGTTGTGAGGGAGGTTATTCCAGATCACTGGTGCATAAAGATTGAAAGTCCTGCTGGATGTTGACTTGGAGCATTTAGTTATAGATCTTGGGACTATCAAGGTGTTTTGAGCTACTGACCTTCTGTCTCTGTTGTGGGGTGTCATCTGGATTAGCTCAGTTAGTGAAGTTGACGAGAGACCTTTGGTGGCTTTAAAGGTGAGCAGCAAGGTCTTGAATGTAATTCTACCTTGAATCGGGAGCCAGTGGAGTTGTTTCATTATAGGTGTGACATGGTCTTTCCTGGATGCTCCGTGCAGTACTCTTGCTGCGGTTTATTGGGAAAGCCAATTTAGATTCTGGGAAAATCAATAAGTATCAAGGAACAAAGAGCTTATCAAGAGCTAAGCAATAAAAAATCTAGATCATAACAGATAAGATGAAATGAAGCCTTACCTGGTAATTTTCTTTCCTTGATTCCCTCCAGTCCAGTCCAGACTTGTGGAGGTTTACGCTCTCTTGCCAGTGGATGGAGACTGAGAACCACTGGTTTGATGGAATCACCCTATAAGAGTCCTGCGCAGCCTCCAGCCAGACAACTGATGGCACATATCATTGCACAGCTCCCAAGTTCCAATGAGAGGCTCCCAAGCAAAATTCTTCTGAGGATCCCTCATTGTTACAATGGCAGTGCCCCCCATGCATGGCCCCTTCCCCATGGGCCTCCCCTGCGGTAGCAGCAGCGGTGAACTTACTGTTATCATCATTGTCATGCTGCCTCTTCTCCTTGTAAGTTTTTCTCATGCCCAAGCATAAGGAAAATTTACAAAGAGCGAAGGCAGCGCAGCAATGATGATAACAATAAGTTTGCCGTCACCACTACCCCCGTTGTATGGGCTTCCTTTCTGTCTGGGCCCCTCCTCCCCATATTGTGAGGGCTGCTTGGGTGGAATTTAAGCTACTGGCAGATCCTTATAAAATTATCTCCTGCCTGGAACAAACTACCTGAGTCAGTACGTCGGGTTCCCTGTCTAGCCCTATTCAAATCCAGGCTAAAACCCATCTCTTGTAGGCTGCTTTTGGATCATGATGCCCTTCACACTCTCGTTCACTACTTATGTGTATCTTACAGTATCCTAGTCCACAACTTTGTGATGTTCTTCATCTTGATTAGATTGTAAGCTCTGATGAGCAGTGACTATGTCTTACATCTATATGTACAGTGCTGTATATGCCTTGTAGTGCTATACAAATGATTATTATTAGTAGTAGTAGTGGTGGTGGTGGTTCCCAAGAACTTGGATGTCCTTGCCTGATTTCAGAAAAATCCTGAAGATCCAGCCTTGTGTCTAAGGTTATACAAGCTCCAGACATCTGAAAGTGATCATTTTGTCAGGCATATGTCTGGAGGGTATGGAGAAGGAGTTACGCTAATACCCTCTTTATTTTACAGTATTATAACAAACATTTACAGGGATTGAGGGCTTATATTTCTGTTTTGCTATGCTGCTGGGCGTTCCCTTATCCTAACTTGCATGAGATGGACATCTCTGCTCCATGCTTTCCTAAGGGGACATCCATGTTATGAAAATTGTCCAGTGACATAAATGTGCCTGGGATTTTTCTGCATATTCCACCCTAGACATCTGAGATTTGACTTGGATGTCCATCCTAAAATGCCACTGCACATGCTTAACATACTTTAGTAAAAGGGCCCCTACATGTAGACATTCTTACAGTCTTCAGTTGATTGGTAGAAGAAATCATGTATATTCTGAGGGCCCAATTTTTGAAGCCCTAGGCATGTGCTAGGAGTGGAGGAGTAGCCTAGTGGTTAGAGCAACTGCCTAGTACCCAGAAGATCAAGGGTTCAATTCCCACTGGCACTCCTTGTGACTTTGGGCAAGTCACTTTACCCTCCATTGCCTCGGAAGAAAAGGCTGGCAATCTACTTCCGGTGATACATTGCCAAGAAAACCCAGAGGTAGCTGGGTCGCTATGAGTCAACACTGACTTGATGGCACTTAAAAAAAAAAGGCATGTGCTACACGTGTAAAAGATAGCCTTACCTCTGTAAAACCACCATAACCATGTAAACCAGATATTCAACAAGGTGGCTTGAATTGGAGAGGCCCAGCTACCTGCACAGCGCCAAGTGCCAAGGCCCAGGGGTGGAACAGGGACATGTCCTCAAACCCATGTAAAGTGGATTTCCGAAAGCCAAGTGCACTGACATTGGATGTCACTAACCGCATAAGCCTAAGCAATGTTTCCCGGCACATATGACTACTGATGGTGAGCAGCAATCCTGTGTAGTGGCATTACAATGCATAGTATACTGAGGAGAGCATATGCAGGCCTGTATCCAAACCATGCAGAGGTAAAGCGCTGCTGGACCGGCTGTGAAGCAATATGAGCCATGCACATGGTGTTCCAGAGATGGAGACACACCCCCTCCATGCCCTGGCACAGCGGAGGATGCAGCAGGTAGTGCATATCCATCAGCGGACAGTAGCCCAGCACCTGAGACCATGCCCCATGTGTAGAGAGGCCCAGGGTGAGCTACCTGCAATTGACGGAGGAGGAGGTCTACCAGAGATACAGACTGGATGAGGCAATGATAATGGAGTTGTGTGGCTTATTCAGTGTGGACCTGGAGTCCTCCACAACCAGAAGCCAGACCCTGACAGTGGCTATGATGGTGACCACTGCCCTGGGATATCTGGCAACTGGCAGATTCCAGCATATGATAGGGATGACTGTTGGAATCACGCAGTCCACTGCATAAGTGCCTTCACCAGGGCCTTGCTGCGGAAGATGTGCCACCTCATAGCCTTCCACCAGGCACAGCAATTGTGGCAGGAGAACATGCAGGCATTCTACAATGTTGCTGGATTCCCATCGATCCTTGGATGTATAGACTGCACCCACATTGCACTGTGGGCACCACAGCTGGAGCAGAGGGCATACAGGAACAGACATGGTTTACACATTGATGAATATGGCTGCAACTGATGTGTGTGCCCACTACCCAGGGTCTTGCCATGATGCAATTGTCCTTGCCCAGTCCAACTTGGGACAGGCAGCAGTGAGGGGTCAGCTTGGAGATATGTGGTTGCTAGGTGAGTGCGCATATATGTGAGCCCCAGGACAAGACCAGAAGAAACAGTTGCTGTAGTATGATGCTATGTGTAATACAAACAGGTGAGGATATATGTGTTATGTACATATTACAACATATGATGATCACAACGTGCACATGCACTGCTGTTCTGCAGATCCACATCATGGAGACAACCAGAGAAACCCCATGGCCAAGAGCAGACAGCACGCACCAATATGTGGCATGTGGAGGAGTGCGAGTTTGGTACCATGTAGTGCAGCAACATGGTAGCAGCCTGTGTAGGGCATATCCATTTCTGCCTCCAACCCAGCCAGCAGACCCCCCAATGACATCTCTGTGCTATGCCCCTGCTTCTCCATTCCAACAGGCTAGCCAAAGTCACTGTTCCCCATTGCCCTGCCCCAAATGCTTGACAGCCACACAAGCCACATGTTGGTGTCCTCTCACTGCCACAGTATCCCTGAATGTCATATATTGTACCCCACCCTGCTAGTAGCTGGTGTGTTATATGCTGCCGTAACAACCCATAGACCATAAACAACACATATCCCATGCCCATGTGGATACCTCACATTGCCCCCACAGGTGACCATGAATATCCCCTGAGGACCTGGCTGCTGACCCCAGTGTACCACCCCAGGAGCCAGCAGAAGGAGTGGTACAATGTCACCCATCAGCATACCCGAGCAGTTGTGGAGCAAGCAATAGGGATGCTGAAGAACCACTTCCGGTGCCTCAACATAAGTGGTAGGGAACACTTCTACAGCCTGGAGCGTGTATGCCAGATATTTGCATCATGCTGCATACTCCACAACCTTGCACAGATGTGGGGAGTACCAGATCCAGAGTCTGAGACTGCAGAGGAGTGGGAGGGCACTTGCTGACACGTGCACTGTGATAAAGTGGAGTGATGTCTGATAATATGCTGGCAGCGTCATCACCCTCCTCATCAAGGCAGGCTACTGCACGTGGTTCAGAACTACCATGTGACTGTGCTGGTGTGCTGGCAACCCCAGCACCCAGCCCCTGTGCCTATGGGAGGCCCACCAAACTACACAGTGAACCAGCAATCATTGCCTGGTATGCTACCATCTCCCTCATCAGATGCAGGTGTCCCTCCAGATGGCACCCCACTCACATTCGGTGTTCCTGCCATGCCTCAGATTCAGCCTCCCTCGCCTGTGTGGCTGCCTGAAGGTCCTGCCATATACTGTGTAGCTTAGCCAGTATGCCCTCGGTGCCAGCCACTAGGCGTGCACCCTCCTGCAGTAATTTCTGGTCCACATCCGTGCTCCCTGCATCCACAAGGTCATCCAGGATGGTGAATTGTAGCTCAGCGAGTGGGGCTTCATCTGTTTCCACCTCCCCAGCACTGGCAGACACACTGACCATGGGAGCTGCAATGGCCTGCTCCTCTGCCCTGGGTGTCACACCGGACTGCTCCTCTGTGCTGGGTGTTGCACCAGAGTGCAGCTCCACCCTGGCAGGCACACCAGACCCTGTGACTGTGCTGCATCCCAGCTGTACACTTGCATCATCTGTGGTGGATGGTGAGGTTCCCCCTGATGCATCAGTTCCAAGCTGTGAGGGTTAGGTCCCTGGCAGGTCTGTTGGAGAGCAAAGGTTGAAAGGGTTAGTGACATGGCTTGCTAGGTCAGCCTATGAGGTGCCACCAAGCCCACAACAGAACTGGCAGGGGGATCCTCAGTCCACACTGTCCCCAACCCATGCATCACCCAAGGACCAACAGATAGACAGTCAGGGCCTGGATGAATGGAACCATGGTGGGGATACATACATGGCCAAAAACAAATCGTACACTCCCCCTACTCACATCACACTTCAGAAACACAATATTAACATAAAAAATGAAATAAAATACCTAGGGGTGACCTTAGACACACACCTCAGTATGAACACCCACATAAGAAACACTACAAAAAAAATATACTTTAAGCTCAAAGTCCTAAAACAATTACGCCCACTGGTCCACCTGCATGACTTCTTGAGCATAATACAAGCCATTATTACACCGCACTTCGACTTTGCCAACCTCACTCTACTAGGCACAACTAATCAAAACATCAAAAGGCTCCAACTTGCCCAAAATGCAGCAGCTAGAACCATAATGGAAGTACACCCATTTGAGCACATATCACCCTATTTAGCTAAACTACACTGGCTCCCAATTCAATGCAGAATAAACTATAAATTAATAATAACCACCTTCAAAGCTTTAAATAATACTGCCCCAGCTACACTAAACAAACTCCTCACTAAAGACACACCCCAAACTGTTCACAGAAGATGCAACACTAATAAAATAAGGATTCCAAAAGAGTTCACAAAGACTAAAAAAAACAACAAATAAAAAAGTGTTTTCCCATGCAGCCCCTATACTCTGGAACTCCCTACCTGAAGAAATAAGAGCCTTAACTGATCTTAAAGAACTACGTAAAACATTAAAAACTTACTTGTTTAGCTCCCACTATGGTCCACTTGTGAATTCCCAATACCAAAATGAAAAGGGATAATATATAACACTTAGAGCATAATTCCATAATGACCCATGAAAATATGACCATTATACACAGTTTACGATGTTTGTAAATAGCTACCTTTTTTGTTTAATTCAACATCCGTTGATTGTACATAGTCCTCTATAGTTTAATTGTTAAAGTTAAGATGTACATAATTCAAGTGATGTTTAATGTAAAAACAGATATGTTACACTGTTTCTTTACCTGTTTTCTGTAAACCGCACCTGATCCTTGGAAGGTAGCGGTATATAAGCGACTGTTAAATAAATAAATTTAAAAAAAAAATCACGGTGCCACCCAGGCCTTGGGGAAACCCCTACTCACCCTCCTGTCTGCCTAGGGTGGAGTTGTCAAAGCCTGTAACCCCTGAGATGGAGACTTCCTCTAAGAACTGAAGCACATGTTCCTCCAGAGGGGTGAGTCTTCACTGCCGAGGAAGGTGGCAGACTGCTATTGTTGGCCCTTTCCTCCCTCATAGCCTGCCATATCATCCACCACTTCTTCTTGATATCCTCCATGTCCCTGTTGTGGTGGTGGATGGCATTGACACTCCTGATGTTGTCAAGCTATGTTGGCAGCTGTGAGTTGGCATCCTCTGCCATGAAGATGGCAGTGTGTCACTGCATGATGAGCCCCAGGGACATGTAGGACTCGGAGAGTGTAAAGTTCGGCTTCCGGGTTTGCTTCGGTCCTTTTGGCACTGTCTGCCATTGTGTAGCTCAGGCACTATGGCTGTGTCAGGCTACCCACATAGGCCCTTTCACACATTTGCAGATATGTCATGCAGCCATGACATGCCCCATCCAAAGACATATCCAGTACCTGTGTAGGTTCTTGAGTACCAACGCTATGAATATCTGCATGACAGTTGTCTGCCATAGGATGCCATGGCTGCACACCATGGCACAATGGCAAAATATGCATGTATGGACACCCAGACAGTAATACCTGGGTAGGACAGATAGCACAGTATGTGGTCATGGTTGTTACAGCAAGAGGACAGGTGCATGGCGGTGCTCTGACCATGTGCCACCAGGGGCAGGAAATGTTCTGCATGTGTAGTGCTGCTGTGCCATGCCCGTGCTGCCTAGCAATGGTACATGCACCTTACACCGGTAACACAGTGATGCCCATTCTGCATAGGTATGGCACAGAGGCACTACCCATGCTGGGATTTAGCTGCAGCCGCTCTGCGCAGGTATGGCACAGAAGCGCTACCTGCAGCTGCTCTGTGCTGGTATGGCACAGAGGCACTACCTGTGAAGAGATGAGACCGCCACCATTCTGCGTGTGTGGTGCCTCTGTGCCATAGCCATACACACAGATGTGACTCATAGGGCACACACCCATGCCCATAACACCCCACTCCCCACCCCTGGTCCCCTACTCCACCAGCACAGACATGCAGCACTGCCCCCATAAAACTAACAACACCTTGGGATTTCAAGTCAGGAACAATTTATCAGGAAATTTGTAACAGATACAAAAATGGCAGCAACAGCAGTAGAAAAACAATGGCAGTACAAAACAACAGAGGTCCACACAGCAACGGGACGTTGTACACCCATGCCCATGGCTACACAGTCTGCCCCATTACGGCCCATCACAGGGCAATCCCTGGCATAGGGATGACCTATGGTGAAGGGGGACCCTGCCTGTGCCCTGTCACGGCAGCAGTGAGGGCATCCAGCTGTATGCTGATTGTCCATTCTGCTGCCCGCACATCCTCCCTGAGGAGCTGCACCTTCTACATCAAGGCAGCCAGAGCCCAGTCTCCAGATAGCCGAGCAGGTGGTGGCACAGAAGGGCCTGGTACAGCATGGCCATGCTGTGCTCATGGGGGCCCACATCCATGAAACATGGACCATGGCTCCACTGCCACAATCTATGCTGAGCCATGCGGTGGGCACATAGCCCCCCTGGTAGGGATGTGGGCTGTGGGCCACAGCCAGAGAGGCAGCTCCTCCTCTGTCCCCCCCCCCCCCACCGGATGCCTGCTGGCTATGTGCTGCACCATACCACCATACTTGGGGTACTTGGCCGGTGGAGCCTGCATCCCCCGTGCTACCCCTTCTGGGCCCACCTCTGTTTTGGTCACAGGAGCAGCACTGGTCCTGCTGCTACCTCCTCGTCATCAAACTCCCCGTCCCACTGCTGCACAGTGGCCCCTTCAGTGCCCTCCCCCTCTGTGGTGCTGTCCTTTGTCAGTGTCGCTGGACTCCTCCTCCCCATCACAGTTGGAGGTATTTCTGGGATCCACACCTTTGGACAGCTGCACTGGCACCCTACTGCTGCTCTGGGTTGGTGCCTGTAGTGTGCCAGCACTGTCCGGGGTCTCCCTGGGACTGGCTGTGGAGGAAGAGGGAGGGGAGATAAAGGTCTGCACAGGCATGGCCCTGGGGTAGGACTGGAGTATCTCCGTGGGGCTCGCACATGCATTCACAACCCACCTTCAGGCCATGGGGTGTGTGCTGTCCCACAATGCACATTGCATGGTCTCCACTTTGCCCACTCCCAGTCAGCTCTGTTCCCCCCTCACATGCCCAGTTGTAGCCTGCTGCCCCCCCCCCAGGTGATGGACACCCACAGGGGACACTGTAGGCAGGTGTGCAATGTACATCTGGGCCCACTGCTGGTGGTGTGTATGCCCCTGCACCACCCTTCCACGCCATGCCCTGGCCATGTGTGCGCACACCTGCATGTATTGGCTGCCTACTGGTGCATACACAGGGTAGTGGCACTGGGGGATGGCACTGCCACCCCAAGCATGTTCACATCATTGTGTATGGGGGATCTACCCTCAGATGATCTGCCTGCATCTGTCATTCAGCCATGGCTGCCACTCCTTTTATCTACTGGGCTCCACTTGTGCATGCCCACCATTACACACTCTGACCCCTGGGCCAGAGTTGCAGGCGCTGCAGAGTGGGACGCATGTCCAGGGCAACTGCATGAGCTGGCAGAGTCCCCTGGGATGGGCAGCCTGGCCACAGCTCCCCATGCACTGGACATTGCCATTGCTGTGCGAGCCCTCTGGTGTTGCTGCTGCCATATGCCATTGGGGGTGCAGCATCCTCCCCACCTGCTATATCTGGATATACCTACTGCTGTGGGCAACTAGGAATGGCACCTCTACCATGCATGGCCCATCCCCCTGCTGTCACCTGTTCTACAACCATTGGTGCTACCACCAGCATGTGGCTTGGCCCTACGGTGCAGTCTCCCTGTGCAGACACACAGCTGGGCCTTTCAGGATGTGTCTGGCCTAGCATGGTGCTCAGCCCCCCCCCCCCCCGCCTGTCCTGGTGTCCTTACCTGCACAGGCGGAATTGGATGGCCCTCCATATCAATAGGACAGCCGCCAGTTCTGCTGCCAGCCTCCCTGGGGTATAGCACCCCCTCGTACCACAGCACAGAATGGGCAAGGGCCTCAGACTCATTGGGGCAGATGTTCACTGTCCTTTTCACCACCTTGCCACTGGTGTCTATCCACCCAGCCATAGGGAGCTCTTGCACAGGCAACCTGTGGTTCCTGCGTGATAGTGTCATAAATGCACAGGTACACCAGACGGGTGATACACTGATTAATGCATACTTGCCGTCCCATTTTTCTGGCCGCTGGTTTGGACATCTTACTGGGTATTGTGGTCTAACATCTTCTTAGGTACTGAGCCCGGGTTCCGACCCCTGCACATACCTGTCTATACTACGCTGGGTGCCTGCTGCTGTGCTCAGTTTGTACCACATTTTTGAGGCTAAGAACATAAGAACATCAAGCCCAGTATCCTGTTTCCAACAGTGGCCAATCTAGGTCATACATACCTAGCAGTTTCCCCAAAAGACACAGGTTCCACAATGCTTGTACTGGGTAAAGCATTGATATCCTGGGTCCCTTCTTAATAATGGTTTATGGACCTTTCCTCCAGGAACTTGTCCAAACATTTTTTTAAACCCAGCTACACTAACAGCCTTTACTACATCCTCCGGTAACAAATTCCAGAGTTTGATTACACTCTGAGTGAAAAAATATTTTCTTTTATTAGTCTTAAATAGTTTACCTTGTAGCTTCATTGCATGTCCCCTAGTCTTTCTATATTCTGATAACGTAAACAATCGATCTACATTTACCCGTTCCACTCCGTTCATTAATTTATAGACTTCTATAGCATTTTGGAGGCACATGACTCACAATTCAGGCACTTTTCCTGAGCAAGTATCTTTCTGCAAGTATGGCATTCCCGGGCGCCTTGTTGAATATCCATATGTTTACTGCATTTCCAAAGAGAAACTCTCTTGTATGAAAGTACTCACCTACTTTGCTACTATGCAACTTGATATTAAATTGCCCCCACTATAGAGAAATAATAAGGATAATATGCAAAGGGCCAGACTCTTAAATCAAAACTTAGCAATAATATCTGCAATAGAGTAGATACCCAGGAAGGAGTAGATAACATGAGGAGGGATCTAGCTAAGCTTGAAGAATGGTCTAGAATTTGGCAGCTGAAATTTAATGCTAAAAAATGCAGGGTCATGCATTTGGGCTGCAAAAATCCAAAGGAGCTGTATAGTGTAGGGGGTGGGATACTTTTGTTTGCGAAAGAAGAGCGGGACCTTAGCACAATTGTGTCTGATGATCTTAAAGTAGCTAAACAGGTGGAAAAGGCAGCTGCAAAAGCCAGAAGGATGCTTGGGAGTATAGGGAGAGGAATGGCCAGCAGAAAAAAGGAGGTGTTAATACCTCTGCATAAGTCTGTGCTGCAACCTCATTTGGAGTATTGTGTGCAATTCTAGAGACCGCAACTTCAAAGGATATTAGCAGATTAGAGTCAGTGCAGAGGGTAGCTACCAAACTGGTTAGTGGTCTTTGTTATGCAGCATATGAGGACAGATCTTTTCCCCTAAAGTATACATATTAAAGATCTTAATATGTATAATTTAGGGGAAAGGCGGGATAAGGGCAATATGATGGGAACATTTAAATACCTCCGTAGCATAAATGCACAGGAGGGTGTCTTTCAATTGAAGGCAAGCTCTGCTACGAGGGGACATGGCATGAGAGTGAAAGGGGATAGATTCAGGAGTAATATGTGAAATATTTCTTTATGGAAAGAGTGGTAGATACTTGGAATAGTCTCCCAGTGGAGGTGGTGGACACAAGGACGGTATCTGAATTCAAAAATGCATGGGACAAACACAGAGAATCTCTAAAGGTAAATGATATAGAAGGGCAGATTAGATAGGTCATGTTGTCTTTTTCTGTCATCATATTTCTGTTTTTTTGTTTCTGAGTCCTGTTTTGGGGTTGTGGAATACCAAATCTTGAAACCGATAATATGCAGCTTTCTTGGGACTAATGATTTAACCTCCTCTCTCAAGATTACTAAAGACATTCTGTAGTAATGTAGCATGTGGTGGGAAGGGTTTTTTTTACAACACAGGCCAGACAGCAGTTCAGGGAAAACAAAAGCAGTTTTACTTCTCTCCCAGCTTTGTAAACCTCTACAAACTCATTCTCCTGACCCTTCCTCCAGTCCCACTTAAGGTTCGTACCTCAAGATTCCTTTGCACGACTTACCTGAAAAAACTTCTGGCTCCACGGGCCTCTCTCCTTCTTGCAGCTTGCTTGGTTCTTAACCTCTCCCTCTGAGCCATGCCATCACAGCCCTGAGCTCTGGGCTGCAGACTCTCTTAAAGGGGACTGTTGATACTCCCTTTGGAGAGGGACAGGTAACATTCTATGATACCAATTACACATTCATATAGATAAATGGACAGATAGCTAATGTACCACCCTGTTCAGTGGACATAGACACACACAGAGATATTAGGAAATTGAATAAAAGTTGGACTTCTGATCTTCTCTCAGCCTAACCATCTTTGTAACACTACTATTTTAAGTTGCTTTGCATGTTCTCAGATCACTGGTATTATCCTTATTTTCCTTGTCATTAAGTTTACAAAAATTGCATCAGTATAATATACTACTAGAGGCTCAGAGAGAGAGAAAACATTTGAGCTAAATTGAAACTCATGAAGAATTCATGGGTTTTTTGATGTTCAGAATGAAATTGGTTGTTTATTTACCAGAAACTAATGACTCTGTGTTATTTAAATGATAGAAAATCATTATTGCCCAAGAGAAATGAAATTGCAAGAGCACTCCTACCAGCCTTAAAGGAGAATTAGGTTTTCTATTTAAATAAAATTGATGATGCTTTGTCCTTTGAATGGCATAAAATCCTCTTACACCAAAAATAATGTTCATATATGTAGTGGACAAATATAAATACTCTAACATTTCCTCCACTATCTGCAGTCTAGGACTAGAAAATGCAAAATTTTTAGCACCAAAAACATACATACATGTGGAAACATCAAAATTTTCTGTGATTTTTTTTTATTTTTTTGGTAAAATTTCACTCACACTCATCCTCTTTACTCCTATGTCCCGAGCTCTGTGCTCACTGCCTCTTTGTTCTTGGATCCAAAGAGATCCCTAGCCTTTTTCAGGGATGTACATAGTCCAGAGTTTCGTTTTGACTCTATTTTTTTTTTCGATTGACCTTTTCTGTCAATTTTTTTGTTTCATTTGATGTTTATTTATTCATATTTTGTTTTCAGAAATGAAATAAGCATCAAATTTTAAAAAAAGACACATAAAGCAAAAAAAAAAAAGAAATCAAAAGTAGAAGGTCCTCTTCTGACCCCCTTCCCAGCCTTGCCCATGCCTCCATCTCCAAACTGCGCATATCTTTAGTAGGTCTTAAGAACATAAGAACATAAGATATGCCATACTGGGTCAGACCAAGGTCCATCAAGCCCAGTATCCTGTTTCCAACAGTGGCCAATCTAGGTCATATGTACCTAGCAGTTTCCCCAAGAGACACAAGTTCCACAATGCTTGTACTGGGTCAAGCATTGATATCTTCGGTCACTTCTTAATAATGGTTTATGGACCTTTCCTGGAGGAACTTGTCCAAACCTTTTTTAAACCCAGCTACACTAACAGCCTTTACTATATCCTCCGGTAACAAATTCCAGAGTTTGATTACACGTTGAGTGAAAAAATATTTTCTTTTATTAGTCTTAAATAGTTTACCCTGTAGCTTCATTGCATGTCCCCTAGTCTTTCTATATTCTGATAAGGTAAACAATCGATCTACGTTACCCGTTCCACTCTGTTCATTAATTTATAGACTTCTATCATATCTCCCCTCAGCCGTCTCTTTTCCAGGTTAAAGAGCCCTAACCTTTTTAGCCTTTCTTCATAGGGGTATCCTTCCATCCCCTTTACCATTTTGGTGGCTCTTCTCTGTACCTTTTCTAAAATTGCTATATCTTTTTTAAGATACGGCGACCAGAATTGCACACAATATTCAAGGTGCGGTCTCACCATGGATCGATATAGAGGCATTATAATATTTTTTGTTTTATTTTCCATTCCTTTCCTTATCATACCTAGCATTCTATTTGTTCTCTTGGCCGCCGCTGCACACTGGGCTGAGGGTTTTAACATGGTATCCACAATGACGCCTAAATCTTTTTCCTGGGTGGTGGTTCCTAATGTGGAACCTTGCATCGTGTAACCATAGTTTGGGTTGTTCTTCCCTAGGTGCATAACCTTGCACTTGTCCACATTAAATTTCATCTGCCATTTTGATGCCCAGTCTTCCAATTTATCAAGATCCTCTTGCAATTTTTCACAATCCTCTTGGGTTTTAACAACTTTAAATAGTTTTGAGTCATCTGCAAATTTGATAACCTCACTCGTTATTCCACTTTCCAGGTCATTTATGAATATGTCAAAAAGCAGCGGACCCAGCACAGATCCCTGGGGTACACCACTATTCACCTTTCTCCGTTGGGAAAATTGGCCATTTAGCCCTACCCTCTGCTTTCTATCTTTTAACCAGTTCCTGATCCACAATAGTACATTGCCTCCTATCCCATGACTCTTTAGTTTTGCCAAAAGTCTCTGATGAGGGACCTTGTCAAAGGCTTTCTGAAAGTCCAGATACACAATATCAACCGACTCACCTTTGTCACCTGTTTATTCACTCCTTCAAAAAAACATAACAGATTAGTAAGACAAGATCTTCCTTGTCTAAAGCCATGTTGGCTGTCTCCCATTAGGTTGTGACTATCTACATGCTGAGTAATTTTATTCTTTATGATGGTTTCTACCATTTTTCCCGGTACTGATGTCAGGCTCACCGGTCTGTAGTTTCCTGGATCACCCCTGGAACCCTTTTTTAAAAATTGGTGTTACATTGGCGATCCTCCAATCTTCAGGTATTAGAGATGATTTTAATGATAGTTCACAGATTACTGATAGCAGTTCTGCAATCTCATATTTCAGTTCTTTCAACACCCTTGGATGTATACCATCCGGCCCAGGTGATTTGCTACTCTTCAGTTTATCTAATAGTTGTAAGACATCTTCCCGATGTATCGATATTTCCTTCAATTCTTCCACACCTTTAAATACCACTTCAGTCATGGGTAACATCCCTACATCTTCCTCAGTAAAGACCGAAGCAAAGAATTCATTCAGTCTCTCCGCTATCGCCTTGTCGCCTCTTAGTGCTCCTTAAACCCCTTTATCATCTAATGGACCAACTGACTCTCTCACAGGTTTTTTGCTACGAATGTACTTGAAAAGGTCTTTATTTCGCGTTTTTGCTTCCGCAGCAAGCTTCTTCTCAAATTCTCTCTTTGCCTGCCTTATCAATGCCTTGCATTTGACTTGCCAGTGCTTGTGCTGTTTCCAGGTTTCGTCGTTTGGCTCTTTTTTCCATTTCCTGAAAGATGCTTTTTTGGCAACAACTGCCTCTCTGACCTCACCTTTAAACCATGCTGGCAGTTTTTTGGACTTCCTTCCACTTTTCTTAAAGGTCTTACATGGACAAGAGCGATCCCCAGTCATTCCTGCTCCTCTGGGTGACATTTTCTGAATGGCAAATCCTTCCCCAATTCTTCTCTCTCCCCCACTAGATTCTCTTACCCATTTCAGGTTTCTTCACAAGATCCACAGTCACTTCTCTCTTGCTGTTGTGGCTACTGCAAATTGTACCAACATTTCAAGGCTAATAGCATGACTGTTAGTTTCTTCCACATGAAATGTCACTAGACTTGGCCTTGTATAAAAGAAATGCCACTTTCAGTCTGATGCAATCATTTGCAATAGCTGCAACAGAGGGGCAGGAACAATTGGGGATTGTTTCTGCCTTGAGGAAACCTGACGAGGGTCTGAATGAAAATAAAAGAAATACCCTTTTTTTCATTTCACTTTCAAAATAAATTAAAATAAAATAGGAAATGTAATCACATGTTCCCACTTCATTTCAAACAAAGGCACATCCTTAGTGGGCACAGAAAATACCAATCACAGGAGGATCAAATATGGGGCCTGGCATAGATGCTGTATGTTGAGATGCTCTTCCACAATTTTGTTTCTGTTTTATCTTCTCTTACCCTCACCTTGAAGAATATGCCACACTTCTGTTGTGGAGCATCTGGCTGTTTCCCTGTTTTAGCATCTGAAGGTCTCCTTGGATCTCCCTGAAGTCTGCAAGAAGAGATCTCTCTGGGTCTGTATGTTCATGAGACACCATCAGTACAAAGGGAAGGAGGATTGGGCAGACCTCTGGAGGAGTGTTCTATTCACTTACAGAGCACTTGAACTACCTCTGAAAGAGGAAGGCAAGTACTGAGTCTTGTGCTTGGGGTATCATCCATTCACCATGGCTTCAGAATAAAGAAATGGAAAATCCAAGGGAAGAAATTGTAATCACAATTAAAACCTAAAGAAAGGGAAAAGACAAGGGAGGTAACCATAACCACAAAATTAAAACCCAAGAGTAAAGAAAGGAAAAACAGTGGATGCCTGCCAACAGGAAATTAGGGCAAATCTATTATTGTGCCAACTACAGAGGGTAAAAGCTGTGGAACGAGGAACCTACACCACTATAAAAAGAGAAAGTAAGAGCAGAGCAGAGTCTTTTTGCCTAGGGAGATTTAAAAGAGCAAAGCTGCAGCTCAGTTTGAAGGGAGATTTGTCTGAAGATGAATGATTGCTTCTTCACTGAATTGTTTTGGGACTTATCTGCAACAGGTGGATTTAGCTCTGGAAGGAAGATTGTTACCAGAGGCTACGAGGGTGGTGCAGGTGGGCAGGCTATTTATGGCCTGATCCTCTTGGTTGTTATGCTTGTGCTTTAACTACCAATCAGCTGTCTTGAAAAGGAAAACAGTTAGACTTCATTTTTGGCCATGGTGTATGGAGGACTGTGAATGGATTAGTGTTAATGGATTCCATGAACTAGGAGAAAAGTGACATGGGGCTTCGCAGGCCCATAAATATAAACTGGACTGGAATTCTCATCCAGACAGTGCAACTCATTACTCCTGGGAAGGTCACTAAAAGAAAGGAGAATGTGGATAAAAGTTAACTACGTTCCTAATATGCAGGATTACCTGTTTTTGAAAGTGGACCAATACCTCAAGTGGCTAACTAGCTGGCCTGGGACCCTGGAAGACCCTACAGTGCTATAGGAAGAGCAACAGCAGTTCCATCCACCACTACAACACTATCCAGGGACTAAACATGGCAGTGTCAATGTGTAGAAAGAATCCCAGCTGACTTAGGGAGCTAGAGAGGCAACATTCCCAACCTTAGTGGTATTGTGGTGGTGGGGGGAGGTTTCTTGGCAGAAACCTGCTGTGCCTTTGGACTCAACCTGAGGGGCTTTAGTCTCCATATTATTAATATGGCTCAGCTTCATACTCAAAGGCTGGACTCTTTAGATCAGCCGGTGAAAGAACTTACCCTTCTTCAGTTTTCTCTGATCCAGGAAAAGTCTGTATTCAACAAAAGATTGGAGAATTTGTAGAAGATAGCTAGGGTTCTGAACTTCTCCAAAGTTCCTATGGTATCTGCCATGGAATCTTTTAAAAGGTATCTATGTGAAACTTTAAAGATATCAGAAAATGGCTTACCCCTATAGGAAAGGCCTTCTTCCTACCAGCAGGAAGAAGGGTGGAAATCCACAGGGAAGGGGAGGAAGTTCCCAGTCTTACTCTCGATAATTTAGATAAAGTAGTGCACTTTAATGGTAGTTAAATAAAAAGAAAAACAAAAAAGGAAAATAAGGTGATACCTTTTATTGGACTAACTTATCAGAGTAGACTAACTTTCAAAGCTTAGGAGTGGAGAAGTAGCCTAATGGTTAGAGCACTGACTTGGTAATCAAGTAATATGACTCCCACTACCACCGCTTGTGGCCTTGGGCAAGTCATTTAACTCTCCATTGCATCAGGAGAAAGGCCTGGCCTTCTACTTCTGGTCACACTGCCAAGAAAACCCAGGAGCTGCTAGGTCAGCATTGATTCAGAAGCACACATTGCACTGCATTTTTCAAACTTTAAATCTTCCATATGTGAAGTTAGTCCAAAATAAAGGTATCACTTTATTTCCCTTTTTTGTTTTTCTTTTTATTTAACTCTCGATAACTTAGACATATCTGCATTTTTAGAAGAGGGAACAAGGGAGGGGTTCAGTTGATGTACTATCCTGATGTCCTTTGCTTATATTTTTGAAATATTAATGCTTTGTTTTTCAGTAGTAGGATATGGAATTTTCATGACTTATGTCATCAAGAGGTTTTATTACCTGCATTTCTTTTATATTTCCCTTGTGAATGTTTCATTAATCTGAATGAAGGCCATTATATATTCTACAAACCCTCTCAGTTAAAAAGCATTTTTCACTGAAATTAAAAAGACAGGGTTTTTTTTCATATTTAGGGTCATTCCAGAAGCTGAAAAAGCATTTGGACATGCGCCGGGGATATTTATCTGCCAAAAACATCTACGAGCGTATTCCAGTGCATGGCGCCCATGGGACTTAAACGGAGACCTCCTCATGCATCCCCAAGGGGGCAAAACAGGGACATGGCCAGCTGCAGAGATGTGCATACCGTATTTTTGAAAGTTCCATGTATGTTTATGGTCTTTCCTGGAGACGTGCCCATTATTCCTGCTGGAGATATGGAATAAGGCCAGGACTTAGAAACTTTTCTGCTGTTATACAATTTGTCCCTGCAAGTAAGAGAATGTGTGTGTGGTTTGAGAGTTGCACAGGAGGATCTGGTGTGCAGATCTGCAATTCAGGGAGGACATGAATGCCTGGCCAGTACCTGTACCTTACCAATGACCACAGTGTCATTAGGTTCCACTGTGACAGGGCAGCATTACATCAGCTCTGTCAGGCACTGGGAGACATGACTGATATTGTGCCAACATTCCCCAGATTGTGCCAGGAGGCCTACATCCTTACCTAGGCCAGGATCTATGCAAGATGCAAGAGTGGTCACATACCTGGAGACTGGTTACCTGATAGGATGGCACAGGGATTCCTCCTCCCATGCAGGGCCGGCCCGTCCATTGAGCAAGAATGTTTTTTGCACAGGGCCCCGCGTTTCAGGGGGCCCCGCGCAAAGAACATTCTGCTTTTCTGAAAATGACATTAAAAAAAAAAGCTGGCTCTCTGGCTGCTGCCGCCGCGGCAGAGTGCAGTGTCCCGCGGGGCCCCCTCTGCGCCGGCTGAGCCCTCTGCCCGGCTTACAGATTCGCGAAGGGAGAGTGTCTCTCCCTCGCATCTCTGTTAAGCCCGCAGGGGCTAATGGGAAATTTCCCATCAGCGCCTTTAGACGCGAGGGGTTGATGGGAAATTTCCCATTAGCCCCTGCGGGCTTAACAGAGATGCGAGGGAGAGGACACTCTCCCTTCACGAATCTGTAAGCCGGGCAGAGGGCTCAGCCGGCGCAGAGGGGGCCCCGCGGGACACTGCACTCTGCTGCGGCGGCAGCAGCCAGAGAACCAGCTTTTGTTTTTTGGACTGCTAATGGGCTGGGCTGGGCTGGGCGGGGGGGGGGGCTGTTTGGACTGCTAATGGGCTGGGCTGGGCTGGGCTGGGCTGGGGGGGGCTGTTTGGACTGCTAATGGGCTGGGCTGGGCTGGGCTGGGCTGGGGGGGGCTGTTTGGACTGCTAATGGGCTGGGATGGGCTGGGCTGGTCTGGGGGGGGGCTGTTTGGACTGCTAATGGGCTGGGCTGGGCTGGACTGGGGGGGGCTGTTTGGACTGCTGCTGGGCTGGGCTGGGCTGGGCTGGGGGGGGCTGTTTGGACTGCTAATGGGCTGGGGGGGCTGTTTGGACTGCTAATGGGCTGTGGCCTGATGGGGGGCTGTCTGGAAATGGGGTGATGGGGGGGTTAGAACTGCTAATGTGCTATGGGGGGTGGTTAGGACTGATAATGGGCTATGGGGGGGCTAGGACAGGAAATGGGCTGATGGGGAGGGGTTAGGACGAGGTGGGCTGAGGTGGTTAGGACTGGTAATGGGCTGTGGGCTGATGGGGGGGGTTAGGACTGGCAATGGGCTGATGGGGTTAAGACTGGAAGTGGACTGATGGGGGGGTTAGGACTGGTAATGGGTTATAGGGGGGGCTTAAACTGAAAATGGGGTGATGGGGGGTTAGGACTGGAAGTGGGTTGATGGGGGGCTAGGACTGGTAATGGGTTGGGGGGTTGCTATGATTGGAAATGGGCTGAGTGGAAGGGGAGGCTTGAACTGCAAATAGCTGATGGGGAGGGAGCTTGGAATGGAAATGGGCTGTGAGGGAAGGGAGCTAGGACTGAAATGGGCTGATGGAGCAGCTAGGATAGGACTGGAAATGGGCTGTTGGGGGGAGCTAAGATTGGAAATGGGCTGTGGTGGGGGCTTGAATTGAAATGGACTCATGGAGGGGCTAGAACTGAAAGTAGGCTCATGGGGGGGCTTGGACTGGAATTGGACTGAGGGAGGGGAGCTATGATTTGACATGGGTTGATGATGGGGCTAGGAAATGACTAGAAGTGGGCTGATGGGGGGGCTAGGCTTGGAAATGAGCTGATGAAGGGACTCAGACTGAAAATGGATGGGGGAGCTAGGACTGGAAATGGGTTGATGGTGGGCTAGGACTGGAAATGGGTTGATGGTGGGCTAGGACTGGAAATGGGCTGATGCAGGGACTAGAAGGGAATGGATGCTGGGTGAGACTGGAACTAGAAGGGAGCTGATGTTGGGGGAGGATTAGAATGGGATGGGGCTGGGAGAGTAAAATGGAGAGGGGAAAAATATTTTGTGTGGGAGGGATGAAAAATCTACAATTGGCCTGGTATTGGGAGAGTAAGTGGGGATTGAGGATGGAGGGGTAAAATTTGTGTGGATGAAATAGGAATGAGGAAAGAGCAAAAGGAGAAAGATTAGTATGTTAAAGCAGATGTAGAGAGAGAGAATGGAAAAAAAAAACTAGAAGAGAGAAGAAAGAACAAATGGACAGCAGACGATGGACAGCAGAAAACATGAAGAAACCAGAATAAAGTGGCTGGAGCAATTGCAACTGAAAAAAAATGCACAAAAGGTAGAAATATCTCTTTTTTTTTAAATTTATTAACTGGAATATGAAACCTCTGGGAAATGTGCATCATTAACGTCTGTGCTTTGTTTGGTACAAGAGGAAATTAATTTATAGTTTTATTTCTACAGTGTTGTTGTACATTCCAAGTTTGGCTTTTGGGGTTCCCAGTTTAATTATTGCCTTCCTGTTTCTAAATTGTGATTCCTTGTTTGGTGATGGTCTATGTTCTGCATGTGTAACTGAGCTGAGGTATTCTGTTTATGTAATTCCTATTTGACATTGCCACTTGTTCTCTTTCCCCAGTATTCTCTGAAATGTATTGGTTTAATATTTGCAGTGTTGCCTTTTGATAGTTAGAGTATGGTGCTTTGTGAGTCCTGGTAATGCTGTCAGGATACGGCGGGTTTGCTATGGGTTCTAAATGGGCAGCGTTTGTAGTAGTTTGTAATGTGCCTGGCGGTTGGCACTGGATTATAGTAATGTAGAAATCTTTTAGTCTTTCTTTATCCATACACTCATTAAGAGACATGTTTACTAAAAGTTAGTGTATGGTAACATTATGCAAATATTTATGCAAATAAGGCCACTTATGCAAATGAGGCCCCGCACCGAGTCTCCGCACATGGCCCCGCACCCCCCTTGGGCCGCCCCTGCTCCCATGTCCACACAGTTCTGATCAGGGGAGCATTGCCACAAAGCAGACTGTGGGAAAGCAGGCAGGGTTGCCCCACAGATAGCAGAGGTTTACAGACCGAAATAAGTCAGGACAAAGAGTAGACATTGTATGGAACAGATGTAGCCATATGTAGGGAGCTGCTGTGAGAAATGCCAGTACCCAGATATGTGGGAAGCAGATGCCATAGCCAGAAAACCATAGTCATTAAAAGAGCATACTTTTGGCTCAGTAATATTATGCATCCTTTGGGGAATTGCAAAGTTAGTTTAGGTTGTTGTGAACCCAGTAAAGATCCATACTTAACATTTTAAAGAGTATTTTTAGAGATGACCAATGCAAGAATAATTGAAGCATTTTTATACTGCCATGTAATTTTTGATGCAAGGTATGTCGTTACAAACATGTTAATATTTGCTTTATCTTCTAATATATTAGAGTGCACTGAAATTACTTAGCACTTTTCTGGGCATGAACAAGTCTAGTATATATAGTCTAGTTTGCATCAGTATTTATTTATCATCAGTATTTATGTCTAATTTGCATCGGCAAAATACTGTCAGTGAGAACAACAGCTTGGAAGATGCACTTTTTAACCAAGAAGGCAAGGCTGTCAGAGCCATCCATGGGTATATCACGGAGATGGGCATGATCCAGAATATAGTGAGCGCAGAGACATCCAAAACCATTTTGGCATTTACTCATTCCAGAAATATTAGTGAAGAACATGTTTCTCTGCTTCACTACATGGCCTGTGCCTGCACGCATGCGTGATTCTCACTTTTAATATATGCACAGATCGGCTGAACAGCATGCTGGATGTGCCGCACTGGACACATCTACAAGTCGATCCCAGAAACGTGAGCTTGTCTATACCCACAGATGTAGAATTAGCAAGGATTCATGCCCATGCCCGATTTAAAATGTCTGCCAGAGATAACCAGCCTAAATGGAATCTACCTCTCTAGGGGGAAATAATGGGCTAGCTTAGTAATACTATTTTTGTTTCACTTTCTTTTTCTTTCAGTCTGTGATGTTTTTCTTTGGATCTCTCCAAGTTGTTATTGTAGCCTTTGGATTTCTATTTTCCTTTCAATTTTTCATGGTTTTCTTCTAGCAGTGAGGCCCATTCAGAAGGTGCATGTCTGGGCCGGAGATGCACCTGATTCTGCTTCCGTGAGGGCTAGACGTGCCCATGAGAGCAGAATCATGGCATAAGGATTAGATGTCAGGATATGCCCAGATTCAGACATCCTAGACGTCCAGTCCATTGCCCGGCTAGCCCAGCCTGTGCCCTGTTACAATGGGTGTAACAACATATTTTTGGGAATTATTCATAGATATAATGAACCCAAAGCACTAAGGTTAGTTTTAGTTGGAAATTATGGTAAACCTCCTTGTGAAAGGACATTTATTATTCAAGGATCAAATACAACATCCATATTCAAAATCCCACTGAACAGATAAGTTATCTTGATAAATTTATCCTGATTTCTGGATAATTTAGGATAAACATAAATATATAGGATGGCATTTTCAAAGGCATTTACATGGGTAACTGCCCTAATTGCCCATGTAAATGCCTTATCTGGGATTTTCCAAAGACACCTACATGGGTAGTACCTTTGGAAAATCGCAGATAAGTCCCTAATGCACCCAGAAGCTATGCGGTTAGCATTGGGATGTATTTGGGGTGTTCCAGGGTGGAGTGGGGGCGGAGGAAAGGGCTAAACCGATAGCAGTGAATTTTGATGCTACCCGCTTAGACCTCTGCACCTTAAAAATAGACAAGGTTTTTCCTCGCCTATCTTTCAGGCGCAGGGGCTAAACAAGTACCATTGAAAATCGTTGCTACCCATTTAACCTCAGTGGCTGCCGGTGCATCCAGCCAAACCTGGATTTTCACTTCCGTCGCCACAGAAGTGAAAATCCAGGTTAAGGGTGTTGGCGGGCAGGCTATGTGCCGATGTGGCGCATAGTCTGCCTAACTAAATATCGGGCCCATAATGTTCCTTATGACCCTTAGCAAGACAATTAACACTCCATTACTGTAGGCCAAGTGCTTTTGGAATGAAATGATTGCAACTATTCTGCAGCCTCCAACTGCCTCCCTTAGAAAGGAATGGGGATTATTTGGGAAGACACCTTCTCAAGAAACATTGACCCAGTATTTCTGATTTTCAAATTTGTATGTGGTATTCCCCCTTTTTTCCAACATGTGAAATAGATCATTTTCTGACCCTTTTTTGGTGCTGAATGAACTAACAGACAGACATGGACCCCTCTTTCCAGTTAGAAAAAAATTAAGTGAGAAACAACAAAAAAGAATGGGGCATGAAATTCAGCTTGAGGATAAGGATTTGTAACAACGTTATGCTGCAGATTTTAACATATTCAAAAGTTATATTGTAGAAGGGCTGTTGGGGAAGGTTTGCCTCTTTGTGGATGATACCAAAATTTGCAATACAGTAGAGATTGTGGAAGGTGTATATAACATGATGAGAGATCTAGCAAAACTTGAAAAATAGTCTAGAATTTGGCAGCTAACATAGAAACATGACTGCAAAAAAAGACCACATAACTTATCTATCTGTCCTTCCATATCAGCTACTACAATAATCCCTTTTTTTCCTTTTGAGATACAGAAACATAGAAACATGACGGCGGGGTCATGCATCTGAGCTGCCAATACCCAAGAGAGCCAAGGGGTGATATACTCCAAAGCACCAAGAAGAGCAGAACCTGGAGATGATCATATCGGATGATTTTAAAGTTGCCAAACAGGTAGGAAAGCTAATGGCAAAAGCCAGAAAGATGCTTGGATGCATAGAGAGAGGAATGGCCTGCAGGAAGAAGGAGGTGATAGTGTCCTTGCATAAGTCTTTGGTGAAATATCATTTGGAATACTGTGTGCAGTTTTGGAGACCATGCCTAACAAAAAAAATAAACAGGATAGAGTCAGTGCAGAGGATGGTTACTAAAATAATCAATGGTCTTCACCAGAAAGCATATCGGGACAGACTTCATACTTTGGAATAAAGGCAGAAGGGAGATATGATAGAAACATTTAAATACTTTTGTACCATAAATGCACAGGAGGCAGGCCTCTCATTGAAAGAAAGTTCTTGAATGAGGGGCCAAGGATGAAGGTGAAAGGGTAAGCTCTCTAAAGAAATATTTCTTTACTTAAAGGCTGCAGAGCTGGGTCTCGGAGGCCACCGTTAACCGGTGGCTCGGCCCGGCGCGGGTTCCCTGCCGTTAGGCATAAGCGGCGGGCGGGTGGGGGGGGGTGCGCGGGGAAAAGGCAAGCGGCCGCAAAGTGATGTCGGGGGCATTATTTAAAATGATTGGCTCTGCCGCGGGGACGCACGAGGCAAGAGCCAATCATGTGAGCGAATCGGGCCATGTGCAGGGGCAGCCGGAACGCGCCTTCAGCACATGGCCAAAGAGCAGAGCGGGGAACGGAGTGAGCAGCGGTTTACAGCGGCGAGCTTCCAATTCCGGCGGTGCCGTGGTCGGTATAATTAGCGGGGGTAGGCGAGGAGGTGCTCGGGTTGGAAGGGGATAGCTGGGGGGTATCGGGACTCGGTTGTTGAACGCCGCGGTATAAGAGCCTTACGGCATAACGGGAGACAAGCGGCAGCGGGGGCCCGAAGTAGCAGTCATCAAAAAAAAAAAAGAGCAGGGGGGGAGGACCGCGGAACTGTTCTTCGAAGGGCAAAAGGAGGTAATTGTGAGGTAGCGGGCAGAGCACTTCCGAGGTGCAGTCTAGCATCAGGCATGCCCGGCAGCAAAGGGAGTAGTGGAAGGGGTGCGGAGAGTGGGCAGGGTGGAAAAGGGCGAAAGACTCGAGGACTGGTGGGTAAAAGCAGAGGCAATGGGCAGAGTCTGGGTGCAAAAGGAAGGGAAAGGTCTGTAAGGGCTGGGCCTGCGGGAAGGGAGTATGGAAGGCCACAAGGAGCGGTAGGAGCACCTGGGCCTGCAGTCAGGGGGCGGGGGGGCCTTCAAGGGCAGGGCAGGGTGATGGTTTGAGGCGGGGGAGGCAAGCCGGGGCAATGCAGGAGTGAGGGGTGGTAGGGGTAGTAGGTCTGCCGCTGGGGGGCAGCGTGCAGAGGGAGATGATGGGGTGGTGCAGGAAGGGGGAGAGAGAGGGCCAGCAGGTTAGCAGAAGGGCCTGCGACTGGGCTAGGTGCTAGAGCTGGATGGAATGCGGTCGAGGGCAGGGGCTTTGGGGTTCCTACGAGTGTTGGTGGGAGCGAGATATTTTGGGGGAGTCCTGGCGGGGTAGGAGCCATGGGACAGCACGGTTGGGAGCAGTGGATGCGAGGGGGGCAAGGGCCTTCCAGGGCGGACTGGGCTGGGGCCTGGCCGGCTGCATGGCCTGCTGTTGTTCCCCCTGCGGTTTTCCCCTTTTTGTCTCCGCAGGTTCCGGCAATGGCTTCCACCGGAGCAAGTTTCTCTGGAGTGCAGCAAGACAGGACGGAGAGCGGCGAGGTGCAGGCGACCCCAGCATGCAGCGGCCCCCTCGGGTGGATCAGCAGCGCTCACAGAGGGGGTGCCGCGAGTGGTGGAAGTCGGTTCCAGAGACGTGCATCCTCAGCGGGTCCTGGAGTCCCCGGAGGCGGCGGTCATGGGTGAGTTGCACGGGGAGCAGGATGATGAGGGTGCGGAGGGGGTGCGACGCGGAAAGGCGGGGAAGGCTACTCGTAAGCGGCGGCATGCTTGCCGTCGCAGGCGTAGATCCGATTCCTCCGCGTCGTCGTCATCTAGTTCGTCCACGGGGTCCTCGGCAGAAGGGGCTAAGAGCGCGGAGCAGAGTGCTGCCGGGGTGGGGTCGACAGGGGTTACTGCTTTGTTGGAATTGTGGGAAGGGGTCCCAAAGAAGTTGAGGCGACGGATTCGGAAAAGGCGGTATATTGACATTTTCCGATTGTTGGAGGGGCGTAAGCGTTCGGGGGAAAGTAAAAAGAAGAGAAAAGAGGATGAAAAAGCAGGGAGGGTGCGTAAGGTGGCGCGGACCGTGGTAAATTGGGCGCAGGCTTTTTTGCGTTTGGCGAGTGTGTGGGGTCAGCGTTACCCGGAACAGTATGGGATGCTCTTGTCGTATGCGGACTCTATTCTGGAGGCGTCGCAGATGCACGAAGGGTGGTCATGGCTCAATTACGACGAGAGGTTTCGGGATAAAATGGAAGAGAACAAGTTGTTGTCTTGGGGCAGCCAGGATATCAACTTGTGGCTCACACAAATGTCAATCAGGTCGGGTGTTATGGGTGGGGGGGGGAGGCGGTGAAAGCAGCGGGAGCGGCCCATTCTGTCGGAAACCGGTCCTTTCAGGCAGCGGGAGTTGGAGGGGCGATCAAGCAAGGGGGCGGAGTTGCGGACGTCTGTTGGAGGTTCAACAAGTCCTCCTGTCCGTTCCCGGATTGCAAGTTCCGGCACGCATGTGCGAACTGCGGGGGAGGGCATGCTGCGACTAAATGTATCAAAAAGGGACTCATGGGGAGTGCCTTGCCAGTGGCCAAGTGAGACCCCAGCGTTCAGCGTGGCCCCCTCGCCAATACGTGTAGGGGTTTTGAGGGCGTGGTTACGTAATTATCCTAAGAAACGGGACGGAGCGGTATTGCGGAATGGTTTTAGTGAAGGTTTTGTAATTCCAGTAGTGGGTGGGGTGGGGATCAAGGTAGGGAGGAACGGGCCGTCTGTGCGTCGCTTTGCGGATGTGGTCCAGGCAAAGCTACACGGCAAATTGACGTTGGGTAGGATTGCGGGCCCTTTTCCGGAGCCCCCATTTCAGAATTTTGTGGTTTCCCCGTTGGGAGTTATTCCAAAGAAGCAGCCGGGGAAGTTCCGGTTAATTCATAATCTCTCTTATCCGGAAGGGGAATCGGTGAACGACCACATTCCTCGTGAATGCTGCACGGTCCGTTATGCCTCCTTTGACAAGGCAGTTGGATTAGTGAGGAGGGCCGGGCACGGAGCGTTGATGGCCAAGGTGGACATCGCGGCCGCTTTTCGTTTGATGCCGGTGCACCCGTCTTCCTTTCATCTGCTGGGCTTCCACTTCGCGGGGGAGTATTATTTCGACAAATGTATGCCCATGGGTTGTGCGGTGTCCTGTGCGTTTTTTGAGAAATTCAGCACGTTTTTGCAGTGGGTTGTCGTGAGGCGTGTTGGCTGCACCAGTGTGGTCCATTATTTGGATGATTTTTTGTTTGTGGGTGCGGCTACGACGGCGCATTGCAGGGCCTTGCTAGAGGGTTTTGTGGAGATGGCTGGGGAATTGGGGGTGCCGTTAGCCGAGGACAAGACCGAAGGGCCGGCGACTAAGATAACCTTTTTGGGCATTGAGTTGGATTCAGTGGACATGGTGGCACGACTACCCCCGGAGAAGGTTGTGAAGCTAAGGGTCTTGGTAGCAAATGCGATCGCATCCTCAAAGTACACGTTGAAAGAAATGCAAGCGTTGATTGGTTTATTGAATTTCGCTTGTCGTGTCATACCTATGGGTCGTGTATTCCTCCGGCGTTTGGCGTTGGCCACGGTAGGTGTGGCTAAACCTCATCACCGTATAAGAATCAACAAGAGCTTGCGCGAGGACTTGTTAGTGTGGGATGTCTTCTTGACGGCGTTCAATGGAACTGCGGTCCTGGTCGATGAGGAGCGTTCAAGTGAAGAATTACAGTTGTTCACAGATGCGGCTGGGGGAACGGGTTTAGGTGTCTATTTTGGGGGGGAATGGTGTGCGGGGAGATGGCCGCCAGCATGGGAAAACGAGGGACTATTAAAGAATATCACGTTCTTGGAGCTCTTCCCGATGTTGGTGGCGTTGGAGTTGTGGCCAGATAAGTTGCGTAACAAAAAAGTAGTTTGGTGGTGCGACAATGAAGCAGTGGTGAACGTGGTGAATAATTATACGCCACGTTGCGGCCAGGTCGCAGAATGTGACATTGAGAGCGCGGCATATACCAGGTCTTAATAACAGTATTGCTGATGCTCTTTCACGCTTACAGTGGGATCGTTTCCGGAAGCTGGCGCCAGAGGCAGCTGCGGTGGGATTCGAGGTCCCGTGGAGTTTATGGAGCGTGGCCTGCAGAGATGAGGGAGATGCTGCGCAGCTCGGTGGCAGAGAGCACCTGGGAGGCATATTGCAGAGGATGTGAGAGGGTGGTGGAATTTCTGCGACAGCAAGGGTGGTGCGGTGGGCTTGTGTCGGATCTCTTATTAGGGGGTTATATAGTTGATGCGAGGAGGCGGGGTGTATCTCAGACTTCGGTTCAGGGACATTTAGCAGGGTTTCTTTTTTTCGCGAAAGCGGTCGGTTGGGCCCCATCGGGCGAGGGTTTTCTAGTGAGGAAGCTTATGCAAGGATGGGGGCGGGCGAGGCCAGCCATGCCGGATCATCGGCGCCCGGTAACGCACGACTTGTTATGAGGTCTGTGTGCGGCGCAGGTTACGAAGCCAGGCTCTTCAAGGCAATCTTTTGTGTGGCCTTTTTCGGAGCCTTTCGGGTGGGGGAATTGGTAGCAGAGTCCACAAAGAGAGGTGTGGGTAATAGCTTGTTGAGGCAGCACGTGCATGTACAGGGGGATCGTTTGTCGGTCCTTTTGAAGAGATCTAAAACGGACCAACGTGGTAGAGGTAAATGGGTGGTCCTGAGGGCGATTTCCGGGGACACGTGCCCAGTGAAGGCATTGATGTCTTTCCTCGAAGTACGCCCGCAGGTTACAGAAGGGTTGTTTGTTCATGCGGACTCTCGGTTAGTCACAAGATATCAAGTGATGGCGGTTATGCGTTTGGGGCTGCAACGGATGGGGATCGACGCTAGCCAATTTGCAGCGCATTCTTTTCGCATTGGGGCTGCGACAAGCGCGGCAGGTGCGGGAATGTCGGCCGCACAGATACAAGCAATTGGCAGGTGGCGATCCAGAGCGTTCCAGACCTATGTTCGTTTCTAAATTGGTGGGAGGGGGGGATGGATATTTAACCATTGTTTTTCTTTTTCAGATCGGGGCAACGGTGTACGGGGCTGTTGGATGTTGGGGCACTCGTTTGTGTTCTGGGCTGGCAGGCGTGCAGAGAATAGGCCTATCGGGCGGAACCTGGGGTTGGACCCGCGGTGGTGAACATTTCATGGCTGGGAGAGAGGGGGCTGAACTGGCTTCAGCTGCTGCCCTTGCTGCGCCACCATGCACGAGTGCAGACATCGCCGGGGTTCCTGCTATTGCATTTGGGAGGAAATGATTTGACGTCGTGGACCTGCAAGCAGTTAATCAATGCAGCAAAACGGGACTTTGCCCAAATAATGCGAATGTTTGAAGGGGTGGTGCTGATTTGGTCGGATGTCATCCCGAGACCGGTGTGCCGGGGGCAGCGTCGCTGGTCTCGTGGTTTGACGAAGGTCAATAGGCAAATTGGGAGGTGGGTGATAGAGCATGGGGGCTGTCAGGTCCAGCACGATTGGGTGGATGTTGCGTGCTCCGGTTTATACAGGACGCGATGGTGTTCATTTGGGCACCGGTGGGGGTTGACCTCCTCCTCAATGATTGGCAGGGGAAAGCTGGAAGCGGGTTAGTGCAGGGTAACGGGGACAGGTCACAGCTTGAGCCCAAAGTAACAGGGGGGCGGCAAAGTCACAGGGCGTGACTATTCCCGGTGGCGGGCTCCCGGCGGTGTCCGGGGTCCGGAGCCGGAGGCGGCTGGGGCCTGGGCAGTGTGCCCGCGAACCGGAGAACCCGAGCAGACTTTTGCTAGTGATATGGCGAAGTCGGGCAGGGGTGGGGGTAACTGGTATGGTGGTGACCAGGCCCAGGGGGCAGGAACGAGAGGTGTCACCTTGCTAGTAGTACGGCGGAGTGAAGTATCGATCCACTGCGGGGGAGGGGGGGGAGTATAATTGGTTGTTTGTTGTATTGTTAAATTGTTCTGTTATTGGGCAATAAAGCTGTGACCTGGTGTTTTTCCAAAGAGCAGAGTCTGTGAAATTATTTGGCGGATATACAAGTAAGGGGAAGGTGGGGCAGAGGGAGAGCGCCGGGTACAGATCTCCGGTTACAAAAAAGGTAGTGGATGCATGGAATAGCCTCCTAGCGGAGTAGAGGACTGTTTCTGAATTCAAGAAAACATGGGAGATGCATAAGGTATCTCCAAGGGAGAAGAATGAATTTTACAGTTTAGTAATCAGTGTGGATGAGCAAACTGGATAGGCCATATGGTGTTAATTTGCCATTTTTTTTTTTTTCCCAATTTTCTAGGTTCTATAAATTTGTTGAATTTTTACAAACAGCATAAGAATCATTTTGGTCCTTACTCAACTATTTAGAAAGAAAAATAGACTTGGTTCAACTGCTTTAAGTTTGTAATTCTAAAAATGACTTTCCCAATTACATTTCGCTGTTTGCGGTTACGTTAACTGCTTTGTCAAGAACAGAGGTTCTCAATTTTTCTTCTGTTGTGAAACACATGAGAGGACAGTATTCCTGTACGCAACACACTGCATGCAAAAAAAAACAAGAACTCAAATTATTCATTTTGCAACAAATGCAATGTGTGCCTTTTGAGTCAGTCCTGACTCCTGGCGACCCAGAAGCTCCTGGGGTTTTCTGGGCAGTGTCACCGGAAGTAGACTTGCCAGGCCTTTCTTCCGAGGCACTGGACGGGTTAAGTGACTTGACCAAGGCCACAAGGAGTGCTAGTGGCAATGGACCCCTGGTTGCTTGGTTACCAAGACAGTGTTTCATTGTAGTTAAAAAAAATAATGTCTGGGCTGGGGCAACAGATGGGGGGGAGCAGAATTAGGGCGGTGGTTATACGATATTTTAAGTATATGGGACAGATCAGATCAGTTTCTAACACCATTCTTACACAGTCTTTCACTGGGCTCCCTATAGCCTAGTAGAAACAAATACAAGAATCTGGTCTATTATGTTCAAGCTAATACACGGATATTTGCCCTTTCACACATAGCATCCCTAGTAGTATAAAAACCCAGATATCAGAACAAGAAGTGTGGTTTTGTTCGCAAATGAATGGGTGTTGCGCGCTATGCATACCAAATGACTTTTGTAAAGCAAACAAAGCAACACAACAAGGGAGATAGTTGCGCATTATGACATACTTAGGCCCCAACTCTTTGGAATTCATCCCTGGCACTATAAAGAAAAGTGAAAGCCCTTACCATCTGTAGAAAAAGATTAGACATTCATTTTCAAACAAGCACTATGTGCAGTTCCCATCAGAAAATTCCCTATCATAACACACGGTTAACGTATTCCACTGTATTTTCTTCCCGATCCATGCCTAATCCTTACAAAATCACCACAGCTATTTGCCTTTATGGAACATCACAAAGAGTCTAATAAAGCCTATGTATTGCCTTACCAGTGAGAAGGTAAATAGTTTACTTAGGTTATTCTACATAGTTAAGCACTGTTCAATGTATGGTTCAAGTGTTCGGTCATGGTTAAAACTGCCTTGATTGCCAGATAGGGTGGTATATAAGAATGTGAAATACCTAAATAAATTATTTGCACTTGCAATACGTCTACAGACAAACATTGCTAAGGAACAAAACATGGGTTTGCTCTCTGTCAAAGTTTTGGTGGACACATCTACCAGCTATTGGTGACAGACCCGTGTGTCCCGGAATACTGGTTGAGAACCACTGGTTCTGGAAAACCAAACTCATTGCATCAGGGAATCCCTTGAGGACCAAAGGAATCGCGGATTATAAATACCCACTATGAAAATCAAACATTAATAGGGAATCACACTCTGTAAACTGTTTTAAAATGTGATTTTATAAAACATAGTGTAGGATGTAAATTTTAGGGGATGTTTACTAAAGATGAACCTAAGCAGTCACTATGTCAATTGATTTTTATTTATTTATTTATTTTATTTAACAACTATTTCCTATAACGATCTTTCACAAGTATCAAGTGCGGTGTACAATGAAACAGTGTGTTGTATGGTAGGCTTAGTATCATACCAAGTCATTTGTTACATAGAAACAGATGAACTAGAATACAGATAACGGTATAAATTGAACTAGTAAATTATTAAGCTATTATAAACATATATACATAGTAAATATTATACAAATGTGTTTATGTTTATCATATGTGCGCGTGGGTTTGTATACTTTATGTAGGCTTCAGGCACGTGGGTATATGTTGTTTGAATTGTTGTAGTAGTAGACCTGCGTTTGTTTGTGTCTTCTGAGCAGTTCTCTGGCCTTGGTTGTAATGCAATGAGAATTAAAGGGTTTTCAGTTTTTTTCTAAATGCCTGTATGTCTGGAGTGAGCGATGTTGTCAGGAGGGTCTTCCAGAGGAGAGGCGCTGAGTGTGAGAATGCTCTCATGTTGGTTTGTTTTTTTGCCGTTGTGTAGTCTGTTGGTACTGCTATAGTTGTTAGTGTTTCTACTTCTTTGTGAGCTTTTATCGATTTATATCTTGATGAGTGTATTGAGTATAGTTGGCGCTAAGTTATTCTTAGTTTAACTGTTGTAAGTAATATCTTATATTTATAGTCTGCTGTGGGATAGGTAGCCAATGGAGTCTCGGCTACTGTCCCCGGTGTGATATGTTCAATTGAGCTTATAGTAATTATTATCCTTTGTGCGATGTTCTGAGGTAGTTGTAAATTTTTTAACTATTTTGCTTGGTGATGACATTAAGGATTAGATGTACACAAATCAAAGTGTGGGGTGATGATGCTTTGTATTATGGTTATGAAGTCTTGTCAGTTGCTTAATGGTCTTAGTTGTTTCAAGGTCTTAAGTTTGTAGTGTATGTTTTTGTTAGATCTTTTATGTGAAGAGTTTTTTCCATGGTTAAGTTTATTGTCAAGTATCACACCCAGGTATTTTATTTCTTTTTTTAGGTTGATCTCATGGTTTATCAAGTGTGAATGGTGCTTGGGGGTGTGTATGTTTGGTTTTTTAGTAATATATAGAACGTCAGTTTTTGCGAAAATAATGTGTAAGTTCTGTTCATTGAAGCATATTGTTAGTTCCTTAAAGCACTCTTGTTATCTGTTGTAGTGGAGGGCTGTGGGATTTTAAATGGTAGGTAGAACATTATATCGTCAGCGTAGATATGATAATGAACGATATGACGTTTAAAGATATTGCGGATCTGGTGGTAAGTAAATGTTTTCAACAAAAGTGATGATAGTGATGATCCCTGTGGCGAAGCCTTGTGTTTGGTTCGAATGTGTTAGATGTCGAGTTAAGAATTCTTACTGTTGGGGTGCTGTTTGATAGGTAGGATTTGAACCAGGTAAGGACAGTGGATGTAATTCATATTTGTTGAAGTTCTGTTAAAGCATTGTATTGTGGTTTACACTGTCAAATGCGGCAGAGATGTCGAGGAATACTAGGATAATGAAGGATTGTGTAGTGTCATCGATTCCTATTAGTAAGGTGTCATAAAGGACTGTAGCAGTGGTTTCAACTCCATGGAAAGGTCTGAAGCCAAATTGGTCGTTCCTCAAGGAGGTTCAAGGTGTATCAAGATATTCCTGTAGTTGTTCTTGAACTATTTTTCAATAGTTTGGCCATGAAGGGAATGCTCGATTATGGGTCTATATGATTTTGGGGATAGTTTGTCTAGGGTTTCTTTAAGTAGTGGTATTATTTGGACATGTGTGAGAGATGGTGGTATATATCCTTAGTCTAGTGATATTGGTAACCATAGGGAGGATGAAAGGGACGAGAGTATTGAGAGTGTCTGTTTTATCCAGTCAACTGGGCATGGGTCAAGGTATGAGGTAGTTGTATTTATGTTAGATATGGTTGTTTTAAGTGTGGTCTTTGAGATCAGGCTGAAGTTGGACCAGTTATCAGGGGTTGTTTGTTTCATATCGGTGTGTGTTGTGCATATAACAGTTCCCATGATGACATTTGTTTATTTAAAAGGGTTTTTATAGCACTTTATCATTTCAGTCAAAGCAATTTACATTGTAACTTAAACTTGGTAATGTACATTAAATGGGGACATTGATTTAGCTTTGATTTTTCTGAGGCAATGAGGGCTAAGTGACTTCCCCGAGGTGTGCTAGTGGGAATTAAACATGGTCTCTTGGTTCCCTAGCCAGTAACCTAACCATTAGGCTACTAAAATCTGTCATGACAATGTGTATTAATTCACCACCACCTAACCACTATGCATACTACAGTACATTGCTGGTTAATGTGGGGTTCACTGTGCATGCCAGTAACCATTGGTGTGAGAAAAATGCAGCCAAGCTAAAACATCCCACCACTAACTGCTTAGCATGAGTTGGGGGGAGGCTGGGAAGGCTAGGGGTAGAATTTGGGTGTTGGACTGTGCATTGCAGTTCATGCAGCAATCATTAACCCATGCTCACTGTCAACATCGCAGTTAGTACCAGTGAATGGTACTCCCAGCAATCAGACTTTCTGTTTCTTATTTAATCCTTAACTGGCGTTTGGGGCGGCAGGTCATCCTCTCAACCAGTACAGTGGTGTAGGTAACACTGGATTCTGTGGGTTGTTCACAATAAACTTCCAACCTTGGCGACTCGGTGGAGATATTTGTGGCCTCATAGATGGTTAGTTACTGGTTCCTTAGGTCTTCCGCGCACCGGACTCGTCGCACCACACGATCACATTGTCTTCAGTGCTGCTTGTTGAATCCTCCCAGGGACAGGTTCGCTCTCGACAGAGGCAGTTTATATGGCAGTCATCTAGTGTTCATGCTGTACAACACCCCCCATGGCCCAAACAATCGCCCAGTTTTTTTTCGTTGGTTTTTTTTTTGCGAATTTGTTGCGTCAACTGAAGGCCAGATCGACAAGTGGTTCGCCACCTTGTTCTGAATTGTCTCACTTCGATGGCAATAATGAAGAGAGACAACCCCAAAAATCTGTTCTCAGGGCACTTGCATTTGGAAAAAAACTTTGAGCTTGTTTATGTCAGATTTGAGAAGGGTCCATGTTTCCAATCAATATAGGAGATCTGGCAGGAATCAGTCGTTCAGAAGAAGGTGAATTTTGGTCTTGGTAGAGATATTGGCCTTCTTCCAGCGGGCCACCATTTGATGGCGAAGCAAATGCCTAGGTTTCCTGGCCAGTCCTGAAGTGGGACTTCAGTGGTGCGGATGGCCCACCTTCTTCTCCTGCACCAGCAATCCCAGGTTATGTGAATTCTTGGAACCTGACTAGATTTGGATTCCATCAAAGGTGAAACAATGGCCTGTAATCCATCCGTGGTCATAACTTTGATCTCTGTTCCATATTGGGATTGCTTACACCATAAGACTGGGTGATGCAAATATTTGAATTCTTGGACCTGCTCGATGGGATTTCCATCAAGGTGAACATTGGCATGTTGTCCATCCTTTGATCAGAACCTTGGGTTCGTTGTCCTCATTGATTCTTTAGGCCATCGGATTGGGCATTGTTGGTGGTTAAAGGATGTCGGTGGCCGTATACATCCATGTCCAGCAAAAAATATGGAATCTGTGTCTGCAAACAATCAAGTTCGGTCAGGAAGTTGTTCCACAATCATACTGGATCCTGCACTATATCATCAAAGAGCCCATAGCCATGCTCATAAGTAGCAGTTTGTAGAAGGACAATCTAGGACAAAATGAGGCACCCAGAGCAGAACATCCAAAACCTGAGGGGAGTGACAGCCAGGCCTTCTGAACTCACTCCATCTCCACCCCAAAATATGAGTGTTCCAATAACCAAGTTTGGTAATGGCGTCCTGAGCAGATAGCAAGGCCGGGGGGTACATGAATCCCAGGGTGATGTAGTGATGTTAGAAACTGGACATCCCCAAAGTGCATGCCCATAGCAGTGGG